>CM057450.1:97500-665000 GCA_016271365.2 Neoceratodus forsteri | reverse complement strand
GGACACTGCCAGAGACGTCAGTGCAGTCGCGGAGTGAGGAGTCACACTCACTCCACCACCAGTCGAGAAACAGTACTTCTGCAGGTAAGTAAAAGGGGCATAGGCAGCACAGCATTTTTCAGCAGCAACACAGCATTTCCAGACGGAAATGCGGATCAGATATTTCCATTTCCTGCAGCCTGACCACATCTCCACAGAAATATGGAAAAGCTATATTTCGAGCCTTGCCACTGGAGGAAGACATCCACTAAGATGTCTGGGTGGAGCTCCCATTCGTGAGCCTGCACACAAGTTCTGCTCAGGGCGTCCGCCAGGGTATTTGAAACCCCTGGAATGTGAAACACCAGAAGGTGAATGCCTCTCTGGATCGCCCAATACCACACCCTCATGGACTCCCGGCAGAGACGGTATGAATGAGTGCCACCTTGTTTGTTCAGGTAGTGAACAACCGTGAAACTGTCTGATTGCACTTGAAAGCAACCCTGAGGGAGCAACGTCTCGAACGCCTGTAAGGCACAGAAAACACCCCTCAATTCCAGAATGTTGATGTGAAGACGAGATTCCATGACGGTCCAAGAGCCCTGGGAGTGAACCCCTGGAAGATGGGCACCCCAGCCTATCAAGGAGGCATCTGTTGTTAGAATGAGATCTGGGACCTGGGGATGGAATGACATGCCCTGCAGGAGATTGTTCCTGGACTTCCATCATTGTAGTGTGCGAAGTGCTGGGGAGGACAGAAAGACTGGGGCATCGAAGTCATCCTTTCTGATCCCACTGGACCCTGAGGTTCCACTGAAGGATCCTCATATGAAGTCTGGCATGAGGGACAACAGGGATGGTAGCTGCCAAATGTTCCAGGAGCCGAAGGTAGTCCCTTGCAGACACATACCAACAAGGTCCCAAACAGAGAATGAGGGTCAGGATGGCATCCGCCCTGGATTCGGGGAGAAATGCCATGTCTCGGAAGGTATCTAGCACCACTCCAATATACTGGAGAGTCTGTGCTGGGGTCAGCACAGACTTTGAATAGTTGACAGTGATGCCCACCATGGAGAACATCGCCATGGTACATGTCAAGGTGCATTCCAGCATGGGGCAAGTAGATGCCTTTAGGAACCAGTCGTCTAGGTATGGAAAGACGTACAGACCCTCCTGCTGAAGAGCTCCTACTACTGCTGCCAGGCATTTCGTGAATACCCTGGGGGCTGAGGAAAGGCCGAGAGGGAGGGACCGAAACTGAAAATGATGGCTTTGAAACTGGAATCGTAAGAACCGCCTGTGAGCAGGGTGGATCAGGATATGAAGGTATGCATCCTTCATGTCCAAGGAACAAAGCCAATCTCCTGTGTTTAGCAGGGGAAGAAGGGTGGGCAACGTCACCATCCTGAATTTATGGTACCTTAGATAGAGGTTGAGGCCTCCAAAATCCAGAATGGGATGCAAGTCCCCTGTCCATTTGGGAACCAGAAACACACACAACGGGAGTAAAACCCAGAGCCTCTTTGATGGGCAGGAACTGGTTCTAAGGCATGTTTTGTAACAAAGCATGTATTTCTGTTTGTAGTACTAGAGCATGGTCTGGAGAGTAGTGCGAGACCCGAGGAGGTAAAGGAGGAGGAAGACTTATCAAGTCCAATGTATGACCATACTGGATCAATTGAAGGATCCACCGGTCTGATGTGATCCTTCACCAACCTCTGAGATGCAGGGAGAACCTGCCCCTGATGGCCGAGGTGGTTGGGGGGAGGTGTCTCTTCCTCCATGGCTGAAGACACGCCTGCAGGCCAAAGGCTGACCCTGCTGAGGGATAGCAGGGACATATCGGGACTTCTTTGGGGCAGGCCTGCCCGGTAGAGCTAACCGAGCCTTGCATTTGTAAGCAGGCTTTCGCCGAGTAGTACTGTAGGTTTACCTTTAGAAGTATGGTTCTGAAAGGTACCCTTGTAGATAGGCTTCACCTTTAGGCGATATAGGGTCCGAACAGACTAAAGGGTACAACCAGAGTCTTGCAGGTCTTTTAGAATGTCTTGGGGCTGTGGTCCAAAAAGTTTGTCTCCTTTAAAAGGAGTATTCAGAACGGATTATTGGGCATCTTGTGAAAATCCTGAAATCCTCAGCCATGCATGGCATCTGAGGCAAACACCCACCGAGGAGGCCCGGGCCGAAGTATCAACAGCATCATGGGTGGCCCTAAGCAGGTGGCGACCGACAGCCCCAGCAGTAGAAAGTTTGGCATCAAGGTCCTCCCGAGGTTGGCCAGGCAAAAGGGATTGGACCGATACATGAGCAGCTTTAAGGATCTCCTCCTGATATTCGAGGAGATGGCCCATATAATTCAAAATGCGAAGGAAAAGAGGTTGAAGCATAAACCCTCTTCCCCATGCTATCCAGTTTCTTGGATTCTTTATCAGGGGGGCGAGCACTCGTGTGTTTGGGTCTAGCAGATTTATCATGAGCCACATTCTTAACCACAGAGTCTGCCTGTGGAGGCATAGAAGGATAAGGATGGTCCAATGGGGCCCTATAAAGCCTGTCCACTTTGCAGGGAAGAGAGGAGACTTGGGAGGGCTGTTTCCAGGCAAGAAACATGGCCTCCTCAAAAGCATCCACCAGGGGATGGACGACCAGGGAGGCCTAGGTACCGGGTCAGCTTGCTTCTCGAGGCATCCAGTTCCATAGTCTGGAAACTGAAGGTTTTCTGCAGATGCACCATAATATCTGAAAAAGATGGGTTATCAGAAGGAGAGCAGGGGAGCACTTCTGGGGCATCCCCAGGATGGAAGATGTCTCTGAGGAAGAGATTTGAGAGCCATAATCCTGTTCAATTTCCTCATCCTCCAGATCCCAGTCTGGGAGGGATGGGTCCTCAGGTTTGGGATGGAACCCAGTGGAGAAAGGAGAGGAATTCCTTGAAGGGGTAGTGTTAAGGATTTATCATCTCAGTGAGCTCCTGCAAAATTAGAGGAGCACGGTAAATCAAAATTGTACCCTAAAATTTGTGCTCCTTCAGATTTTGGCCATGCTACCTATTTTTTATATTATTATACTGTATATATTACTCAACAAGCTTCACTCGATGAATGCATGTTTCTTCTGTCTACTGACAGTAAACTGTATAACCTTTCCTTTTTTTGCCCAGTCATCTCATTTTCATTTAACTGTTGGCCCATAGTCAATCCTGTCATTCTCTCCTGGACATCCACACACACACACACACACACACACACACACACACACACACACACACACACACACACACTTGTTTCCCATTTCCACCTACCTGCATTCTCTCCCATAGCCAGAGTACACACATGCTAATTCCCTGCCTTCTGCTGCGGTGCCACTTGCGCGCACACACACACACACACACACACACACACACACACACACACACACACACACGTTTCCAACCTGCCAATCAAAGTCTCTGAAACCACACCCGCTCATCCCTACCTACCCGTCTTTGTGGGCATTAGTCTACCAGTTGCTCTCATGCTATGCCTGCCCATGTACATACGCCTGTGCTGGCTGCCAACATGCTTGTTCCTTGTCAGCATGCCACAGTGCACAATAACTTGCTGGCCCACTTACTAACCGACAGTTTCCCACTCTCCCAACAGCTTGCCAATCTAGCGCTGAACTCCTGTCAAATTAACAAAAGCTTGATCTGCCTCCCACTGTCCCTTCTGGACTCCCCCACCACTCTCCCACTGCCTGGAACTCCTGCCGATAACTGTACTCCTGAAAGATAGAGTAGCACAGAAAACTGAATTTTCTACAGAGAAAATGTGCTCTTGTAATCAGTGACCATGCTCGGAGCACAGAGCACATCCCTAACGCTACCCTTGACTCCTTGTCCTAGTGGCTGAAGAAGGCCTAGACATGACTGAAGCAGGGACCATAGCCTCCCCCAAAAGGAGGAGGGGAGGGTCTAGTAAGGTCCATGATGGAGTGAACTAGAGCCCAGACGTCCAAAATGGCCAAGTGACCTCCCCGGAGAGGGAAGGACCATGGACTGGATGGGCACCAGAGAAGATAGCCGAGGGTAAAGGATCCAGCTGGCTCGATGGTACCGTTAGGTGGACACAAGACCCCAAAATAGAGGATGGGGAGCAGAAGAAGAAGAAGAAGAAGAAGAAGTCCCCCAAGCTGTCTGAGGTGGTGTCATGATAGTCAATAGGGAAGCCATCGACGAGGGAGGCAGACAAGAAGGTCCAGTCAATGGGAGGACCATCGACGAGAACGGAACAGAAGCTACATGGTCCACCATCAACGAGGGACAGCCAGAATGCGTCATCAACGGGAGCACCGTCGACAGAGCAGACAAGATGTGGCTACAGTGCCCAGTCAACGGGAGGACCAGAGAACGCTCCACTGACGGAAGGACCGTCTGAGCAGATGCAGCCATCAGAGACGGACGATGGCTGACAATGCAGGTTGGTGGAAGCAGCGGTGGAAGCTGCAGCACAACTATAGTCATTGACAGAGGAGCCTTAGATGACTTAGAGGGGCCTACTACAGTCAAAGATGAAAACGGTGCATTATCAGTGGCAGCCCTCCTACTTACCTTTGAGGAGCTCGAGACCTTCGACGATGAAGATGGCAGCACGGGGGAAACATGTTTGGTTTTAGAAGAATGTTTCTGCCCAGCCCCATGCTCCGTCGATGATGAGGGTTCACCCCTATGAGGCCCCAAGGAGGTCGAAGACTCCCCTGCAGATGAGCACTGCTGCTCCAAAAGGGCTATTTTCTGCTCCATAAGGTACTTCCTTAGCTGCTGAAGCCTTTGGCGCTTGGTCGTCTTGTTGAACCATCCACAGAGGATGCACTCTCTGGAGCTGCGCTCTGGACCCTGGCAGAGACTGCTGGGAAATCATCCCGAGGAAATGATGCCTAGGGCTGGATACCCCATGTGTTATGGCCTGCTGCAAGAGAATGACTCGAAAAAGATCTATAAGTCCACCTATCATTCCCTACTGGACAAGGTTCTTACCTCCCACCTCCCCTTCAGCTCTGCTGCCAGTACCCTCCCCGATGCCCTCAGCGACCACCACATCGTCTACTGTGTGTGCAAAATTCACCATCCCAATGCCCCCTCAGACTCCTCCAGAACTGATCTTTCTCATTGCTGGACCCGTCCTCCTTACATGCTGATTTGGTGGCTACCGACTGGTCGCCCATTTCGTCTGCCAACAACATCAGTTCTGCCCTCCAATATTTCAATACTAAATTCATGTTTATCTGGGATCAGCATGTCCCCCTTCAGGCAAACCAGGCTCCGTGGTTACCATATCCCTTGGATCTTGGCTGAACTACTGGTCTGCCTACATGCATGAGACCTTGTCTGAAAGATTCACAAGTCCTCTGGCTCCCCTGCTGACTTGTAATGCCTGTACCAGAGCCACTAGGCTTGCCAAGGCTGAGTACTTTGCCTCCACCTTCCAGAACAAACAAACCACCCTTCCAAGTTCTGGAAGGTCATCCACACCCTCTTCTTTCCTCCTATCCAGTCATCCCCCCTTCCGCAGCTCATCAAGGTGGGCGACAACCACATTTCTGACCTCCTCTCTGTTGCTTCAGAGTTCAACTCATTCTTTACCTCCTGTGCCTCCTCTCTTATCGCCTTCCACCCCCCACTCCTCCCCCTATCGTCTCCCCCCATCCTACCACTCCTTCTCTCCTATAACTTCTGCTGCCTCCTTCAAGGCTCTCCTGGCCCTTAACTCCCTTAAGGACAGGAGCCTGACAAGCTTGACCCCAAACTTCTCCATCTCTCCGCTCCTGCCATTGCACTACCTCTTGGCAATTCCATATCCCCTTCACTTCCTGTCAACACTGGTGTCCCACAAAGCTCCATCCTTGGCCCAATACTCTCTTTGGTCTTCCTGAACCTCCTCCCCGCTGCTTGCTCCTCTGCGTCCATCCACAAATATACGGATGACATTGTTCCATTTGCCTCTGGGTCCTCCCCCTCTGATCTCACGGCCAGGCTTCAGCCAGAATTCAACACTGTTCAGCATGGGTTCTGTTCAAATCTGCTATCCCTCAACACCAAGAAAATGGTTTCAGTGACCTTTGCTGCTAGGCAGAAGTTCACTGGGATTACTGTCCTCCCCTCCTTCCACACCCTAGAAGAGGCCACCATTGATGATGTTACAAGATGTAAGTACCTCAGGGTCTGGCTTGACAGGCATCTTGACTTCTGTGGGCATGTGACACCATACACAACAAACTTCACCCCAAACAAGGAGCATTATACAGGAATAGAGGTTGCATTCCTCCTCCTGCTCACCGTGCAATTGTCCAGATGATGATCCTTCCCATCTTTGACTTTGGCAACATCATCTACAGTGCTGCTACTAAGGCCACCCTAGCCAGACTGGATTCCCTCTTTCACTCCTATCACTTTGCTCTTGACTGTCCACCCCGAACACACTACTGCTTCCTCTATTCTTTCCCTTCTCTCCCCTCCCTTGCAGCCAGATGCCTCACTCACTGTGCCTCCTTCATCTCCAAATACTAGCCTGACTCACTCCTCCTTACCCCTCTCCTCCCCTTGTCCCCCTCCCACTCACGGTCTTCATAGCTCTGGCTATCGCTCCCTCTTCCAGGAAATCTTCAGCAAGCCAGGCTGTTTTCTACTACTGTTTCCCTAAACTATGGAATTCTTTCTGCTTTTCTATCCGCTTTGCCACTTTTCAACACTCTCAATCCTCTCTTCTCCACAATTTCACCCTGCACTATACCATACCTTACTGTGCTCCTCTGCCCTTACTTTCTACCCACACTCTCTTTCTACTCACCCACTACTCTCGCTCTCCCGGTCCTCCAAATCTGCACCTCCTGCCCTAGCTTACACCTTCACTCCCCCTCCACACCTCTCCACCCTAATCTATATTCCTTTGACTCTCACTGAATTAGCTCTTCCTACCTTTCTTCCTGCATAACTGCACTTTATATCACGAACAATGCTTCTTGATATCCACTGGAGTTCATGCTTTGGGCTTATTTTTTATACTTTTTTTTTTTTAATTTTATTAATCTTATCTTTGAGTTTTATTTATTTATTTATTTTTTTATTATTATTTATTTTTTTAAATGATACTTGTACAAGTTACCTGTTTTTATTATGCAATTGTTTTGAATATTCTCATTGCCCTCCTTTACCCCCTTCCCCCAGGACACATTTGAAAACGAGCTGTTGTCCGCTCAGTAGGTTTTTCCTGGTGAAACTTTTTAAATAAAATACATTTGCACTTTATATTGAACCCCTGGTACTCCAGGTCCTGGAGGCATGAGAGATCCAAGGCACTGAAATTAATGGCGAACAGCACAATATTTCACTTTATGTTAGTGATGCCTTGTTTTTCCTTAGCGATCCTGGTGTCTCAGTCCCAGCCCTCTAGAGGATATTATAGGAATACGGAAGAGTTTCAGGTTACAAGGTCAAATCTGCTAAGTCAGAGGCAATTTGTCTGAGCTGTGCCATCCCATCCTCCTTCTGGGCATCTTTCCCCTTATGCCTGGGCCAAGAACAATACCTTCAGGTATCTGGGTGTCCAGATTTATTCCAAGGATAGGTGAATTATTTCAGCTGAACTATGAAAAACTTTTTTTGGAGATGGCAGCTGACATAAAGCGGTGGCAATTACTACCTTTCTCATTGGCTGGTAGGTAGAATAAGTGTGATTAATATGAATATTTTACCTCATCTGTTAGGTTTCAGACCCTGCCAATTCCCTTACCTCAGACCTTTTGTCCACCGCTGGATGGACTTCTTCATAAATGGATATGGGCGGGTAAAATGGCCAGAGTGGTACAGGATATCCTGTCTCTGCCACATGAGGAAGGGGGTTTGGGACTCCCGGATCTCAGACTTTATTACCTCACTGCTCAAGTCACCCCTTTAATCACCTAGGCGAAACAGGGGAAACAATCTTGGTTGTTCAATACAGAAAGAAGTTGGTCCCTTCCAATGCCCCCATATGCGCTGCTATTGGCTAAGATCTCTCCCAGCCTCCCCACATACGCTGCTAACAGCCAAGCTCTCTCCCAGCCTCCTGCACAAGGTTACAAATACCTGGGTCCGGCACTCCCATAACATCCTACAAAAGATTTGAGCTGGTTCCCATGCCCCCAATGATATTGGCCCACTTACACCAATTATTGGAGACATGGACTTCAAGCCTGGTAAAAAGGACCCTGGTTTTGAACATGGAATATGAAGGTCTTAGTTAGTCCACTACTCCACTTTGTGCAGTTAGTTGAAGGGGACTACTGTGTCTCCTTTCAAACTCTTCAGACAAAAATATTCCTTGGGTAAATCAGATTTTATAGATTCTTGCAAGTCTGGAGTTACCTGTTAGAGAGTAACAGAAGGCACCTGGTGAGGCAGTCAAGAACTGGGTGGGAAGAGTACCTTTATTGGTCCACGGTTTTACAAGGCAGGTCTAAGTATATCCCTCTTGTCTATAAACTCCTTTTAAGGGAAAGAGGTACCCATACCCTCCAAATTACAAATAGATGGCAAAAGTATGCAGCGATACCTATCCCAGATGACCAAAGGACACATTTTTTCTGAGGGGGGGGTTGAAGATCTCTACCTCACAAGGCTGGCACAAATTCAGATGGTGGATTCTAGTGCATTTCTTCTATGTCCCCACGATTACCAAACATTTGGGCACATCAGCTACTGACTGGTGTAGGGGAACTTGTGGGGTAGGGGTACACATTATCATATTCTCTGCCCTGTCCTAAGATTCAGGGTTCTGGTCGGTGCCATGGAGGAGCTCTCAAACATTGGGGGTCCAGTTGCTGATTATTTTCCATATTTACTTGTGGCAAGAATAGATCAAATTCAGCATCGGAAAAGGACACAGGAATTTTACTGTATGGCAATGGTGGCTCCAGATATGATTTTTTTGGATGAGTACCTGTACTCCTCATTTTGAAAGTGAGGAGAGTAAAACCAAATTCAGATGCGTACAAATGCCTGGACAGAGTGGAGTGCGGAGTACATTTTTAAAAACGATGTAGTTCTATAAGAATTGATCAAGTGCCAACAATGCTCCAAATAATGTTGGCAGGTAGGAGTAATTTACTCATCGGTTTTAAAATATAGCGAGTAAAACAAAATTGGAATGCATACGAGTATTGTAAATCTGGAAAAAAAAAAATGCTCCTTTTGAATCACCAGTTATGTTATGAAGCACTATTCTTTGGAGTGTGGAGTATTTACAAATGTTGGGCAAGTACCTTTTACTCAATAAAAAACATTTTCCGAAGAGTATTTCCTAAAATGAGGCGAGTAAAACAGGTCGGTACTCCCCTTATCTGGAGCCCTGGGTGGCTCTGAAAAATTACTCGCCTCCCACTGGCTCACCTCAGAGATTCTGTCAGTGGATGAGTGGAGAAGACAGTGGATGCTGTTTTTTGATATGGAACAGCTTATGGCCACACTTCGCCTCACAGGGAACAAGTTTAGGGATGTTTGGCAGCCACGGATGACTTACTTAACAGAGATGAGGTGTGAGGGCTTCGCCCCTCAACTGGGGGGGGCTTAACAATGGTATGTAGGTTTGAGAGAGATGTTTCTCAACAGTATTGGGACAAACAAGACATTAGTTTACTGTACCTATTGTATGTTCTATTTTACTGTTTTCTCTTATAATTTGACAACATTGCCTTTTTACTAACATAGAAACAGAATTTGTCGGCGGAAAGAACCGCCTGGCCCACCTAGTCTGCCCATTTTCCTACCTATTAGATAAGCTGCAGATCCTTGTTAACCAACAGCCAACTTCCTCGTACCCCTCCCAACAAGAATTGATTTATGTCTGTCACATGCATTCTTGAATTCCCCCACTGTTTTTGACCCCACAACCTCCTCAGAAAGGCTGTTCCATGCATCCACTACCCTCTCTGTGAAAAAAATGCTTCCTTACATTGCCCCTGAGCTGTCCCCCCCTCTATCTTCAAATTGTGCCCTCTTGTTCTTACACATCTCTTTTTCTAAAAGATGCTACCCTCTTGGACTTTCTTGATCCCTTTGAGGTACTTAAATGTTTCAATCATGTCCCCTCTCTCCCTCCTTTCCTCGAGGGTGCACATATTAAGCTCCTTTAGTCCCTCTTCGTATGGCTTCTGGTGCAGACCATGCACCATTTTAGTTGCCCTTCTCTGGACTGCCTCCATCCTATGTCCTTGCAGAGATGAGGTCTCCAGAACTGCACGCAGTATTCCAGATGGGGTCTCACCAGCTATCTGTAAAGAGGGATAACAACTTCCCGTTTTCTACTTGGGATGCCTCTCCCTATGCATCCCAGTATACCCCCAGACCTCCTTACTTCCTTCTCACATTGCTTGCCTACCTTTAAGTCATCTGATATGACTACCCCCAGGTCCCCTTTCCATTTATGTTGTTGTAAGTACCTCCCCCCCCCACACACATTGTGTACTCTTCCCCTGGGTTTCTGTTTCCCAGGTGCATTACTTTGTACTTCTTTGCATTGAATCTAAGATGCCATACTTCTGACCATTGCTCCAACCTTGCCAAGTCCCTTCTCATCCTTTCCACCCCCTCGTGTATCAACCCTGTTGCAGATCTGTGTGTCATCTGCAAAGAGGCATACTTTCCCCTTCCAGTCCCACTGCAATGTCACCTATAAAAAATATTAAAGAGGACTGGTCCCAGTAGTGAACCCTGTGGTACCCCACCAGTAACACACCTTTCTTCGGAGTGGACTCCATTTACTATTACGCTCTGTGTCCTTTTGTCCAGCCAATGTTTTATCCAGGCTACAACCCTGGGACCCACTCCAAGGCTGGCTAGCTTGTTTATTAATCTTTTGTGTGCGACAATGTCAAATGCCTTGCTAAAGTCTAGGCAGGCATGTCCACAGCCCCTCCCTGGTCTACTACTTTGGTCACCTAGTCAAAGAAATTTTATTTATTAAATTTTGATAATCGGGTGAGCCCGCTGAGCCCCGAAGGTCCCTTTTTCAGGGGTGACCCGAGGGTTACATTAAACATGACATGTGATTGGTTTGACAAAATACATAACAAGAGTCAAAACAACAAGAGTCATACATAATTACACAGAATAGTAAACAACAAGGCACATAACATGCGTCACCTGGATACATTGAAGTTGTATAAACAAGTGCAAGCGAATAAAGGAGTGAGAAAACCTTGGAGTACTTATCCTAACATTATCCTAATATTCCTCACATATCCTAACATTAGAAATCAATTAGATTCGTCAGATATGACCTTCCCACTGTGAATCCATGCCGCCTTGGGTCCTGTGCCCCACTGGCCTCTAGGAACTCAACAATTCTTTTCTTCAGAAGAGATGTCATCATTTTTCCCTACCACTGAGGTCAAATTAACAGGTCTGTAGTTTCCGGACTCTGTCTTGCTCCCACTGTTGTGAAAGGGAATCACATCCACCCTCCTCCAGTCCTCAGGTACCACACCATCCTCCCATGATTTGTTAAAAAGGGTAGTCAGTGGTATCACTAGTTCTCCCCTTAGTTATTTTAGAATTCTAGGGCGAATCCCATCAGGCCCCACTACTTTGTCCACCTTCAGTTTAAAGGAGTTCTTTCAGGATCCTCTCTTCTGTGAATGGACTGGTATCAACCCCCTATCCAGAGTACTTCTATTCTTTGGTTTAGGTACCTCCCCCTCCTCTTCTTTTGTGAATACTGAGCAGAAGTATTCATTCAGTAATCCTGCTTTTTCCACTGTCACCCTCCGCCCACCCCTCCCTTCCCTATCCCTCCCTTGGTCTTTCTTCGCTCCCTAATGTACCTATAAATAGTTTTATCCCCCTTCTTAACCGAGTTGGCCATCTTTTCCTCAGTGTGGGCCTTTGCTATTCTGACTTCCTTCCCCACTTCCTTCTGCTTTAACTGGTACAATTCTCTGTCCTGCTCCTTCTGTCTTTCCTTATACTTCCTGAATGCTACCCTTTTCTCCTTAACCTTCCCTGCTACCTTTGAGAACCATAGTGTTTTTTTCCTTCATTTTGTTTTATTGATTCGCTTCACACAAAGGCTTGTTGCCTCTGTGATGGCCGTTTTGATTATTCCCCATTGTTCCACTACCCCTCCTTCTTGCCTGTTTGCTAGTGCTTTTCTGAGGCACTCTCCCATTCTCCTAAAGTCAGCCCTCCTAAAGTCCAATACTCTTACTTTTGTATGGCTTGACTCTATGGCTGTGTTTATCGTGAGCCACACTGTTTGGTGGTCGCTTGTTCCCAGATGGCTACCCACTTCTAAATCCAAGATCCTTTCTCCGTCCCCATTCAAGAGTGCTAGGTCTAAGACTGCTCTCTCCAGAGTGGGTTCCAGTACTAGCTGTCTGAGGCATGCCCCCTGTAGGGCATCAAGAATGACCCTGCTCTTGGATGTGCCTGCAGCAAAGGTGCTCCAGTTAACATCTGGCATATTCAGGTCCCCCAACAACATCTCCCCTCTGTCATTTTAAGGATGCCTTCCATCATTTCCTTGTCCACTCCCTCCCCCTGAGATGGGGGTCTGTATACAACCCCCGTGCAGATTGTGGTGTCATTTCCTGTCTCCAGGATGACCCACAGTGCCTCATCTGCTCCCTGTTTGCTCTTTAGATCTGTTGCTTTGATCCCTTCCCTTAGATAGAGAGCTACTCTTCCTCCTCCTCTTTTACCCTCCCTGTCCCTCCTGTAGATTGTGTACCCTGGTATGTTGACATCCCAGTCATAGGTCTCTGTGTACCATGTTTCTGTGACTGCCACAATATCCAGGCATCCCTCTTCCATCAAGGCTACTAGTTCTGGGAGCTTGTTACACAGACTACGAGGATTGGTACAAATCACCCTCCATTTCCTGACTCATTCAGTGCAAGGCAGAATCTTGACCTCTGTATGCCATTGTAGCAGACTATGAACATTTTTACTTGACCAATTGTACTGGTGAGATTTTGACACCGCTAATGTCACAATGTTATGTTAACCTGTGTGACAATTGTGTTTTGTGGCCAAAATAAGTACCTTAAACACACAAGGGTCTTGGTAGTAAGAAAACCACACCACACTGAAATCTAGGCCTTCCCTTCAGCAGCACATACAAGAGGAGACTGGCCCAAACACAGGCATACTTACAGGAAGTTCACATTCTCTTAAAGCTGTACCGTCTCTAACATTTCTTAAAGCTATACTACACATAACAGTAGTTATGCTTTTCAATAAAGCAGAGTTAAAAAAGCAAAACAAAAACTATTGAGGTAAAAATTAGGAAACAAGGACTGTTTGAGTTCTTTGTTGGTTAGCTATCAGTGGGGTACTTTGTGCACAAAAAACGGTGCTCTTTAAAGGAGAACACCAGTCTTCCAAACAACCCCACTCCCCAAAGCAGAACCCCCGATGAGTACACTAGTCCCCCTGACAACCGCAGTCCTCAAAGCAGAACCCCTGATGAGGACACCAGTCCTCCCAACAGCAGCACTCCCCAAAGCAGAACTCCTGATGAGAATCGCACTCCCCAACACAGCACCCTTTTTGAGAACACCAGTCTGACCAACAACCGCACTCCCCAAAGCAGAACCCCTAATGAGAACGCCACTCCGCTAAGCAGAACCCCTGATGAGAACATCTCCTCCCAACAACCACACTCCCCAAAGCAGAACCCCGGATAAGAGCACTAGTCCTCCCAACCCAACAACCACACTCCCCAAAACAGAACCCCTGATGAGAACGCCACTCCGCAAAGCAGAACGCCTGATAAGAACAGAGAACACTAGTCCTCCCAACAACCGCACTCCCCAAAGCAGAACCCCGGATGAGAACAGAGAACACCAGTCCTCCCAACAACCCCACTCCCCAAAGCAGAACCCTTGATGAGACCCTCTGTGCTGCTCTACCATATAATTGATACAGTGGGGTAGCGCGGAGTCTCGCTAAGCATGTCAAATGGCGCCGTGCTGCTCCATCCATGTTTATCATATGACCAAATACATCAGAGTTGCTGTTATTATACAGAGATAAAGAAAACATTTTTTAGGCTGAAAAGCCTAATCAGGGGGTTCTGCTTTGGGGAGTGGTATTGTTAGGAGGACTAGTGTTCTGTAAGACCAATAATGCTCAGAATGTGACATCAAAAGTAAAAATATATACAACTCCACATCTCTTTGCTAATTAAGTTGGCTTCATGAAAAACAGATTTGCATTAGATGACATTATGGAGATTTTTCATCTTATGGCAGGCGCCAAGAAAACGAACCGGCCTGCTGTTCTGCTTGCCCTTGACAGACGAAAGGCATTCAGTAGAGTTACATGGAATTTTCTACTTTACTACTAGAAGAAAATATGGGTTTCCAAAAACATCAATTTCTTGCATTTAAACTTTGTAGTCTGCCTGTTTCCATTACTTTCAATGGGCTCATCATAGATTTAAACTGCAATGAGGAACGAGACATGGCTGCACACTCTCTCCCCTCTTATTCAATCACTATCCAGAACCCCTCTCAATTTTGATCAAACAAAATGAGAATATTTCTAGTATTAAGGATGGTGAAGTAGATTACGAAGCTTCCTTGTATTCCAACAATATCCATTACACATCAGTGAACCAGGTATAGTACATCAGTACCAGCTGTATGATGTCATTAGTGCATTTAGTAGACTTTCTGGATATAAACCTAATGCCTCAAAAAAGCACACTGCTACCTTTAAATGCCAAAACCTTTACAAATGACTTCACTTGATGGAACTTGATCTTGGAAAATAATTACTTAAACTACTTGGCTATTAAAGCAGCTGTGCAATGAAAATGTTTTTCCCCAAAAAGGCTAGTTTCAGCTGCAGTCAACAAAATTAGCATATCTGTCAAATATACTTTTCAGGTTACCTCCTATGCTGCACAATATTTATTTTTTGGTTTTCTGTGGGATGCAGACAGGGCGCTCCGGTCCCTCTGGGACTCGTCCTCCGACCCAATAATTGGGTAATCATAGACCCTATCAGCTACCTAATTTTGCTGCTTTGACCCCAGACCCACAGCTGTGCAATGGGCGGAGCGGCTGGCTCTGCCTCCACAGAGGCAGCCTACCGCCCTGGACGTGGACTCTCTCCTGTCTTTGGCAGCGTGCCTGTGCTGACACCCAGCCACCACTGGGTGTCAGTCTACAGCATGCCATGCGATTCCCCCTCCCTCGAGGAGGGAAAGCTGTCTACAGATACTTGATCCTTTCTTGCCCCACCAACCCTGAGCAACGAATCCGGCTCGAACTCGAATTCGCCAGCATGGCACGAGGTGCGGCATCAAGCGCCTCAACCCTCTGCGCCACCGGGCCAGCCTTTCTATATTTTCTTGATCCTAACCCTTACCAGCCAGGTTTGCATTGCTACTGCCAAGACAAATGTGGCAGCTATCCTTTTTTCTTGAGGGGAAAAAAGAAAAAAGCTCAAAACATTTTATAAATGCTAAAATTCTGGAGGAAGTATACAGTGTTAACACCAAATAAAACTGGGGAATGCCTGAAATCTTTTATAGTGAAAAAATGTCGGGTCAGATGTTTTGCCCAATTTCATTGCACTGCTGCTTTAAAATTTCAACTAGCCTAGTAGAAGCTAGGAGAAGAAATCCAGTAGTATGTGGTCAGACATTGCTTCTGAGTAGCAAGATGGACAGAACTTCCTGTGTCAGACTGGGGACACAATACATTTTTTAATGAGTATCCTACCCAAAGTAAATTATAATTTGAGCACCATTCAAAGCATTATTTTCAAAACCATGTGTAAAAAAATCCAAGTAACATTCTGATGTATATAAAGAGGAGGACCATACAGACAGAGATTGAGAGGGGGGTACCACTGGGCTACCTGGGAGAAATGTAGCATTTCATTCCCCATATTAGCCATTACCAAGGCCAATGAGGTCATGCAGGAAGGTACATCTGGCAGCAGAAAGACACGAGTGGCATAAATGAAGTAATAAAGCTCCTAAAAAAAATTACTTCAGAACAATGTTTTTCCCCAATACACCAGAATTTGTGTGCTCCCCTGAAGCTAACCTGAGCCCTGCTGTGGTATTAAAACCAGTTGCCAGCCCTCCCCTGCCAAGGCACATAGTACAGCAGCAGCTGCCTCGACCTGCCTCCTAACGTGGCTTCCAAAAACTGCTCCCAAAATTACGTTGTCTGCAACGGCCATCAGGACAGGGTGGCACTGGGTAACAGTACTTTCAAAAGTTTTACCTTGTCTCAAAATGTATTTTGCCATAAAAGGTTTTTATCCTCTCACAGCCAGGACAGGCAAACTCCCTCAGGCAACTGTTCCTGCTGCCACTCCACTGGCTACCACCTCTCCAGGACCTAGCCCACCAGCTGTATCCCCCACGGATTACCCCCTGTCGTAGGGCCAGTGCCATCCTCCCCCACTGCAGAATGCAGTCCAGATTGCTGGCTGGGAATCCTGGCAATGGCATGGGTGAGAGATGAAAACACAGTGCATCATTTATGCCTGCCCCACCGCCATTTTCTACCAGTTTTTCTCCCTTAAGCTCCTGAGCTGGGGCACATATGTTGGCATGTGCCTGTGGAGGCAGTATGTGCTGGAGTCCTGCAGTTCCCCACTCTTCATGTCTGCCCTGACTCACACAGGCCTCCGCCTGATGGCATTATAGCAGTGGTGCAGAGAAGCTCTCCTTGGAAGAGAAGAGCCATTCTTGGGATGCTCTTCCTCTACGCCCCAACTGATCCAGATCCCAGGTTGCCAGCATGGCTACTGGGTCGACTCACATTTTTTTTTTTTTTTTTTTTTAAAGATTTTTCACCAATTTCAATACAGAAAAACACTGCCATTTGTTTCAGAAAGAAGTACATTTTTTTCCTGAGAATAGCTTGGGAGGTCAATATTTCACAATGATGGTTGGGGGATTGGGTAAAAAAACATAACATTATATATATATGATCTCAGGAACCAAAATATATCAATTCTGGTTGTCCTTTTGACAACCCCTCCCCTCATAGGAATGCTTCCTGACCAATATGTCTTAGTTAGAATGGCCCCCAACCCATCTGCCCCAGCTAGAATACCCCTAGAACTGTGTGCCTTAGCAGGAATGGCCCTGACCAATCTGTCTCAGCCAACAATATGCCCTCTTGTCCTGCAGGAATGCCCCCACCAGACCGACACCCCCGCCAGACCCGTCTGCCCCAGCCGGAGACAGCCACCCCCACCCCCCCAATCCACCTGCTCCAGACGGACATCCCCGACCCACCTGCCCCAGCCAGAATGCTCCCCGACCCACCTTCCCCACCGCCACACACCCCCCAGACCGGCCTGCCCCAGCCGAGATGCCCCCCAGACCCACCATTTGCCTCAGCCACGACACCCCCCCCCAAGACCCGTCTTAACCAGCCAGAAAGCCTCCCCCAAAGATCCATCTGCCCCAGTTTCGTACTGTACACAGAAGGGGGGGGCACAACACCACAAATCATATCACCAAAAGACAGTAATAAATATATAATTGCACCTCTCAGTTTTGTCAGGGAAACATGGAACACACCAACACTACAAGTGCGTGCATCTGGACAGTACTGGACTCTTGCCTTCACAATATAAGAGGCATCAAACATGGAGACAGAAGAAACCAGCACCTTCATTTGTGCAAAGATGAATTATGATTTTTAGCAAATTAGAAAATTATGTGCAACCCCTGTGCCAGAATCAGGGGTTACCATCGAGATGCCCAGTTGGCATCGGGGAGATGCGCGCATGCTGGGCACTGCCCAGGCTGCACAAGTGTGTTTAAAAAGCACCAACTGGCACAAAAATGGGAGTCGTAGTCGGCAGCCAAGTCCAAGGAGCGTTCGAGGAGGAGCGGAGCGTCTGCTTGCAGGCCCGCAGGGGAGGCCTACAGTCGGGTAAGGAGGCGCCCGGGGTTGGAAGATTGCCCCCCCCCGGTCCCAAAAGAGCAAGATGGACCCCCACTAGCATCAGGTGGGGCAACAGCCATCAGAGAGAGCAGCAATTATGCAGAGGGTCAAAAAGTGCCTGCTAGGCTCTTAAATCTGTCTGAGAGAGTGGCTGCCATGGAAAGCCCATCAACGACTGAGATGGCAGTGATGTCTCCGGTGGGGTAGGTACAGACATACCCCTTAGCTTGAAGTGTCCACTCAAGGTAAAGTGATCCTGGGATTTGGGACGGTTGTGGGAAGAGTTAGGCCCTACACTGTGAGGACCCTGCCAGAGGATCTGCAGGTGGGTGGCCACTAGAGGAAAGGACTGGAAGTGCCTGTAATTTGTAACATCGTACCCCCCTCCCTCCCTTGAGAGGAAAGCTTGCCTGAAGCAAAGAAAGTGTGCCTCCGCTCCCACAGCAGGGTTTTAAATAATTAATTAGCTGTTTTTTTCTTGGGACTATACTAACTGTACAGAAAGTATTTATATAGATTTTCTAGAAGTGCTGTGTTTGTTAAACACAGTGAGGCAAGAGCTATGCATAGTCACAAAGATTTAGCACTTTTATGAGCAAAACGCTAATTAATTTTTAGAGTTAAATAAATCCCTGCACAGGCAGGGTGTAAAGAGAACAAATGGTTTCAAGGAACAGCGAAATGATGCTGAAGGGAATCGGAGCCCATTTGGCTCAAAATGGAAAAGAAGAAGTGCATAGATCCCACGTTCAATCCCCGAGTCCCCCAAGTGTGTGCCGTGGCCGAGTGCCACAGAACTGTGGAAAACTGTCCTAGAAATTAAATGAGGATCCTCAGGATTGTTGTGTTTACAGCTTGAGCATTTTTGAGAGGAAAATAAATAATGCCCGATTGCATTGAAATCCAGTTTGGGACTGAATTTGGAAAATGTGTTGGTGTGCTGCCTGCCTAACCAAATGTTTTACAGCTAAGCCTTGTAGCCTGTGATCACCAGTCGTGTTGGGGAGGAAGTACGTCCATCTGGTTAGCGCTTATACGGAGATCATACCCTCACCAAGAGGAACCCGAATCTGCAATTTAAAAGGTACTGTATGTTGTGCCCTCCTAATGTGCTTACAGTCGAGATGGTACCCCTCCTCTTTCCCAGAGACCATACCTCTCAATTGCTATAAATTTCGCATAGCAAGTTAAGAGACACATTTCTTATCACTAACTTTATGGGCCCCACTATTTGTAGACATATTAATCTTTAAAACAAGACACTGCTCCACATTCTGACCATCTGGTATGATTTTTGAAGGCCAGTGCTATGATTTTTAATGCTGAGAAGTTGAGAGGTATGCCAGACTCTGCTACACCATCTAAAACCCCTAAACAGGGAGGGTAGGGGATTATTTCCGGAGATGTGAAGTGTGCCAGGACTAAAGCTGCTGCCTGCTCGAGTGAAGCCCCAAAAGTGATCGAGCAGGAGCGTAAAAGATAAACAATTATCATGCTGAAGTAATTTAAAGTTGCCACCTGTAAAGTCAAGGAAGGCGGGGTTAAATATGAATTTCTACTCTGGGTGGACAGCACCATGAAGGGTGAATGTGGGACAGAAAATGTTGAGGTGGAGAATGAGGATCATCTCTTGTAATGAGGGAGCAGTTAGATCCCATTCACAAAATATTTTTGCGACTGGCACAGAACAGGAGGAGAAACCCTTTCATTCAATAAGAACTTTATCGATGTTTTTATACAACCTGACAAACGTAAAAGGAACCGGATTATAACGATTACACACCCTAACAAGCGAAAGCCATACCTCTCAACCTTTTGTCCCCCAAATGTGGAACATTGCCTCTCAAAATGTGGAACAAATGAGCACAATGTGGAACACTTAATCAAATCTTTACCTAAGAAGCTCAGAACACTGTTAAAACGTTTGCATTTATGTTCAGAAAGTCTGTTATTAATAGTATATTTTTTGCATCATTTACTATAGATTTTTGCTTTAAAATGTTAACACTGAATGTGGGACAAGTCCTCACAATGTGGAACAGGGAGCTTTTGTGAAGTAAAATGAGGAACGTTCCTCGTAATGTAGTACAGTTGAGAGGTATGGCGAAAGCGAATAAGCGATCATCCTAGCACCACAGAAATGATTTAGTGGCCCCACGCCAGAGCCGTCCACTCACCTCCATCCACCGACACAGGTCATTCCTGCTTCTCCTTCACTTCCGCATTCGTTACTTGCAGCCAGAGTAACGGCACAGTTGAAACGCGCGGGCTAAGCAACGCCCTCCCCCTCCCATTGGGTGCCGTCCCGAAGTGGAGCGTGAGTGGCCAATTACTATTAGGGTTGACGGAACGAGCAGCCAATCAGCGCATGGCGTGCGAAATTTCAGATATTGCCGAAGCCGAAGTCACTAGCCTGGTGAATGTGAAAGAACAACTGTCCAAGGCATTGAACTGGAGTAATAAGGTAAAGGTTGGTTGGGGGCAAAGCGGTCAGTGATACGCGATGCAAGCTATGTTCACTTTTTTCCTTCAGTTTGCTGGTAAGTTGACAGCTTCCCGTTGGCCAGGTATCTGAAGTGGAGAAGGCTGTAAACAAAAACCTAAACCTGGCCGAGCTAGTTTCTCCTGAAAGGTATGTTATTACTGTTCTGGTACGATTTTTGTCCGACAAGTGTTCAAGACCTGGGGAAGTAAGATGAAAGGAAATGCAGTCACATTGTCCTTCAGTGCCTTTTTTTTTTTCGCGGGGTGGCTGGTATTGAGAATAGATGTGTACCACTGCAAATTTACAAGCTGTCATCCCTGCTGCCTTAGGGGTGGCCTGGCATACTGAGCCTGTGGCTCAGGTTTTTGTGACAGGTCATCGGGCACATCCTGCCAGGCAGTATGATGCATATCCTCTTGGGTGTTCAACACAAGAGGTGGTGATTTGGAGATCCCACCACCTGGCTACTCCATAATGGCCCAGGGGGGGCAGACATAAGTAGGACACAACAAATAGGGTGCAGTCGAAAAGAGGGGTCATGTATATGTTTACATCACTTGGGGAAAAGGGAACAAGGTGGGCTCAAGGCAGGCAGAGGGGAGATAGTGGAGAGTATCGGACCATCAACGGACCTACACTGTTAGCGTGAGAGCAAGTTACGCTACTGTCTTAAATCAGTCGTTGGGTTATTTTTAGTAGTTTATTTCAGTTGGTGGGTTTCAGTCCCAACACCCCTGTTTAAAAAAACAAAAAAAAGGGGGGGTTGCGCCGACTCAAACAAACTGACACAACATCAACAGTAAGCGCAAGCATGCGCTGTATTCACGAAAGTTTTACGCTACTAGCGTAGCGCTGGTCCGATACCCCACTATCGCCGGCAGAGGAAGTGTATGCACTCCACATCGAGTGGGCTTTTGAGTGGTGTGGCCTCACTGCTAGCCCTGTTGCATCAGAAATATTGGATTGGGTCTACTGGTTGAGCAGGCATGAAGGGAATGGGTCGGGACTCGGAGGCTGCATCGGCTGGCAGCTAAGAGACCTGGCCAATGTGGACTGATTTTTTGGGATGGTGGTGGCTGCTTGCAGACAGAAGAAAAGGGATGGTGGTGGTGGCTGCTTGCAGACAGAAGAAGGGCCTTCTTGAGCCCCAAAAGATAGGAGGTGGAAAGTAAATTTAAAGAAAAAAAAAATCATCACATTTATCACGTGCTTTATACATTTTCTAACTTACAGTTTGTATGACAGTGAGTAAGGTGATTTTGATAGCCTGGCCCACCTTCATTTTGCAACAAGAAATCATTTCAGTCCATTAGACATCACAATTTCTCATTTTTTGAGTGCTCACAGTCAACTGATCACTTTCTCAAAGCACATTGTAAGCAGACCCCTGCATGTTGGTTCCTACGGGGTCCCCCATCCTGTGGAGGGGGCCAGCCAGGGTTCTTAATAAGTTTTGGTGGGGCCAGGGGTCAAATAGTGTGCTCACAAGCATCAGGTGATGTTTATCTTCATGTAACAAATTTGTCCACAGAAATGTAATATCCCCTTGGGGTCCAATTTGGGTTGCAAGTTGTGCTATACTGGGTACTCGGGTCTAGGAGTGACGCTGTGCCTCCACCTGGGGTAACAATAAGAGGTGCCTGTCTACTGATACTATGGCTGTTACACTCCAGGAACAATACTGTAACCCATAGCCCACACAGTCCTTCCCCAAAACAAATGACACTGTAACACATTAAAAAAATCCCCAACAATAAAATGCAGTGCAAACCGATCATTTATTTAAAAGGAAGGGGACGGAAAGAACAAGGGGACGAAAGGGAAAATGGGAGTGATAAGTTACAAGCCAACTCTAAGTCCCACAATCCCCCAGGTGGGTGCACTCAGTGTTTTCCCCCTAAGGCCTTGGAGAATGCTGTCTACAGTTGCAGTGGATACCTCACTGGGATACAGTTGCTGCTAGAAGGGGCAGGTGGACTGTTAGTGTGCCTGACAACTGTGACATGAAGAACTTAAAATGGAAATAAGGGGGCCACTATGTGTAATCCACAAATTGGTTGGCCAGCTGAACTCTGCAGGTGTTCAGCCTGGGCCTGTCAAGTTTACACAGTCACGTCTAGGGCTTTCCCCATCTGTCCTAGGGCACAGATACAAAAACCCCAGCTGGAGGGCCAGAACTCTGGTGGTTACTTACAGTTCTGTAGAGTCTGGGGTACCTCTTGTTTTCTCTTGTGGCTGATCAGGCAAGATGCAGGACATGACTTCAGCCAGAACAGTCATCTTCACTTGGGTTATCTGGGTTCTCAAGTCTCACTAGTCTCCTCTTCAACTTCTCTAGTCATCTCTTAGCTGCTTTTGCAGGGGCTTCACAGAACCTTTGGGTAGGCTTAGCCTCAGATGGTCAGTTCATTCTCGAGGAACTTGCTTCCTGGTGGGGAAAAGTGGCTTTGAGTCTGAAAAACCCCAGCTGCACTTCTTTGCCTTTCTTCTCTTCAGTTCTGGATAAACTTCTGTGGTCTTCCTTGATTGCAGCTTCTGGCATTCAATAGACCTCTGAATCACAGCTTCCCTGGTCTCACACAGGCAAACGGAGCCCAGAGCATTGGTTAGAGTCCATTTTATACTGTACAAAACTCCACGTCTCATTTGTCAGTCTTTTCCAGAGCAAAACCAGGCTTAGAATGTTGCCCCACCTGAGCAGGACTTGCACGAAGGCTGTTCATTAATTCTCTGCTCTGATTGGTCCAATTTTATGGGCACATCTTGCTGGTAGCCTTTGATCCCTTTCCAGCAATCTTTGTGGGGTCAGGAGCCCTGAGCTGCTGTATGGCCGCAACCATGTTTGTTTACACTGTGTCTTGACATTCTGCAGCCTCTTGATGCTTTGTTTTTAGCCTAGTTCTGCTGTTTTTATTGTGTCCTGGTCGTTTTTATTGTGTCCTGGTCTGGCTGCCAGGAACGTGTTTAATTACGTACATTGCCTGTTGTGGAGTTGGGGGTGAGGGAGAAGAGAGGTGGCAGCAGAGTCACGCTGTCTCGTTCTCTGGTGTGCATGCGTTGTGGCTGCCAGTTATTCCCACACCCTCTGCCTGCTCTGGGACTGAGAAACTCCTTTTTGTGAGCCGATTGGCACTCCTGGTCTTCGGTTCCACTGCCTACCCTGGAGTTAGAGACCCTTGGTGGGAGTGTGCATATGGTCTGTTTTGCTAACAGGAGCTCCGGACTCCTTAATGCTGCCACGCATGTGATGTCACAGCAGAGAAGACTTCAGAGCAACAGGGCTAGGTGAAGTCTGAGGGTCAAAATGCCTAAATTTCCTGTAATGACTTTAATAGTCAAAAATGGAATGTCATTAAAATGATATGAGATTTGAGTTTTGCTTATACTAATAGGCCCAGATATTCAAAAGGGTTGTGCCATGCGCAATAGGGTTACTCCAGCACAAGTCCGAAAATGCGCCATTCTGCGATATTCAGCGGGAGGCAGATGCACCCCCCCCCCCAAATCATGCTGAGCAAGAGTGCAATGATAATGAATGCATGCGCAACTGAAGGGGGAGGAACCATGCATAAATGGCGCAGTGCGATATTCAACCACATGCGCCATGCGCAATAGTGGAGCAAGCAGAAGTTGCTCAATAGCGGAAATGAGCCAAAATAAAAAGGAACAAGGGAGAGGCGCAAGAACGCTACATGGAAGGCACATGTGGCTGACCGATAGGCAGACAAACAGGGCAGGAGGGACACACAGGGCAGGACAGGGAAAGGGCACCCTGAACCCACAGGCACAGGGACGGTGTGGGGAGCCACAGCCAGTGCAGAAGGGGGAAGTGCCACACAGCACTGAGGCCACCACAGGAAGGTGTTCTCGGTGCAGGGGAAGTAGCAGCCAGGACAGCGGGGAACACAGAAACAGCTGCCAGGGTGGGGGGGACACAAGCCAGGGACATGGCCAGTGCCACCATCCAGATGGAGCAGTAATGGGGGTGAGAGGCAGGCAGCGGTGGGGGACACGGCCGGTGGAAGGGCCTGTCGGCGGTATACCCCAAGGCAGTACCGAGCCCACACCAGCTAAGCTGTACAGTGATACCGAGATCGTGGGCCGGTACCGCCTGAATCGGGCAATTCTGAGGTGGCTCTGTGAGCTGTGCAGTGATGTAATGCAGGCACCCACACGACGGAGCCATGCTCTGTCAGTGGAGATTAAAGTGACAGCTTGCATGTGTTTGCTCACCACGGGTACCTTCCAGAGATCAACAGGGGACACCACAGGCATAACCCAGTCGGCCGCGTCACGCCACCTCACCCAATTCCTCAGCGACTGCTGCCACATGCTGCAGGTACATCCATTTCCCCAGCACACCGGCGGGCGTACAGCAAACATACAGGAGTTCCACAGGGTAGCACGTATGCCTGGCGTGCTAGGGGCAATAGACTGCACCCATGTGGCCATCCGCACACCACCTGGCCCCAAGTGGGCCGCATATATCAATCGGAAGTGCTATGCAAGCATCAACTGCCAGGTGGTGTGCGATGCCAGGGGGTGCATAATCCATGTCTGTGCCACGCACCCTGAGGGAGCACATGATGCCTTCATCTGGCACCAGTTGGCACAGTGCCACAGATTCGAGAGTGGGGACATCCCCACTGGCCACTTAGTGGGTGAGTATGCAAACCACACGGACAAACATTGAGCTTGGGGGGGCATGGTCAGAGGTGACATGGGTAGTGGCCTAGATGGCCCAAGGCAGGGCGACGCTGATCACCAAACTAACCTCCACCCTCTACATGCAGGTGACAGTGGATACCCACTCCGTCCCTGGCTGCTCACACCATACCGGCGGCCCGCAACCCCTTTGCAGCAATGCTACAATGAGGCACATGCCACCACACGCAATGTCATCGAGCGGGTGTTCGGGATGCTGAAGGCATGTTTCCGTTGCCTGGACACCTCCGGCGGTGCCCTACAGTACTGCCCCTCAAAGGCCTGCGGACTATTCCTGGCCTGTTGCATCCTGTACAACATGGCCAACGACTGTGGGATTGCCGTATAAGTCGAAGAGGGGGACAGCAATGGGGACAGTGAGGACACCGGTGACGATGGTGATGGGCAGCCCCCCCCTTGGGTGGCAGGACCCCCGACTGCTCCAGCTGGCACAGCTGCACCGGGACACCATCACAGAGGAGCACTTCAGCCAACCCAGATAAGTCATGGGGCCATGTGCAACCACCAGTGGCAAAGGCACAACCCACAGACACGCATGGACACACACCAGGGGTGCATGCTGTCAAGGGAAGTGGCCGAGCATGGAACCGCACACACCGCCAGGGATGGGCGAGGTCTAACATGGCACGCAGTCATACACACGCACACACACACACACACACCCCTACCTACCTCACAAGACATGCACAAAGGGTAGGATGCACGCCGACACAGACTGCAACCCTTAGCCACACATATGTCCACAGACCACCACACCCACTGCCTGTCATTGTGCGTGTGTCAGACGCTGAGCACCATTGCACACTGGCGTACAGCGCAACGCAGGCATCATCATGCACACACAACAGCGGACAGCAGCCAGGAGGGTGTGCAGATAGAACGTGTGTGTGCATGCAGGGCTGGATACCCCACCCGTGCGTTGCCCGCTGAACGACACAATGCACACAGGGCAGCATCAGACAGTAGCCGTGCTGGGAGACAGGTCAAGTCACGCGCCACAGTGCCACGGCCGCCATGGATGCATGGGCAGCCCCGCCGAGACCTGCCAGCAGTGACAGGCTGACCACTGGCCTCATGGGGTGGCACTGACGGTCCCCCAGGGGTTCCACTGTGTGAACGCGACCATGCTCGTGCAGGGGTCTGCAGCACACCGAACATGCCTGCGCCAGGCGTACTCGGGATGCCCTCAGCTGAAGCCAGTGTCGACAAGGATGGTGTCGCATGACGCCAGGAACGAGGCGTGGACATTGCACTGCATGGTGTCTGCGACGCATGGGCAAATAACTGTGTGCCCATTGTGGCCATGACAGCTGTGAATGCCTGAGTCTGCCTGTCAATGGCAGCGGTCACATCCTCCCACAAACGGTCCATCCCTGCCAGGAGCAGAGCGGTGTCTCTGCTGCGCCGCTCCTCTGCCTGGCGCAGAGCCGCACTCAGTGCATCCACCGCCGTCACAAGCCGCATCTGCTGATTGACTGATGCTTGCAGTATGCAGGTGTGCTCATCTAAGAGGTCATCTGCCTGATCGGCATGCTGTCCCTCAGGGTGTTCGCTGCCCTGATGCTCATCACCCCTTGAGGGTGGGTGCTGCACACAAGGGCCAGGCCTGGGCATGTCCACAGGCGGTGCACTGATGCCGCCCCCTGACACTGTACCCCCATGATCATTGGCCGACTGCTGATGCTGCCATTCCGGCTGCCGCTCTCCAGGGCTTAATGGTGCCACCGCAGTGGCCGCAACAGTCCCTCTGTCCTGGACAAACACCAGTGCTGCCCCACTGGTGCCGACAGGCACAGGCTGGGACTGTGATGACACGCAGGCCTCCACGGCGGCACCATCCACAGCCATGGCCGCGATGTCACCTGCTGTGTGGCCATCCTGTGGCACACACGTGTCACTGCCCATGACGTTGGCTCCATCATCATCTGTGATGGATCCGGCACCAGCCTGAGTTTCGGCATGCTGGCATCCATGGACGCTGGGACATGGGCAGGGCCTTCTCCGCACCTGCTCCACCAACATCAGTCCGGACATCTAGACGGGCCCACTGTCGCCCTGACCCCCATATTCCTGTGGAGGTGGACAGGCCCTCCTCCATCTCCATGTTACTGACCTCAGTGGAGAAGCCCACCACTGCTGACCCATGCAGATGCTCAGGAGCTGTAAGGGAAAAAAAGTAGCATTACTGCATGTGACCTACCCTGTCCCCCCCCCCAACAGACAGACCATGATCTACCATGCAGTGACGAGCTACCACCCATGTGGAATCCACCTCCCACACCCTCAATGGCGCAACACTGCATGCTGCCAGCAACCCACTCTTCCTGTGGGGTCAGGCGTTGCACCTCTGGCAGTCCCCCACCAGTTACAGACCATGCTGCCCTGATGGCAGCCACCTTCTCTTTAATCCTGCGCCTGTCCGTGCCCATCTTCTTTTTGCACTCCTGCACGGAGCACTGGTGGCTGCCATGCAGGTTGACAGCATGCACCACCTCCTCCCATGCAGCAACATGGGCCTGTGGTGTTCCCTGGCGTCTGCTGAGAAGCGGCTCCTGGTCGAGGTAGGCCTCAAACAGGGCATCTGTCTCGGCCTTTGTAAAGTTTGGCCTCCTCTTCCTCCCACAACTCTGTTCCTCTTCCTCCACCACACGATCAGTCCTGATTCATCCTGTGAGAATGACAGGTGTTACCTGTGACTGTGCAGTCCCATGCATGTCCCAAACACCACAGTCCACACTCCCAAGCAGCATGCAACTCACTGCAATAGATTGCAGTAACCGACTATGGCCAGTGTAGCCCAATGTCGCATTTTTATAGCGCAACCCATGCAAATGAGGCAAGGCGCATCTTTAAGTGGATGCAAATGCAGTGACTGCGCCATTGAATGGCTGATTAGATGATTTGCATATGCCGGCTGAATATCACGCTGTTGCGCTTTGCGCAATTGTGTTGAATGTGCTGAGCCAAGGGCGCAGTTCTGTGACATGCGCAATACACACCTAACTGCGCATGCCGGTTGATGTGATGACGGCCTGCCACGCTGCTGGCGTGCTGTGCGCGGGAGGCAGTGCAGGCACGGCCAATATTGTGCCAGTGGCGCTACAGCGCTGTTCACCTATATGGCGCTGTGGCGTCAGGCGCACTGGGGCAACAGTGCTGTAGGCCGCTACAGGAGGTGGCACACAGGCACCCAGTCGCACTACACGCATTGAGTTCCAGTCGCGCTGTGGCTGTCCGTGCGCCAGAGACCCTTGACCTTGTGCCCGACCTTTGCCCCCTAGGCGCCATGCGTCAGGCATGGGTGCACCACTATCGCACTGTTCTGTGACAGTGCGATAGGGAATGGTAGCGCTGTACCGCGCAGCATCTGCACGTGGCAGGACCATGCTGCAGAGCGCCATTTTGATTGAACCAGACAGCAGGGATGGCGCGGAGGCATGCTGTGGTTTAGAGCCAGGTAGAGCTCGCCAACCTGGTGGCGATAGTTGAGCCCCATGCTGGGGCTTTGTTTGGAGAGGCACCCCTGGACAGGGCCAGGAGTGCGGTCTGACAGGAGGTAGCCAACGCCCTGGAGGAGGCCACCGGTATGGGGCGGATGGCGGAGCACTGCCACCACCGTTATGGGGACCTGAAGCGCAGGGACCCGGACCTGCTTGCCCGCCTGCGGGCACGTGCCAGGAGGGGCACGGTGCCATGGCCAGGTAGGTGCAACATCCATACATTTACTCGTCCATACGGATATCATGGTTGCATGTGTCCGCACATTAGGGGCGTCCGTGTTGGCCGTGGTGGTGGTATCGGGTGTGGGGTGGATGGGTATGGCTGTGTGGGATTGCACACACATGGGGGCAGGGGGACCTTGCTACCGGATTGTACTGATGTTTCTCTCTCCACGTTTGCACCTTAGGGCCAGAAGAACGGCGGCGGAACAGGGACAGGAGGCACTGCATGGAGGAGCAGCGGAACAGGAGGGGTGATGGTGGTCCGCGGCGCGTGGACCAGCCTGATGATGGTGAGTGCCTTACATCCATGATTACTATTGCATGCTGTATAACTGGGCGGGCAGTGGGGCATGGCCACCATCCATTGACACCACTGCCATGCATGCAACTTGTTACAGTCAGCAGTGTCCAGTGGCACTGCATGTCTGGGAGTGCGTCAATGGTGGTCCATGCATGCACCAGGCACATGGCTGTGGCACTGCCTTCACACCACATAGCCAAGTCACTGTACGGCCATGGTGGTGCTATGCAGAACATGTGCGGTGGGTGTGTGCAGTGGTCCACGTGGCTGTGGCTGCCTGGGTGGGCAGGTCTTGTGGACACGGTCACTGTGGGTGGTCGCACACCATCACAGGGGCGTGGCACATGGCTGTATGCCATGAACAATGGGTGGACTGCAGGGGATGGACAGTCACACCTATTGACTCTGCTCCCTCGTCCTAGGTGGACAGCGACTCCGGCAAATACAGCAGGGTATTCACGAGCTGCTCCAGGTGACTAGGGGGACATTGCAGCTCCTTCAGCGAATACACTGCCACGGGGTCAGGAGGAGACGGAGGAGCACACATCGGCACCATGAAGAGGAGGACCGGAGCGGCCGTTGATATCCCCATGCCCCGACTACCTCCTTCCCCCCCCCACACCCCTTCTTCCCTCTCCCATATGTTCACCCCGCCTCTTACCCGCCCCCACCTGTTATGTGGCCCTTTCTCCCTCTTGTAAATAATTGTGCATAGTTTTTCTTTACATCTTTTAAATATATGCATTTTGTTATGACAACTGTGGTGGTCTCTGATTTGCAGCGGGCTACAGGTGCTCAGCTGCAGTGGTGTGCATGGCGTCAGGGGTGGTGCCGCGTGTGTGTGTGTGTGTGTGTGTGTGCAGAGGTGAACCGCCTATGGTGTGGGCAGGGGGATCAGTCACTGTCTGTGGTTTGTGTGTTGTACTCTGTGCACTGGATGCCTGTGTGCAGTGGTCCACGGGGCCTGCACTGTGTGCATGGCACCCCTGTCAGACCGTCCATGGCCTGTGCAGCTGACACCCTTGCATGTCTGTGATATGCACGGTCTGCTGGTGTGTCAGTGGTGGCTGTCCATGCTGGATAACAACTGTACCTGGTACAATGCCAAGTTGCCTGCTATCACCAGTATGGTGCACATCTGCCTCCGGTGACACTGTGGCCTCCACTGTTGTTGTCCCCCATCCATGCTGTTGCTTGTGTCTGTTGCAGGGGATGTGCTCCAGTGTCTGTCACTTGTGCTCCGGCAGCATGCTGGTGGCATACAGCTTCATGGTGCCTGCACAGGGTGGCTGGCACACCTGTGCAATGTAGGGGTGCTGGCCGTGTGTACACGTTAGCCGTGGCCACACACCAGTGGCTTGGTTGACCCGCTACTGTGTCCCTGTGTTGGTGTGCCCTTGGGTATGGGTGGGTGTTTGTCCATGCACTGTGTTGCATCCTGTGTGGTGCATACCTCCATGCTACACTGTGCGTGTCTGTGCTGGCTGTTGTGCCCAGTGCTGGGACAGGATGTGCCCTTGGGAGGGTTTGAAGGGTGCTGTACCGCTGAAGGTGGGGTCCAGGGCATGCCTTGTCGCATGTGGGGTACCTCGTGTGCTGATGCATGGTCAGTCTCTCAGCTGTACCTCGGGGGGGGGGGACGTGCAGGGCGGCACTGTGTATGCATCTGTTGCATCACTGTCTGCTGCCGCCCACTGCAGGGTGCTCATGGTGGGGCTGCCTTGCATGGCTCCATGGTACTCAGGGTTGCATTGTCACAGTGGGGGTGGTGGCATGCATGGGGTGTCCTGCACTGTTGGGCGCTACTCCTGGGCAGGGTGTATGGGGATCATGGTGCAGGGTGTGCTCTGCATTGGTGGGATGGTGTGGTATGGGGCGGTCGGCCCTCCTTGTGTGCCAGTCACAGCTTGCCAGGGGGTGTGCTGGGGCACCATGGCCCGGCTGTGGGTTGGTCGCTGGTATCCATGGGCCAGTGGTTATTCCAGCTCTCTCCCAGTTGTGCAGTGCATAGGGTGTGGGGGACGATGTCTGTTCTGCTGTGTGTTCCTCTGCCCATCTGTGGCATGGGTGGTGGGCCACTGCATCCCTGGTTGTGCTGTTGCATTGCTGCCCTGCTGCAGGGGGCATCCCTGGTTGCGCTATGGCGCATCTGGACTTCTCAGCTGAACATCCCTTGTTGCGCTATGGCGCATCAGATATGCTCAGCTTCACATCCCTAGTTGCACTATGACGCAGGTGGTGCGATATTCAGTCGTCGGCCGCAGGCGCATCTTGGCCTGCACAGTTTTTGAATATCGCACTTCTTGCGCATGGGCGCAGTGGACTTGCGCTTGCTCCTGCTGTTGCGCACTTTTTGGGCGCAGTTTGAATATCTGGGCCATAGTGTTTTGCAGAAAACTTTAAAAAGAACGACAGCCCTTCTTATTTAAAAAAAAAAAATAAATCCCAAAAGCCTCCTCCATTCTAATCAAGGCCACCGCTTAAATAACAAGAGTCATGTTAGTTGAGTGGTGGCCTTGATTAGAATGAAACGGATCTAAAATATTAGAAAAAAATTTAAAAAATGCCAATTGATTTCAACAGAGTGTGCCCTGCGCTCGTCCTACTGACAACATGACAAAAACATGAGCGTACAGCGAGCTGGCACATCAGAAAGCGGGAAAGGCTCTGACAGCCAGCTCCTTGGAGCAAAATTACGACTACTTCCTCTCCTAAACTGTGTCACTTATAAGTTCACCTCCTAAAGAGGTAAGCTTCAAGAGACGGCTATTGCTTAAGCGCCAAAACAGGTGCTAACTGCAGGGGCCACCTGATGGTGTACTTGTGTGTTGCCAGGCTGGCAACCCAAGTTCAGGAGCAACCGGTGAGGGATAGCGCTGCAGCTACAGTGCCTTGAAATTCCAAAGATGGCCTACTACTGGGGGAAGAGAGGTTGAGTGACCTGAGCGATCTAGACTAGACAAAACTTGGACATGGGTGGGCTTTGAGAAGGTAGAGCTTTCAGGCACAGAGACCATACGATGGTCACTGAAAGCATCCCAAACGGTGACTGTTATGTGTAGTACAGCTTTAAACAATGTACTTCCTGCGTGTGTTGAGAACAGTGTTCCCCTTGTGTCTGAGCTGTATGCAAGTAAACAGAGAAGGTCTACATTTTTGTGGTGCATGTTTTCCTTTCTACCAAGACACTGATGTGTTTAAGGTACTTATTTTTAGCCGCCAAATACAACAAACTGACGACGAGAATGGGATAAATTTTCATAGCTACAGCTTACTTAATTACACCATTTTATGTCTTTCTGCATTGGAGGCAAGTAAGTGATTTGGAGCTGTGCTATAGCACAGACACTTCAGCCAGCTTTGAGATTTTTACAGGAACAGACTGGGATACATGGTCCAGATGGTTTGATCACTGGTTATTACTTAATCCTGCCATGCAATCAGCAAATGATCAGCTACAGGGTAAGCTTATTCGAGCTGCTTTTTGTACTTTCTTAGGGAGTGAAACCTTCCAACTTTTATGCAGTCTGTGTGCATCTGACCGGCCAGAGGATCTGTCATATCAAGAGCTAAAGGCTAAATTGAATGCACAATATAGTTTAACAACTTTCCCAAGGGCTGAACGTTATAAATTCTATGGTTACAAGCAGAAACAAGGTCAGTCATTGCAATCTTATTTGTCTGAGATCAAATGCTTAGCTCTCACATGTGAGTAGAGCAGGGAGCATCTTGAATCTAATTTAGCTGATAAATTTGTTATGGGGTTGAATAATGAACATTGTATTCAGCAGTTACTTTCTGTAAGTGTCAAGAAATCTGCTGATGAACATTTACAGTTGGCACAAATGTATGAGGCTGCAGAACATGCACATGCTAAGATGAACACTAAAAATGAGGTACAAGTAACTGCAGTAAACCCCAAATTGAAACAGCTCAAACTTAAGTCTAAACCACTGTTTTCAAAGAAAAAGTCAACCACTCCACCCAAACTGCATGGCCAGTACAAATGTGCATCATGTAGCTCTTCTCAGCATAGCATGGACCAGTACAAATTCAGAGAAGTTCAGTGTCATGCATGTAAACATCCGGGTCATATTACTAAGGTTTGCAGAAGCAGGAGAACTGCAGTGGTCAGTTCAGAGAGCACAGACTGTACAGTGGTTCCTATTGCACCGCAAATGCAGACTAAAGATGTTCCTCCTTTCTATGTGTTACTTCAGTTGCCACAACTGAGGCATCAGTTGCGTTTAATGGTAGACTGCTTCCCCCGTTACTTTTATTAACCATCAGACATGGTCCGATCTGGATAAGCCACCATTGTCTCCTTGTAATAAGTTGCTGCATGCATTTGAAGGGCAACCAATTCAGCCACTGGGCTCGTTTACCACTTTGATACGCAGGACTGATTCTTCTAGTACACCTTTAACTTTTATGGTTTCAAAAAAGGGTGTCAACATTTTGGGCAGAGAATCTCAGGTTCTTCTTAACATTCATGTTGATCCAGCAGATTTTGGCCTACTTGCTGCTGTCCAAGTACCACAAAGCAGTCACCCACCCAAGCTTGGGGAGATTTTAGACATGTATCTAGAGTTGTGGAAAGGCCTGGGATGTTGCACAACAGCTAAAGCCAAGCTAGTTACAAAGCCTAATGCAGTCCCTAAGTTTTGTAAACCATGGAAACTTCCTTTTGCTTTAAAACCGGTGGTTGGGGCAGAATTGGACAGACTGGAAAAAGCAGGTGTGCTGGAAAAGGGTTCAAGTTCAAATTGGGTTACTTCAATTGTAGTGGTATCTAAACCAGGTGGTAAGGTTCGAATATGTGGAGATTTTAAGGTAACACTTAATCCAGTATTTAGCACAGATGTATTTCCTTTACCTTTACCTGAGAAACTTTTTCACAGACTGAATGGTGGTGTGGGGTTCTCTAAACTGGACCTCAGTGATGCATACCTTCAAGTGGTGCTGGATACAGACTCTCAGAAATTGGTAGTGATTAACACACACCAAGGACTGTACAAGTTCAAACGGTTATGTTTTGGCCTTAGTTCTGCACCTGCTATTTTTCAAAAAGTGATTGAGCAAACGGTGGGTGATATACCAGGTGTTGCTTGTTATTGGATAACATCATTGTCACGGGCAAGACAGAAGCAGAACATTTACTTATGTAACCCCCCTGCAAATGGGGGTTCCCAAAAGACTTCCAGGAGCTTGCTTGAATGCTCCAAGCCTGAATGGTGTTTGGCGTTTAAGCCATTTATCAGTGAGTGTTTTTAGAACCTCTGGTACTGTCTTTAAGAGCTGTCTGCTTGCAGACATAATTAGTTTGTATGGGGACTGTGTGCTTCTCTGTTTGAGTACCACTCAGCTGCTGCCAATTCACTCCATTTTTGCAGTCACTAGGAGTGCAAAGGAACCTATCTGAAAGATGTAACTGTTTGCCAGAAATCATTTACAGTAATAATGAAATTACAGTTTGTCTAACCTGCTTTCTTGCAGTCAGAACTGTGTCTTCCTAGTTCCCATTCTGGTTTGAACTGCTGAACTGGACCAATCAGTGTGGGTAAGCTAGCTCTAAAATGGTGCCTTGGGCGAATCAGAACTTGGACTCATAATCTGAGCCAGCCACAAGAGGATTGTATGGGCAGTGACTCTGGGAGATGTAGTTTTAGACTTGCGCCTTTTGGACCAACAGCAGCAGTCTATTGTGAGTGACAGCCAATCCAGTCAGAACTGGGAGGAACTCAAAGGAAGTGCCGGTTTGTCTGTTGAAGTTTTCAGTTGAGCTCTGACAGTGAAGAAGGAAGGAGCCCTGTGCTTTTCAGTGTGCAGTTTTAGTCGGGAAGCGTGTGTAAGGCCCAGAGTTCGGTCTGCAGCTTGTGTAACTGCTTGTTAGGACTGAATCCGTCCTGTGAAGAGAATCAAAGGATATCTGAAGAGTAGAAACCAGGCTCACCCTGTAGAAGACTGGAGAAATAGCTGAATTGCACTCGGTCTGTCAGAACTGAATCTGCTGTGTGTTCTCCGGGTATTGTGCAGTAATTGCGATCGGGATAGAGAAGCAGCCTGCCTGTATAGTACTTTCTGTTTTACCATATAAATGTGTGAAGAGGCTTGTGTACCTCAAGTGAATCCTGCTGCCATTAAGTGACTTTTGCCTGTGACTGTTTACCATATAAATGTGTGAGGAGTCTCTTGGAGCTCAAGAGTAGCCCTGCTGACATTGAAGGACCCTATCTTGTTTGGAGGTCGAGTACTAATTCAGGGTCGCCTCCTGTTGAATTGCCAAATGGAATTACTGTACTGCTGACTGTTTAACTAATTTTCTGTGTGAAAGGGCCCTCACCAGTCTGCCACGGTTTGGACTAGCCACTAGGGCTTGGGTACCCAGGGACAGTAACTGATAGGAGAGGCCTGTGCACAGAGCCATAGGTAGATGAGTAGAGGATAAGCTAATTAACCTGATTTCCCTGTCCTTGTTATATCCCCCTAAATAAATCAGATCTGCTTGTTTCAGCAAAGTTATACTGCCTGAGTGTATTTGTCTATGTTAAAGTACTGTACTGTGATTGTTGCACTGTATCTTATTTCACAGGAGGTCCCAGTGCCGGAACCAGTCCTGGGGGTAAGTGTATTCTGTAAAGGTAATTCTGATATATTGTGTGGACCACTAGTGGGAAGAAAGGGGGGTTGCAGTGTCCCAGAGGGCTGTGACCAAGTTAGTTTAACTATTGTAAACCCTGACCTCTGGGTGGAGGCACCCGCCATTGGATCCAGGCCCCTCAACCTGTTAGTGGCAAATCAGGCAGGGGTAGTAGCCCCTGGGATAGCGCCATCTAGGGGTTACACTTAACTTACAAAAGACTTTAGAGAGATTGCAACAGAGTGGATTCAGACTCGGGAGAGAAAAATGTCAATTTTGTCAACCAAGTGTCACATACCTAGGTCACACTATTGAAAGAAACGGAATTCGTCTGAATGATGAAAAGGTGGAAGCCATTGTTCACATGCCTGAACCACAGAATGTTTCAGAGTAGCGTTCATTCTTGGGTATGGTGCGCTACTATGACCGTTTCATACCTGGCTTAGCCACTAAATGTGCTATCCTAAATGAACTGTTACATAAGGGTACTCCGTGGAAGTGGACTAAGGGCCACAGTAAGGCAGTTCAAGCCATCAAGCTCTCTTTAACCGATGTGAATAATTGAACTCATTATGACCCTTACTTACCTATCGCATTGGCCTGTGATGCTAGTCCTGTGGGTATAGGAGCTGTCCTTTTCCATACTGATCCAGAAGGAGTGGAAAAGCCGATAGCCCATGCTTCACGCAAACTCACTGCAGCTGAAAGGAATTATGCCCAGATTCAGAGAGAGGCATTAGCAATTGTGTTTAGAGTCCAGAAATTTCGCCAATACTTGCTAGGTCGCAAGTTTCACCTGAAGATGGAGCACAAGCCACTAGTGACAATTTTCAGTCCAGAAAAAGGAATTCCAGAGACGACTGCTAGCCGACTTCAACTATGGGCATTAATTTTGTCTGCCTATAATTTCAAGGTTACATACCAACCAATGGACCAGCAAGGAAATGCGGATGCCTTGTCGAGGTTACCAGTATCCAGAGAAATGGAGTTCAATGTGGGACTTAAAGAGGAGCCATTAGTATGCCAGGTGAAGCCAGATAGTTTTCCAGTGCAGTTCAAAGATATGGAGGACTCTACTGTTATGTGTACAATGGAGTTACAACAGTTACATCAGCTTCCAGTACTAGCCAAAGACATTGCAAAAGCGACTAGTCAAGACGCAGTTTTGAAACAGGTGCATCAGTATACGCTTGGGGGTTGGCCACAAGGCACTACTTGTTCAGCTGAACTACAACCTTACTATACAAAGAGACAGCAGTTGTCAATTGCTGAGGGGTGTCTTCTGTGGGGATTGCGTGTCATAGTACCCCAATGTTATCACTCAGATATGTTGACTGTCTTGCATGTGGGCCATCCAGGCATTGCTAAAATGAAATCCCTAGCCAGATTTCACGTATGGTGGCCTTCCATAAATGGAGACATATACCAGGTTGTGCAAAAGTGCAAAGGTTGTGCTGTATCAATAGGAAATCCGGTAAGGGCTCCAGTTCACGATTGGGAATGACCTGAAAAAAACCCTGGCAAAGGTTGCATATTGATTTCGCAGGACCTTAATTAAATTCCATGTGGTTACTCTTAACTGATGCTTATAGTAAATGGCCAGAAATTCATCAAATGTCTTTGACAACTACTGAGAGTACCATCAAAGTGTTGAAATCTATCTTTGCTACCCATGGTTTTCCACAAGTGATTATCTCAGATAAGACCACAGTTCACGTCTGTTTAATTCCAAGCATTTTGCCAGCAATGTGGTATCCACCATATTTTCTCACCTCCCTACCATCCAAGTTCAAATGGTGAAGCAGAATGCCTGGTTCAGACTTTTAAAAAGAGTATGGACAAAGCTAATCTTACTACACTGGCAATACAAATAGCCCTTTTGGACTTTCTTGCGATGTATCGAACACCACCACATTGTGTCACGGGAATATCCCCAGCAGAATTGTTGTTTGGCCGTCAGATTCTAACTCAGTTGGATCTTCTTCACCCTCTAGGCTATAGGTCAGTAACTGAAATGCTTCCTAACACCAGATCCTTCAAACCCAAAGATCTTGTGTGGGTCAGGATGTATGCAGGCCCGAAGACATGGATAGAAGGCGTGGTAGAAAGCAAGTTCAGAAATGTCTATACTGTTCGACTGACTAACCAGAGGGGAGTGAAAAAACATGTGGCCCAATTACATACTAGAATTGAGACAGAACAAAAAAGGGATACCCAGAGTCAGGGTAGTTATCCAGCATTATTTCTTCTAGAACAAGAACAGGAAGAGATAGTGGAACCACAACAATTGAGACAAGATGTGGCTGATACTAATCAGATTCCAGAGCAACAGCCTCCAATTCTACTACGTCAGTCAGGACATATAAGATGTCCACCATAGAAGATGGACTTGTAGAGATATAGCCTAATGACATTACCTAAAAGGGATACTGCATTAATAACTTTGATAGTTTCATACTATTTTCTGAATTATTGACTTGTGTACTTTCTAGCTAAGCCAGGAGAGATTATGTGTAGTACAGCTGTAAGAACTGTTAAGAGACAGTACAGCTTTAAAGGGGAAGTCCTGCTTCGTTTCTGTATCAGTTTCACTTACCGTATGGCAGTGCAGTGTTCAGGATCGTGTGCTCGTCTCCCGACCACGTTTCCCGTCGGAATTTCGTAATTTAAACATTATTACTGAACAAAAATAGTGCTGTGTTTGTTTCTCCTCCATTTTGAGCCCTCACACGCTTCGCTGATGTCATCGCCGCAATTGCCGAGATGGGGTGTTGCTTCAAATGTGGTCCACGCAGCGCAACATGCGCTATGACTTTAGTTCCTCTCCTGAATTGGGAAGCTGTTCAGTGATGCACGCATGCAGTTCCACGCGATCGTGACTGCAGACATCAGTGCGTCGGGAGGCATGCTGTCCTTTGTTTATCTCAGCTTACATTTGGCATGATTAAAGTACATTGATGCAGTATATAAATAATTGCTGTCCTATTCATGCAATAAAAAGGATTTTAACCCAAATCAAATGGTGTCATGTAGTTTTATTGAAGCAGTCTCAGTGCATACACACTTTTCAGTGTAACAATATTGTTTCAAGTTACAGTGTCTACCTCCTGCTATTGGTCATATGTATTTTCACAAACTTATTTCATTGGCTGCCTATGCAGTGTTGTTATTTTTTCCCTCCAACACATATTTCTCCCTCCAAAAACACCTGTATTTATATCTGTGCATACTTTAGTGACTGTTTTCAGCTTCAGCCCTATTACTATTCAGTGAGTGTAGGTCTATGAATCAAAATAGTATTTTAATATTAATATTTAGTCCAGTGTAGTTATTTTGTGTTGTTATATTGCTTTGTTTAACTGTAACAACATGCCTCGTTGTATGGTACCTGGGTGTAGCAATATGACTAGACGAACTGTTGGTATTTTATATAAACAATTTCCTAGAAATAACAAGAGTCTAGCAGCCCAGTGGTTTCATAACATCCGTCGTAAGGACTTGAGTTTAAAGCATACCAAGTGGTCTAGAAACCATGTAGTGTGCTCGATCCACTTTGAAGAAGACTGCTTCAAACAGAATCCTGCATTGAAGGCAGAAGTGTATGGGCTACAGGCACGCCGCTTAATCAGTGACACTGCAGTTCCCACTTTGATTCTCAACACTCAGAAGAAACCGAAGGAGAGAGTGCATACTGTGCGTCGCTTGCAGCGCAAGGATCGTGATCAGGTATTAACCTAATTTAATATTGTTTTGTTCCGCAGTAACTTTCAGCAATGATCGTGCAATGTACTGTATATTCCACACATTGTTGCTTTGTTTTACATCACACCACCATTACTTGAATGGTGATATTTCCACCTGTTTATGCTGCTGGACAACCCTCCCTGTCTTAATCCTATCCCCACCTCCAAAAGTAATAGACATCACTCTGATGTCCATACTTGTGCTATTTCATTTGTAACAGTGCTGCAGCATCCTGCAGTAATGCAGTATTGGTTTTCATGTCTCTCCTCTTCTGAGACATAAGTAATAATGCAGCATGGGGTATCGTTATGTCAGCAACAATCCACAACCTGGTGTAACACTAGGGATTCATGAACACCCTGAGTTCATTGTGAGGCAGTGGGGTCGAGCATGAGTGTCCTCACAGCACCCAGTGTTTTCATTAATCCCAGTAACACACACCCTGGTGTGGGTAATTGTTCTTATAACATGGGGTCAGACAACTTTACAAAACATTTGCTGCATATGTAAGCAATAAAGTTGACATGGTGTGTGTTGAACAGATATTACTACATACCAGGAGCATGGTGAGGCACAAGGCCCTGCGGGGTGCCTTCAGGCCCCTGGAAGTGTGGCATATTTGTTCAGCACACACCGTGTACTGTGTTATGTGCTTCTAAAGTGTGAATGTTTTTGTTCTTTTGCACCTACAAAATAGCACATCTGTAAGCAGTAAAAGTCATTTTATGTAGAAGTTCTGCTAAAACAGTCCTTCCGCTACCAAGAAATGACATCATAGTTTTGGTAGTTTACATACACACAAGCACACACACACACACACACACACACACACACACTCCAATCATTGCAGTTCTAATCAATGAAAGCATGGCAGACTTGTGTATTACATATTCCAATAGCCATCTGCGAGCCATCCACCAACTTTGCATTTCATTACGCTCATTTCTGCAGAACGGCTGTTAGTAACAGCTAGATGAGCCACAGTACACTATGCACCTCCCACCAACAACCCACAGCCTTAAAAACTAACTCCCGTTATTGAGCTTTGTATGTTGCTCGGAAACCAGCAGGTCTCTTGAAGCCACTTGTGTCTCCACGCAGTTTGTCAAGTTACACACCCACCATCATTGGTAACTCGAACCTTTATTCACCATGACCATGGCTAGCTGCAAAGAAATGACCACCGCTGCTCCTGCCTGGAGTTCCAGGCCAACCTCCCTCAGACCCTCTGCCCACCCTGCTCTCACACTACGTACCATCTAGCTTCCTTATCAGCCCTGACCTTCATCCCACACTGTCACAGGCTGGTCTGCTGTACTCAGTTTCATGGTTCCTTTAGGACCCAGGTTGGTCCTCACTACCTCCTCGTCCTCCGACTCAAGCTGATGTTCACAGACAGCGCTGCCTAGACCCGGGCTACCTCTGCCTTCACATTAAGTGCTGCTGTGGACATGATGGAGTAACATGGTGCCATTTACCCTACCAAAGGCAGAAAGCTCTAGTAATAAGCATCCACTTGAACAGCGAGAAGGAAATGAAGCCTTCAGTTATTTATAGAAAGTGTAATGTGCTTGCCAGCTAGACACATGCTGCAATGAGTATTACAAAAAAGTCTGACATTGAAATGCAACTGCGAGTGGATCTCAAGTTTTGGTGAAGGGGGGTGGCTCAGAGCTAATTTAAGGAAATATTTTTTCACAGAGAGGGTTGTGGGTGCATGGAACGGCCTTCCAGAAGAGGTTGTGGAGTCAAAAACATTGATTGAATTCAAGCATGCATGGGACAGCCATAAGGCAATTCTAGGGGGTGGGGGCAGAAAGAAGTAGGCTGCTGGTTAACTAGGATCTGCAGCTTATCCATTAGGTAGGGAAATGGGCAGACTGGGTGGGCCAAGTGGTCTTTATCTGCCGTCAAATTCTATGTTTCTATGTTTGAACTGCTATTCTGCGACAAAAACAATGTCTGCCTTTACAAAATGACCATTCCATGGCTAGCTGTGAACATTCCTGCCCAGATATTCAAAAGGGTTACATGCATAAGTCCAAAAATGCACCATTCTGCGATATTCAGCAGGAGGCAGTTACGCCACTGACAACAGGTTGCGCAAAAGAGCAATGCAAATGAATGCATGCTCAACAGGAGGGGGAGGAACCATGCATAACCTGCGCAACCCGATATTCAGTCGGGTTGTGCAGAGTTGTGCATGCGCAACCCTCAACCTGTGCCTGCACAACCTCGAGCCAAAAAAAAAAGGATCAAGTTGAGGGCCACCCACAGGTGAGCTGCTGTATTGCAGGGCACAACACAGCAGCTGACGCCCCTGGCTGGCCCCCAACTCGGTCCCTGTGCCCCCCCACCAGCCCGATGCGGGCAGAACATAAAACAACCCCACGCCCACATCTCCCAAAGCCCGATCGGCGGGCATACAATGCTATCGCCCCCACACACACACACACACACACATCCCTGAAGCCCGATCGCGGGCATAAGGTGTATCAACACCCCAACATCTCCCGAAGCCCGATCAGCGGGCATAACCTGTATCAACCCCCACACATCTCCCGAAGCCCGATCGTGGGCATAACCTGTATGAACCCCCAGTGCCCGATCGGGGCAGAATGTAAAAGCCCCCAACCGAATATCTCCCTGGTGGTCAGTGGACCGTAATGCCCGATCGCGGGCAGAATGTCAAGTTACAACCCCAAAACATCTCCCTGGTGTCTAGTGTCCCCCCACCCACCCGCGAAGCCCCTCCACCCGCTCCTCCCCGGGAGGCAGCATCCACCGCCTGCCGCCCGCTGCCCCCGACTGACTGTCGGTGAGGGCTGCCGCCCGGTGGTGCAGAGCTACAGCCAATGGGCATGCAGCCCAATATCGTGATAGTTTGCAGAAAGTTTTCAGCTGTGTAATACAGGGCTTCCTTACAATATCAGTGCATATTCCAAAATCTGCATTGCAAATGTGTGATCGTATGTGATTGTACTTTCACATATAAACAATTTTTGTAGTATTCTTGTCACAGCAAGGAAATACAGTTAATAATATATTGTCATTGTTTCAGTATGACATTTTCTAAAAAGATCCATTGTCATAATTCTCGCTACATTACACGTGCCTGTCCTTGGTTTACTTGTACAACACTTTTGTATTGTATACATGTGACTGTTGCCATGTCCCTGTTTTTACTTCTTTTCTACAGAAAGCACTAGCAACATTCAGTGTGGATTTGTGGCCCAGTCGCTCCAACATGAGTTTGACACACAACGTCCAGGACCATCTGATTTGCAATGTCAATCACCTCAACCACGACTTTGTAAGCTGTACTACATCCAGTCTAATACCTCAGATTTTTATGACGAAGTGAACGATGTAACAATACAGAAAATAGTGAAGTGAATCACTTCTTAACTGACAATATATTAATGTGTGACAATAGTGATATAAATGTTCATTGTCATATATGTTTAATTTACAGTGAATGACACAGGCATTGCAGCTTTGTAATGTAGGGGCACCATTCTGTCAACTGCTATTTCGCTTTGTTCGCTAAGGATACAAGTATTGTGTGCTCCTCTTCTGGTACTCGTTACACTGCAGGGACTCTAAGCAGTGTGTCACAGCTGCAAGAAGCAGGAATTAGCTATGTTAAGAGGTGGTGTTGGTAAGGGCGTTATGTAAGGAAGTACATGTGGAGAACAAATTAACACAGAAGGGCAAACAGCTGAAAAGTCCTGAAGCCCCCACAGAAAAAGTCAGAGTATGGAAAATTTCAAAAGAATTGTGAACAGCCATTTCACTGTTTCCACTGTTAAAAAATTATACATGTAAGGTGTCGCATACATCTGTATTTCTCATAGCCATTTCATTACTGCAATAAGTCACTGCAGAGACTGCCTGTTATTTATTTGTTTCATTGGAAGTGATGCATGCACGGTTGGTCCTGGTGCTTCACTAACTGCATCATATGCCATGTGTTAAAGTGTGTAATAACACAGAAACTGTCGTGGTCTTATTGCTTCATGTAACATTGTCACTGTTGCATTACTACACTTGGCTCATGCCATTTGCATCTATAATGCAGCCTAGGTGTGACAATATGTTCTGGTATTCAGTCCCCATTGTGCAGTGTTACTGAACTGAGCAATGTTACTTACTGCTGTTTTCACGACTCACACAGACACACACACAGCCCTGTTTCCATCAGTTGCTGTGGCACACACTTGTTATTCACTGTAAATATGGAATGCACAGTCAAGTACTCTGTTGTTGTGTCTTAAAGCAATTAAATATTGTCATGTCATTGTGTATTGTTAGACAGATTGATGGAATGGAGTTGATACATCTTCTCAGTCCGATTCCTAAGATTCTGTGGAACAAGCATCGCATCATGAGTCATGACAGTGATCCAGACTACTACCCAGATGATACCATTATAGAGAATCCACAGGATGAAGAGAGACTAAATTTGAGGAAATATTATGTGGTGGGTGCAAGACTCTGCAGGACTATGTATCTGAGAACAATATATTGTATTTGAACAATGCATAAAGCAATTGTTCGATATGATACCATGCCCAAAGTGTGGAAACGATTTGCTGTAATAGGTAGAAGTAAGAGTTCAAGTGCCTGTTAAGTATTCGCAGTTCCTGTGAAAATAATCATGCATTTTATTAGAACTCGCGCAAGCCGTTGAAAACAGAACCGCTGGGTAATTTACTGTCTGCTGCAAGTATTTATTTACTGGTACGTGATCAGTCGTGGGTTGCCAAGTTTGCTAAATTCATGAACTTGAAATTTTTCTAAATCCAGTGTAATAAGACTCAGGATTTGTACCTGTTCCTGTCGTCCACAATACATGGCTAGCTCACCAGACAGACTTGATAGAGAGTTTAAAAGACAAGAAAGTAACACTGTAATGGTGATGGTCAGCCAGATTCTCCGGGATACTCTGCAAAATATGGCACGCATAGCCTTATGGAGAATGAAACACACAAAATAGTACACTTTGTGTTGAAACAAGCAGGTCCTAATATGAAAAGTGTTAACATGGAGAAGGGTGCATTCACCCAATGCCTGGACCACGCCCCAGATTGTGGTCTACAAATTGAGGTATTAAGTAGGGATAGTACGCCCAGATTGCAAAAGTCATGAGCTCAAAATATGCCAGCATATTCCATCAGCACGATGTATGGCATATGGCCAAAAGCATTGCCTCTAAACTAAGAGAGAATTGTATACAAGTAGCTACGCAACCATTACAGCCTTGATTGTCAGTGAAAACCATGTGTGGTTTTCAGCAGCTGGGTGTAATATGCAGAGCAGCTACTCAAGCTGAGAGATGGACACTCATAGTTGATCAATGCTCAAAACATCCATGAGTGGTCAGATAAACTCCTTTTTCATGCATGTGACCATGCACCACTGACCCAAAATGAGACAGCGGACCAAGAAGTGGCTACAGGTGGGAATACCAGCAATGGATGCGCTGTTGCAGTTGTTCGGGATAAAAGTATATTGAGAGATATAGTGAAACTGTCCCGTTCTGCCACACTGGCCCCTGGAAGTATACCACTCCTAATTAATTCACTATGTACCTAAAATAAGCACTTTTTCTTTAACGGTATGATGTGCAGAACTGAACTGTGTGCCCTAGATCACAGAACGCTCCATGCAAAAACCGCAAGCAGAAGGTTTGCAAGAAGGGTGTTAGAAAGGACCTTGCTATTAGTATAGCCAAGTAAACCCAAAGGAAGAGAGATCATCAGTTGCCAAAAGAAGGTAATGGAGGATAAAACACACCCTCATATCCCAGTGATGATGAGCTCAAGTCCGTGACAGGAAAAAACAGAAAACCCACCATCACTACCAAAACCAGACGTGTTGTATAGAATGACTTCTATTGAGAAGACAAAATCTTTAGAGACTCTGAAATATCTCACGCTTTAAAGAATAAAGAAAAAAGTTCTTCAGACAAACATGGTGTTATTGGAGCGCACTCACAACCCATATCCAGTATCAAGCCACATACTGTGTCTCATCTGACAAAACATTTCCTGTAATGTCACCTTCCAAGCATCCCGTGGTAGTGTAGTGATCAACACTTGCTGCATGTATTCCCAATTTCAAAGTTATCAAAAGCAGTACACTATATCCTGTACTGATCCACCCTACATACCTTATATTCAGGTTACTGACACAAACACACATAGATAAGCCATGGTACTGTACTTTCAATGCGACATACAGTACATCTATAAGGGGAATTGATACACAGGACTGGTTTTCAAACTGTGCCCGGATGTGGCACAAGCCTGAGCCGCAAGCGCGCACCGCTATGCCACAGCTTGTACCAGGCAATATTCAATGTTGCTGCGCCTAAGTGGCTCAGCACCGCTGAATATGGCACCATGTCTATCTGCATGGCATGGTGCAGTGGCACTGAACTGAAAGGCAGGGGATGCACTGGGGCAGTTGCACAAGGTGAAAGAACCTCAATATTGAGCGTGAATATGCAAATAGGTCCATCTGATATGGCATGGAAAATGGGCCTTACCATACCGTATTATGGCCACATCTGCATACAGGTGCGCCCGCCTCCGTGACCTGCACATTGCACCCTGCCATACCGCAGCCATCAGGACCGACGCCCGTGTTTCGCAGATGCACGCCCAATTGCGGCAGTGTAGAAATGGATGGATCCATGGTGTTCCAGAGGACCCATCCCCTGCCCGATAATGGATGAAATATGTAATATTATTCCCTGGTGGTGTAGTGGACCTGTCCCTGCTCGATCATGGCTATACTACAGTGATAAACTCCTGGTGGCCCAGTGGCTGCATCCAGACCGATCGGGGCCAAACATCAAACCTATAGCCTGGTGGTGTAGATGTCAAGATGATTCACATCTTGTGACTGTGTAGTAGGGTATGAAGTCTGGTACTTCCATTGTCCCACGCTGTGGACCAATGGGAGTACAGACATTCTCTGGGGCGGCCAGTTGGCGGCAAAGGTACGCGGGTGGGTAAATGCTCGCCCTCTGGCTGACTGGTGGGGAGCAGGGGTGGTGGAATCGCGCGGGCAGGTGGACTATGGGTACCGCTACACCACCAGGCTACACGCTTGGACATTTTGCTCACAATCGGCCTGGATGCGGCCACTGGGCCACCAGGAGTTTATCACTTTATTATAGCCCTGATCGGGCAGGGATGGTCCACTAAACCTACCAGGAAGCTTTCCAGTGTACACAGCCCGCGATTGGGCTTGGGGTGGCGCAACACCCAGCCCGTGTCTCGGGTGGGCACCAACAGCAGGCGGGTGCCATGTTGCAACCAGCAATACGGTGGCCGGCCTGTGGGTGTCCCTGACTTACGCCTGATTTTTCAGGGTCAACTTCGTGCCCCCCATGTGCGGCATAAAGCAGATTTCTGCCTGCATATGTGCCGTACATCACAGGCTGAATATTGGAATGAGCCGCATGCAGCAGGCACGCCCGCAGACTTGCGCAGTACATACATTAGTGTGCCAGCACGTGACAGATTTGTACTGAGCAATATCCACCTTTGAATATCATGCTGGTCTGCAAGGTGGGTTGCACATGGTGAGTTTTGAGTATCCCGCCACAGTTTACCTGAATGGCAGCCAGTGTGTACTGTGACTTTTGATGAAGGCATAACTGACAAATTATGTTGCCTGCAGCATTAGTGTTGGGAAGGTGTGTGGTGCCACCACACTGCTTTTTGCACAGTACAGCAACTGACTCAGAGATGGTGTGGTGTTGTCACCAGATGTTGCCTGTCAGAGTGCACAAATTTGAGCAACTTTGTGTATTGCTTTTCACACTATAATGATTTGGTATGGGAGGATATACCTGACCCAAACAGTTGTCAAAGTTCGGTTTCTGTAGGTAGCGATACCAAGGGTTATCTGTATATGTTTTGCAGCACATCCGGTAGGGTCTTTCATTGATGCCCACTATACTACCATGAGAGACCATGGGGATGGGGGCTACTATCAGGAATTTGAGGATGCGGTGCCTTTCTTGTAGTAAAATGGAGTCACCATTCCAGATTTGGACCCAATAAGATCCAGCAACCAACATGGATTACGCCTGGTCATGAAGTGGGACAAAGAGAAAAGGGGTGAAACCAAACTCGAGCACTTCATGCTTGAGGGACTATATTTGTGGCAAGACGAAATCCACAACATGGGAAGATGATATCCAGGAAAACGAGTAAATGAGAGGTCAGATTGCACAGAGGACAGGAAAGGAATGCAAAACCTGATCTGAAGCACTTGCGTATTAAGGGAACATTTCCTTTTACTGGGCACAGACATTAGTTACCTGCAAGCGATCAGCCTATAACATCATACTTGCTGAAACCGGACATATTGCAGAGCATAGTAACAAATATCACTGGCTTAACCATGCTCACTCACTGAGCAAACAGGGGGTTCCCTGTTGGCCTTTCAAATAGCTAAGTAAATGCGTACACAAAAATGATACACATGGCTCCATTGTATAATTGCAGTAAGATCTACCACTACTGTTCTCAGATAATTTCAGTAATACAAGGCGGTAGACAAAGTCGCACACCAAAACTATGGTTGTGAAGTCGGAGTTCATTACTACAGTACTACAGTGGACCCATATGTCACATTGATGAACAATGTTCCATGATGTTGTTTATAAATGAAGTGAATATTGACAATGTGTATAACTATTTCCAAAGTTTCTTGCCCATACAATCCCAAAAACAGTACCTTGTTACATTGTGATGTTGGTTCAATTTCAGGCATTTCAAGGAAATTAAACATGTTTCTTTGTACAAAGATCCGCTTTCTAATTACATTGCAATACAGATTTGGTGCTATACCACCAGCAAGCCCATTCGATGGCTGAATTACTCATAGGCGACATACATGCAATGTAATAAGTAATGCACCCATCCAGGTATCCTACACTTCAATTACAGTCAGTCCGAATCCTCAATGTCGCTAACGCTAAATCAACATCTGAGTCTTCAGCATCCATGTATCCAGTATAGTTTCCTCCAGGATCCGGGTAAGCAGTATGCACATCGCACACCACACATGATGGTATGATTTTTGGATCTTACGCACCAAGAAACCCATAGACCCATAGATATACTGTCGATAGGCAGTATGTCTGAATACTCTGGAGAAAAAAAAAAGGCAACGTTAACATATATGCAGTGTCGACTTACCCAATATATAAACAGCTAATGTTGCCTTTGAAATAACAACCTGTCCCATGTGGCTACAGGTACTGAAGAGAAAGAGAGGGAGGGAGACAGAGGGCCAACCTGGTGTCACAGTAGTAGTGCAGAACACAAAGACATGTGAGGCATGAGGTTCTTGTAGTGTGTGGAGGGGAGAGAAACACACTATGGCCACGGTCACCATCCTTTGAGACTGAAATCTTTGTGTGTCTGTCTCAGACTACAATTACCCACTTATGACACGCAGCTACTGATGACAGTGGGTTGTGTAGGTCTCACGGGGTGAGTGGATTTGAAAGGCAGTACAGTGTGGAGGATGAGGACTTCATGGCAGTCATGCCACTGATGGGGTGTTGTATTGACATCCGTACATGCAAGGGGCATTCATGTGAACCTGTCTGAACTGTGGCTGTCATGAATGGGAGAATGGATAATTGCTTTGTTGGTTGGGGTGCAGCACATTCATGCTGTGGCTGACAGTTGTTGGAACCTTTGTATTGTGAGCCACGGCCACATAGGATTGTTCTGGCAGGGTCAACCATGGCATGGTTGCCAGGACAATGTGCCCACCACCTGCTGTACATCACGCAAAGTCACGAAGCGGAAACTGACCACACATGATGCGTCGTAGTCTGTACAGTTGGTGTGTTTGCTGCACTGATGTGTGCATTTACCATTAAGTGTATCAGATACCAGGGAGCGTAATGCATGTAGGGTGGTGGCTATGCGGCCAAAGTGCCCTGTGCAGTAACACTATGCACGATGGTGTATATAACCCATGTTATGCATTATACATACATACAATGTTCATAACACATAACTACAACATAACTGACATTTGTATGTTCATACAATACATATTGTATGCATGATTTCAATATACAACGTGTAATAGTGGCATGATACAGTCACATTACAATAAGAGTGTCGAGAGACAGTTTCTCACACTTTGCATACCTAGCAGTTGGATTGTTGTCAGGCTGTCTCTCAATGTACGCATAGTGACGAGTGTCATTATGGTCATTAGTACGCCCGATCAAGACAAACTGCCTCAAAGTCAGAGTGATGAACAAGACATTGTAAGCCCTCTTCTGACTTTTTCTCAATGCATTCTTGGGGCTCACCACAACACAGACATTCACGATTGGTGCATGGTCGCAATCCACCACAGATGCACCACTCAGTGGTTGGAATCATAGTTCTGTCCTCAGGCTCTTCGCTAATGTTAACCTCACTGTGTACATCAACATCTGGCAGGTTCTCCATGGCAGCAAGTTCTTCAGGAGTATACCGGTTCAAATGCATAGCCTCCAATGTAGCTGTAGTCGGCAAACTGTGACTCATCAGATGATGATGGCGATGACATGGCCTAGTATATAAATGAAGATTTGCACACAATTAACTTCACAAAGAAGCAACAGTAATTAAATAACTGAAGTAATTTCATGTAATACTTACAAGGTATGTAGAAATGTCATTGCATGCTACCTGTATGTTCATAGATTTAACATACAGGTAAAAGTACAGGCCATAAGCCGAGCATTGATTTTTTTGTGCCAGGTAGTGGATCCCTTGCACGGACAGGAATGCGTCCTGGTTCGTGAATGCCCTCCACAGGCACATGGACCAGCACGCACATGCTGCACTTACGGGCTGGTTCTTGCCGGCTTCACCCACACTGCAGCAACAGCACTGGAGTCAGTAGTTCAAACCCTGACCATGGCCCCGCCTCAGGGCAAACACCATGATGGTCACACTGGTAATCGCATTTGTCCATTGGTGCTGCATCCCACTGTCTGTCAGGACAGTGTCCACACCCATGGTACCAATAGCGCCCCGTCCCCTAACCTTTGTGGCGTTGGCGTCACATCTGACATACATGGATGCATATCTGCTGATCACACTTGCGCATGTCCAGGACCATGGCAGTGCGAAGAGGGCTTTGCCGACTGGTAATCTACATGCAACGCTACCACAAAGGAACATAACATGGGAGGGATGATAGTCGGGGTGGAGCAATGAACACCTATGTGTGGCAGGACTACTAGGTTTGGGGTGGGAGGGCATGTACTGCGTGATGTCAGCACATAAGTGGTGGCCACACAGGGACTGTGTGTGAGTGGGGTTGGTCCTCAGTCAATGGCAGTGGTATACTTTTGGGTGGTACGGGGTGATGCATGGCTGGCACTGGGTATGGGGAAACCAAGCGGTGGGGGGCAAATAGGGTCTACAAACATGGTTGTCACGGCACTCCCTGTTTGGGTGCCCCAGGTCTCCTGTCGGCTAGTGGTCAGTGGCGGCAGGGTACATTCCCAGGCACCCATGCAGATGTGATGTACTTTTGGGCATATATCAGGCTTATAGCAGGGTTCCTTTGAGTACCATGCACACCCATCCACGGGACATGGAAAGCACCTGCCAGGCTCCAACCGACGGGACAACCGCCACCTGCCCAGTGGCGGCTTCGCGATAACTGAAATAATCTCTGGTGGTGTACTGGACCTTGCCCTCAGCCACATCGCAGGCTTATTTATGTTGACACATTACCTGGTGGCCCCATGGACCCTACCCACAGCAACATCACCTGCATAGTCAGATGAAGACATTACCTGGTGGTCCAGTGGACCCACTGACAGCAAGCAGTATCCATTCACAAATCAGGGCGGTGTAGTGCAGTACGGCCCAGGGGGAGTACCGCTGGACAACCAGGGGTAGAATTATTTTTACAAAGCCCACGATCCGGCTGGATGTGGTCCACTGGACTGCCAGAGAATGTCTTCATGTGATCACGCCTGCGATCGGGCTGGAGATAGGGTTAACTGGACCACCAGGGAATAGGACCATCATGTAGCCCATGATGAGGCGAGGGGATGGTTCCACTGGACCACAAGGGGATGTAGTACTGTTATGCAGCCCACAATTGGTCTGAGGGGCAGGTCCACTAGACCACCAGGGATTTCACTGCAGTAATGCAGCCCACACCCATGTCTCGGGTGGCCACCAACATCAGGCTCAAGTATTTCACAATATTATGAACAACTACTGATACTGCGAGACAGAAATATAATGCCATAATGAAACTGCAGTTCTCATCAAATCAAAGATACAAAATTGATTGCACAAGGAGGGGGTGCTCTGGTAACGGGGGCAAGAGATTACAGATATGCACACCAACTGACTCCTGCTACCACGCCAAATCTAAACTGCCAAATCTGTGTTACTGTACTGTGAAAAGCAGCAACAAGTCAAAACAAAAATCAGTAAGGGCTCAGGATGCCACGCCAGTGCTAACAAAAATTCCAATATGCAGGTAATTCAAAGGTGGCACTTAAAATGAAGAGGCAACAAGGCTGGATATTATAAATCCTTTTTATTTTATGGTGAGCCCATAAGCCACACGGAAAAGCAGGAAGAGCCCTGGTGTTTCTACCTCATAGGTCTTCTTTAGGGTTCTTCACATGTTTCTCACAGAAGCGCTGTTTTGGCAGTAGAGTATCTGACAGGTTAGGTACACATGCAGCAAGCAATCAAAATGCACAGCCACTGTACCATGTATTGTTCTTAGCCAATCACAACGTAGAATCAGGGTCCCATTATTTAGTCTACTGTTTGGATATTGCTGAATAATCAAACAGCAAGTCTGCATTCTGATTGGCTAAGAAAGAGCTTCCCCAGTATAATCTAATATATATTGCTACATTATATAAATTCCATACAGGTACAATTTTATTTCCATCCACAAGTCAGTACTGGTACTATTAAATTCTGGTATGCATTTAAGAACCAAACTCCTTATTTGTTTGAGAATCTGCCCTTTCAATCTCCAGTCAGATCACAATTCTGGAGGCATACCACACCTTGGCTCAACCCCTTGGCTACACGGACCTCCAAATGCGGTCACATCATAAACATGAAGATAAAAAGCCCAGAACTCTGTAGAAACGAATGACCATAATTGTGCAACGTTAATTTTGATTCAGCCGCACAAGTTTTCATGAATTACTGCTTTACATTCTGAGCTTTCAGCACCAGCTCTTTGTGGCCACTGGCCAACACCTTTCCATTTAGGATGACGGGGGACACAGCAACTGCGGAGGATTAAATGAAGAACATCCTCATAACGTGGGGCAGTAGAGAGGTGTATATATACCACTACCCACTCAATAACAGGGTTGCACAATAAACATTTATTTCTATACGTTTCCGAGCTAACGTTATTCAAACTGTCTTTTCTTTCGGGTGAAAAGGAAATAGAGCAAAACGAGTGTGTGTCATGAACCCCATGCAGCAGCTCGGTCGTGGCGACGCTCACCAACCAAGAAAATGGCTGCAGAGTTTCTTCAGTCTACACGACATGACAACCTGTCTGGGGCTCCACAATGTAAAAAGGACACCTGATGATCGAAAATATCTGTAAAATTACCTCAATGTTTAATTCAAGCGATTCACACCCGAATTCACTGCACATGGGAACAACATCCGCATCACCCAGGTTACACTTGGAGCACTTGTTGCGGTGATGACGCTCCTGATGAGACAAAGTGATCGATAGTAAGCATGCGCTGCCCAAAACATGGCGCTGGCTTCAAAATTAAAGCAACGGGAATGGCTGCTTATGAAAGCAACACACAGCGGAACACCACAGGCACAACCTTCAGGAGACTACATGAAAAAGACTCCAAACACTGTAAGATACCGAAATATACATTTATTACATCCAGTGATCGTTGTAAACAATGCATATGAGCCTTCTCCTTTAAGAAATATACTTCCTGTGTGAGTCTTCCTGTGTGTGTTGAGAACATTGTTCCCCTTGTGTCTGAGCTGTATGGAAGTAAACAGAGAAGGCCTAAATTTAAGTGGTGCGTGTTTTTCTTTCTACCAAGACCCTGATGTGTTTAAGGTACGTATTTTCGGCCACCAAATACAACAGTGACAGTGGGAGAAATGCAGTGGGGGGTGTGAGGCTAAGACCTAGTTGATAAGGAAATGGTTAGAGGAGTGGGAGTAATATGAGTGGCTCACTAATGAGCTCTGTGAGGTTAATGGATTCAGTTGATTGTATGGTATTTTTTGCTGTGGGGGAGAGACAATTTACATTAAGACTAAGAGCTCACATGAAACAGAAAGGGAGGTTAGAGTGTCAGAAATAGTCTTAGCTTTGGGGGATGAATTGATGCCGCTGCTAAAAATAGGGAAGGAGAACCTACACAGCAGCAGCTATAGAGAGGAGGGGACCCCAGCCTGAAATACAACACAGTTGAGACTGAGGTGTATGTAGAACAAACTCCACCCCCACATTTCCCACAGTCCCGTCTGTGGACCACGTAGCCAGAAATATTGACGTTCACATCAGTGATCTGAGGAGCTGGGTCACAGTGGTGATTAGGATGTTGAGTTTGTAATGTTCAGCGCACATCCTCAGCTGATCAGGATTTGGGAGTAAGCTCTTGGCATTTATATGAAAAATGATCAGCCCTGTTGGGTGATGTGGAGGTAAATCCTGCCCCCCCCCCTTTCCCTCCACCCACCCCAACAGCAGAGGGGTAAGCGGGAGCATCGAAAAGTGAGATCTTTGTTTTTTGGATTTTTTTTTTCCTTTTTGCCAATATCATTTTTATTGTTTTTTAATTTAAAAACAGTACAAGAAAACATCATCATTGAATAGAAATTAAAAAAAAAAAACAAAAGCATGTGACAAATACTTATACAAAAGTACAAGAGCATTATGCTTTACAGACAGCAGAATATTATGTCCATCTTTTAACACCTAACTTAAATAGAAACTCAAACTTAATAGTGTATTTTGAAATAACCAGTATAGTAATAATATATAAAAATGTAATAACTCTGAGAGAAAAAAAACAATATGGCTGCACAAAATTGTATTCTGTATTGATAAAACAATTATAGAGTACAGTAAAATGTAAATAAAATTTATGCAAGAAGAGATTGAAAAACAGAGTACAAATTATTTTTCTAGAATAGGACATACAACAGAAACAGTAAAGAGAAGATAGGGAAAGAAGAGAGGTAGGATATATTACTAAGCAGTTGAAAGTAAGACAATGCTAATCTTTCTAACCTGAGAATTTCTAGTATGCCACTTCTCTATCCATTCAACAAACAATTCAAGATAGACTTGACCTAGCAGTGCAACTTAATGAAAATTCCCTTTTCTTTTTTGTGCATGAGAACTTCACCTTCTATCTGCTCATTGTATGCACTTCTGGTAGATCTGGTCAGGAGGTGAGCAACAGAGTCAGCTAAATGGTGGTCTCAAGCATTGGGGTGTTCCACTGTTGATTGGGAAAGTATACGGTCACTATCTTTTTAAGACATTCAGCACGGTGGATCTTAGACTAATTCACTTTAAGACCTTAAACAATCTCTATTACACTCCTGTTCAAAGATTTAAGATGGGACTGTCTATTTCTCCACTTTGTCATAAATGTAAACTCAGAACTGGTACGTTACTGCACATGTTCTGGTCCTGTCCTCTTGTCCAACCACTATGGACAGAAGTGGGTCTTTTATTCCAGAATGAACCTTCGATCTCGAAAAACATTCAGGTAGATACATGCATCGTGGGTCATTTTGAAGGGAACACACATTGGTCAAAGGACCAGAAACATTCTCTGCTTTTAAGTGAGATCTTTGTTAGTCGACAGGTTTCCAGAACCCATTTAGGGGGGAAAATAAATACCTATGTACGTACATATGCATACATACATACAAAATGAAGACCGAATACAGAGCTGAAACCCTGTGGGGTTTCTTCTTTGGAGGTTTGTGTGGCTTGGTTCTGTTTGGTTTGGGAACCAGGACCTCTCTCTAATGGCCTTTTTCAATTGGATCGGCTCCACTTTTAGGAGCCATCATATTCTGTCATTTTGTAGGAACTGTGCCAGGACCCATAGGCTAATTAACAACAAATTTTGGGTGACAGCAGATCATCACATTTTGCATTCAGGTGCTGAGGATTGCTGTATTTTTTTTCTGTTTCTAGGGCCTAAAGCGTAACAGGATAATGGCCTCAATTCATGACGGCTCATTGCAGCAAGGTTCAGGTGAGGGTCCAGCCCCTCACAGTAAGGTCACAGAAGTCAGTGTGTCTGAAAAGGGAGCCCTGATACCGCAAAAGATGAAAGAGCTGCAGAGCAGACATCGGAGACGGTGCCTGCTAAAAAAAAACCAACATAAAAACATACCACTGCCCCTGCTGCCAAAAGGGCAAAGGAGATGCCAGCGGACAGTAGGCAGGCATTTGATTCGGTGCCCGCTATGAAAACTCTTTAGGAAAATCATGTCACTGCCCCTCCTGCTGAAAAGGCAAAGAAGATGCCAGTGAGCAAAAGTAACTTTCCCTCATTTGAGGATATGATTATAAAGCATGGCAAATTTTCCAGGCTTTCCAAGTTCTGGCCACCTGTAAGTCCATGTCAACCCCACCCCCCCCCATCCCAGATACCTGTAGTGATGCCTGTGGGGGAGAAGGCAGAAATGTATTATGATGATGAGGAGGAAGGGGATCCTATGGCTCTAGATGGTGCCCCTGATCAGGAGTTTGGTTCCCCTCTCGAGCTTCAGAGGACTGTATCTCCCATTTTACATTTGTGAAGCAGATGGCAAATATCCTCAATCTCTCTCCTCAGGAGCAGGCAGGGGATGAGGATGATGTTGCATGTTAGACATGGTAGGTCTGTCCCCAACAAAAATATTTCATTTTCCTGTCTACAAGTCTCTAAAGAAAGCCACCTTCAAAATCTTATCAGCCCCCAATTCAGCTCCGGGCATTGACAAAAAAAATTGAGAAAAAGTACCATGTTTTTTCTTAGCAGTCACTGTCTCAGGTGTCTACTCTGTGGCTCTTTTAACTTAACTTTTGCGATATCAGTGCTCCCCTGACTTCTATGACCTTATTCTGAGGGGCTGGACCCTCACCTGAGCCTTGCAGCGACAAGGAGTCATGAAATGAGGCCATATCCTGTTAAGCTTTAGGCTCTAGGAACAGAAAAAAAAATAGAGCAAACTTAAGGCACAGTACAATTATAAGGAGGTTGAGACCTCGGCACATGAACGCAAAATGTGGCGATCTGTCATCCCCCAAAATCTATTTTTTCTTTTAAGGTTTTGTAAAGGAAGCTGCTGAGTGTACAGAGAAGACAGCAAGCGAGTTGCCGGCTTCAGAATGGAAGGTGCAAGTGTGAGCGAGTGTTCCTATAGGAATGGCCACTCGGGCTTGCGTCTTCCCTTATGAGGCCACCAACTCACTGTCTGTACAGACAGGAAAACAAGCGAAGTTGGCGGTCTCACAAGGGAAAACATAACTCGACGGCCATTCCTATAGCAAACACTCACCACACTTGCAACCTTCCATTCTGAAGCCAGCAACCGCTGCCGCCTTCTATACACCAGCTTCCTTTACTAAAATCTATATAAGTTGTATGTGGTGATTTTCATCTTTTCCCCATGTTGTTATACTATAGATGTGACGTAATTAAGTTGTTAACCCATCGATGGTGCGTCACATCGATGGCATAATAAAAAAAGTATGCTGCCGAAAGATGATTTATTTTGAACTTCTGATATCGCATTGTTTACCAGTGTTAACGCCACTCGGTCATGCTACACTTCACCTATGAAAGTGAAACTGTGTTGAAGGGGAAAACATGGTATAAATCGCTGGATCAACCAGATACAGTTTCTCATCACTTTTTTGTAAAAACCAAGGCAAGATCGGACAGATAAATATTAGCTATAACTTAAAACCTATCAAAATTATTGCAGGATCAACCAGATTAGCTACAGAAAATTAAATATTTATTTGTGCAGACAGGGACTACTCCCCCCAATAAATGTCACCTATAACTTAAAACTTATCACACTAACTGCAGGATCAACCATGTCAGCTGCTATTAATTAACCATTTATTTGTATAGACAGGGACTACTCCCCCCCCCCCAATATTTGTGGCCATATTATGAGAAGGATAACCCATTCTAGGGTGTGCGGTCGTGTGCTGATATATGTACATCTTCGGTGGTTGAATGCACTTGGCCGTGCATATATCAGACCACGGCCGCACACCCTAGAGAGGGTCATCTATTACATATATATATGTGTGTGTAAATACAGATATAGGTATCTGGATATAGATCATTTTTTTCCAAACAGGTCCCAGAAAGGGAACCTGCTGTTAAACTTCCATCTCTGATTCCTTGGAACTGCAAGGGAAAAAAAAAAAAAACAGGAATCAGAGACACGCCCTCAAGACAGACAGCAACTACCTATCTAATGCAGTGTAACTGAAAACCTGACTAAAATAAATTTAAAATGAATTGAAAAGACATTACGGAGTCTCCAAGGTGGGAGCAACTTCGGGGCGATGCTTCCTTCTTGGGTGGAGAAATAAATCTGCCGTTACTAGAGAGAGGTGAGCGTTACCACATTGCAGAGTTTGAACATCATTCTGCATTATCTAGTTTGCATAACGTTCCAAACTCCAGCGGCGGGACTGAAGCTGTTATTAAACAGCTAGTGAGGGATTCCAGGAATTTGAAAACATGGATTTTAAGATTTTGTTAAATCAAGTTAGGAGCAGCTTGGGCACAAGGTAGTGGGGGACAAGACTAGGGTGTAGATGGGAACCTCCGTACATGTACAGGATATAGATATGGAAGGGTACAAACCTGCATCTTAATGGTAACAATGGCAGATGGTTGTATAACGTAAGGTAGAACGTTATGTGGTGATTTTCATCTTTTCCCCATGCTGTTATGCTATGTGATGTGACGTAATTAAGTTGTTAACCCATCGATGGTGCGTCCCATCGATGGCATAATAAAAAAGTATGCTGCCGATTATAAACATTCCACCGCACCCGCGCATCGCAGCCTTTCACAGTACTCTGCAGCATTTAAACTAAAACGGTGTTTCCTCACTTGCTTCGTTTATTTATTAATTTAGTGTGGTACTCTATGTTATCAGAGGTGCTTTTTTTTAACTAGTTCCCCATACACCATATAAGATGCAGTCTTTCTCCTCTCCTATTCTGTCCCGTTTTCTCACAGGCAATTTCCGTGAGTCAAAACATTCGAAGAGTGATGACACAGTCTACCAAATGTTATACGGCAACTCTGCTTGGCCGTCCTCTGTCACATGTTTTCCTGTCGCAAAACAGCAGAACTTATTTTTTTTTCCTCTGATGGCTTACTGTTAACATTAGCGTGTGTGTTTTGTTTGTTTAAACATACCAAATACTCATAGCATGACGTGGTAAACAGTAAATGTGGTGAGTAAATAAATATTGAATGTTCATCAAACGATACTGACTATCTCTTTGTCATCCTAATAAGGTAAGAGGCTGTTTTTTATTCAGAGTGCCGCTCATGCTTGCCAACGTGCCAAACACCGATGCCCATACACTATAAAAGACAATGTATGGGCATCGGTGGTCAACCACACTATGCTAGGCCTCGTGGTTACCTTGGCAACTTTTGATTAACCTCTCAAGCTGCGCTCTCGAGGTTAACTAAAGTTGCCAAGGTAACCATTCGGCACTAGCATAGTGTGGTTAACCACCGATGCCCATACATTATCCTCTATGTAAACAGCGAATCAGTCTAGAAAATAAACAGTAAAACTATAAAGCACTGTGCAAGTACATGTGGATGCAAGGAGTAATCCACTTATAAAATGAACTTCACAAAACTATGTTTAGGCATTGGATAGGGTGGAAACATAACCTCACAAGTGGGAAAATGCAATTTTAGGTTTAAAAAAAAGTATCCTCACTATTGATGAAAGTGTGGCGTGTGTGTTCCTCGGTGTTCAAACCACTGCTTGATGCAGCATTGGCATTGCTGTATCTTCGGGACAGTCTCAGGAAATACTGTTTAAATTTACTTAAACACCAGTACCTTTTGGGGGGGGGGGTGTTGAAAGCTATGGCAACAGTAATGCTGCATTGAGCAGTCGTTCAGTCCCTGAGGGACACCATGCCATGTATTCACCAATAGCCAGAGTACTTTTTTTACCCATATATCTGCTTTTGTGGCTTTGTGTTTCAGCCGTACCTGATGCCTAATTTATTTAATTTTTTTTATGAATTTCCTTACCTTTTTAGAAGGATGTTAATAATAAGCTGCACTATTTTGTATCGTCAGTGGGGTACAATGACACCCCTTGCCTTACCATGCCAATGTGCCATACAGTCCACATGCCAGATACCTTTTGCCAGTCCACTGAGTCCCTGGAGTCCAGTGGCACCACCTTCCACACCCTGGCCCAATCCATGGCATGCCTCTTCCACGCCCTTCCCTATCTAATCATCCCTGGCATCAACTGGCACCTCTCTTTCACTGCTCCTCTATTAACATGCTGCCCCCATCCATGCATCCCTGGTATTAAGTTGCAGCCCGTTCCCCATAAACGAGCATCCCTGGTGTCCAGTATCCTCACATACGCACATCCTCTGTCATTTGAAGTAATCACAAAGTTGTGATTTAATAAGTATTTGCATTTATTAAATTGCAGTGTTTGATAACATTTTCTGTATCGGTATTCAGATTGGGAGAGTGCTGTGTCCCAAGGAGAATATTCTTCCACTATATGAAATTCTGATTCACTGTGGTTTTGTTCTAACAAATTTGCTGTTTTTTGGACGCAAAATAAATTTTCATTCAGGTGTTTCTTAATGCTGTTGAGTTAAGTTACTGCGATGTACAAAGTAGTAAGAGATTTGTAAGCATGCCCAATAAGAACACAGCATTGAAGTGAGTTCATGTGAGTGCACTGAACAAGGACAGTGTGCTAAACAATACAATTGAAGGCTGTGATTGATACTTGAACCTCCTCGAGGCAGGGTGGAACCTTAATGGTTTTAAGAAAATGTGAATATTAAATAGTCTGATAACTGTGCCTGTAAACCACATGGCAAAAGTGCAGCTGACTTGCAGCTGCCATCCTTATAACTAATTATCTGGCAGTTGCTTTTTTTTTTTTTTTTTTTAATTATCAGTACTCTTTTTGTTCCCCTACCAATCTGCCAGTCCCCCCAGTCCTGTCACCCTCCTTCTCCGAAACTTATCACTGCCTGAAAAGCTCATATGGATCCCCACCACCACGATGGCATAGTTGTGAGGATGTACCAAGCCCCTTCAAGGACTGAACCCAGTGGAGGAGGGTCCCTTTGGTTGGTAGTGCAGGGCCTGTGGGGGGTTGGTGTCAACTTGCTGTAGCCAGAATTTTGCTCTGTGTTCACCCTCCCTCAAGGGCAACGATGAAGCATGCCTCCAAGAGTACACACAACAGGCATGCGTGGGAGCACACATGTCTTTCCCTCCCCCTGCCTGTCACTCCACCTGTGAAATTACAGGTGGTGCTAGACAGTGGGCCCAGCCACCCTTCCCAACTGGAGGCAGCGAGTGTCCTGTGGGATGCTCAGCCACCCGCTCAAGTCAGTTCCCAAACCCGGGGCACGAGCAGCAGCTCCGCCGCTGTACCATCTGGCTGGCTTCTTACCCAGCCATTATGAATTACCCATTGGCCGTATTGAAACCTACAGAAAAACAAACGATTGTAAGTCTTTAATAAATATGACATAATACGTAATATTAAAAAAAAAAAAAAGTACTGTAAGCAGTGTATCAGTCACCCTGAGACCTTGCACGTTGTCAAGATGCCATGTCAAACAATAGGCATTTTCAGAAAAAAAATTACCTTTAGTCTGTTTGGAAGAGTTAGTGTACTGCCTAAAATTACTATTCGTTTTTAAGAAGTCAACCATTACTTTTATATCTGCGGTGGTGCTTCTTTTCCCTTTGGTTTAGAAGATTGTTTAACTGAAGTTAGTGGGTGTGATGTAGGGAACAGCACTGTGCCCTGCAGCTGACCTATCTTGCTCTGTTCCCCCATTACATACTCAGCATTATGACCTTACTGACTGTTGACATCACTGCTGCTTAGGAACAACCACTTGGCAGCTATCAGGTCCATTGCCTATGATGTCACAGTTAGTGAGAGCACAATATTGATGACGTAATGGGGGGAAAGCGTGTCTGTTGCCAGTCAGAGAGCTGTTCCACACATCCAGCACAGGATTATCACATAGAAAGCTTTTTTTTTTTTTTTTTTTTTTTGCATTCTTTGTTTATCCACCTTCCTGCCTTCGGCCTCCACTCCTTCAGACTGCTCAAACCTTTCTGGACCTACTGTTCCGGATCTGCCCCTAGAGTGCTTCTCTTTTTCCCCTCACTCCTATCCTGCACAGTGGGGTCTGTCCTAGAAATTGGTGGTCTCTTGGGTGGAGCAGTCTTCATCTAGGACCACCGAAAGGATTTTTCCGTTTTTCTGTACTCCCTTCAGCCCCGGCCCCTGGGACGCCGGCACAAGGACGAACGTCCAGAGAGGCGACGTGCAGACGCAAGTCTCTCTCAAGCACCTGCGGCGTCCCCTCCCGACTCCATGAGCGGGCCGCAAGCCCCCTTGCGCGCCAGTGCTCCCACTGGCTTTCTCAGGGTTGGTAACCCATCCCTGAGGAGGAGAGCATCCGTTGGGGCCTTCGATCCTCCCTCCCGGCCGACCCGCGACCCGAGTCTGTTCCCGAACCCGGTCTCGGCATGGCGCAGGTGTGGCAACAGCCACCAACCTCAGCGCCACCGGCCGTGTAGAAAGCTTTAATGAACAACACTAAAAGAAAATACTTCACAAATAAAAAGATACAACTGTCTACGTCTTAAAATTTGTATAATTTTCCATGTTTCAGTTCCACTAGCTCTTTACTTTTTATTTATTCATAGCCTCACACCAAATTCGCCACAGATTACAAGCTGTCTTTATAGAGACTGACACAGGTAAGCATTTGCACTATACCAGTGCATTAACAGGAACTTTTGTCTGCTCTTTTCCCAATTTCCTCATTCACTCAAAATTTACATCACATACAAACTACAGTATGTCTGTACCATGCTATAAATATATCCAATCTGGACAGTGTCAAAAACATGTCCCAAACAAAAGGAAAATAAGGTGTAAAACATTACAGCAAAATCATAAAACTGCCCAAATGTTATAACCAACACTAGTGATTACAGTAGAGCTGCAAATGCTACTCTGAAGTTATCTTTAAAAGACTAGGATTGTGATTTGATGCACAATCAGTGCAGAACTCGGCAGCCCGGCTTTTGACAGGATCTGCTCAATCCTGTCATATTTCACCGGTGCTGCGCGAACTGCACTGGCTGCCAGTACAGTGGCGGATCACCTTTAAAGTTGGTTTACTGACTTTTAAAGCCCTACATGGACTGGGCCCAGGCAATCTGAAAGAGCTCCTGGTCCATTACTCCACTCGGCTGACGAGGGGTTGCTAGAGATTACAAGGGTGAACTTGAAATCATCTGGTGCAAGAGCATTTGTGTATGCAGCTCCCACCCTTTGGAATTCTCTACCCCGTCAGTTGCAGGAGTGCGCAACTGTGGATGGATTTAAGCAAGGCTTAAAAACCTTTTTATGGCACCAAGCCTTCTCTGTTAATTGATTGATTTTTTTTTTGACTTATTATTATTCGATTTTAAATTGAACTGATGTTTGTTTGTTTGATTTTATATTGTTAGGCGCCTTGGCTTTGGATAAAGTGCCCTATAAATAGAATGTAGTATTATTATTATTATTATTAAAGAACGATCACTTTAAAGATCAATGGCATGTATGTGTTGTTAAGTACGAATAAGATAAAGTAAACCTGTCCAGGCAAATAAAGAGTTGAAAGAAAAACCTGTGTCTTTTATTTGTGCACTTTTTTTTCATTTATTTAAATACCACATGGCGAACAGACTGACAGCGAGTGCAGGAGTGTAATCACTTGATGCGCTGCTTGACAGTGTATGAAGCCAGTCATGAAGAAAAGGCTGCTCAAGCACTTTCTCTGCAGTAGAAGCATAAATAAACGAACACCAAAGCAGATCAAGAAACTGTGAATAAAAGTCACTCTTTTCATTCACTTAGGTAAGCCATACTGTTCATTTAAATGGCTCTTTAGTTGTTTTTTTTTGTTCTGTGTTGCCCGGAGACAAGACAATGAACTGCTGTCTAGTTCACCAATAAGACTGTCAGTGAAATGCGTGATGAAATATCATTATCTTGCCTTTGTTACTCAAGATGTATAAGGATTTAATCTGCATAAAATTATTTGTAATGTATCACACATCTGGTAATCCCACCACCACCACAGCCTGCACAATCCCAGACAACGCACACTTCAGTTAACTGCATATGTTTTCGTTTTATTCTTCGTTACCAAGTACATTTGCTTGGCAACAGGACACTTGTCCACCAATGTTTATCCACTTCTGCTGTTTAATCCTTGCTGAAGTCACTATCCCGTGCTTGTGACATCATACTTATTGCCCCAGCAATAAAATGTGATGTCACAAACAGAGAATTATGACAACAAACAGTAGCCAGTGAACTCTCAGTAACAAGAATCCTGATAGTCAAAAGGACGAAAAATGCAGACAATTTTAAATACGTAAGCTGAGATGAGCCCGAAATATGTTTTCTCAAAATTGCCAAAATCACTGTAAAGAACTGGTGTACAACATGGGGGGGGGGGTACTTTTCAAACCATTGCTTTCTTTATCTCTAAGGGTATCTTCACAAAAATTGGATCTTTGCCCTGTACTTACAGCGGAGGCTTATTTATTATAATAAATCAGTAACATGAATGCAGCAAAGAACGGAACCACTGTACATGTTATTGTGTGTATAGTGTGCTCATGTGTGGGGCACATTAGGGGACAGTGCTCCACTTCAGCACCGAGGAGGATGGCATAAATACATTTAAAAAAAAAAAAAGGTTCTAAACCTGTTATCACACAAGTGATGTGTAATAAGTTAATAGGGCCTCCAAGGGGTGTCTAATGGTATAAGAGTCGCCTCTTGTGAGGTTTTGGCTGACCAAACTGCTTTACTTTGCTTCACAATCCTCTCGCCCAAGCCTCACGTTCTGTCTCTTATACCATAAGAGAGACGCCCCTCTGAGGCCTTTTTAACTTACAGCTGATGTCATTGTCATTCACTTGTGACATCAGTCTGTTTACATTGGGAATGACTGGGATGTCATAAGCCAGGAATTATGAATGCAGCGCCACAATAAAGTGTAGGGGACACAGCCACTGTTTTCTAGTAGATTTGCATAGAAGTAATTTTTTGTTTTGTTTTGTTTTTTGTATGACCTATTTTTCCGCCCCATGCTCGCTGGTCCTCCACTCCTTCAGGCTCTGCCAAGTTCCCCCTGACCTCTTCTGTCCTTGCCCGGTCCTCCTCTGATCCCCCAGATCGCAGCCAACCCCCAGGATATCCCGGTGTATCCCTTCACCAGGCTGGTCCCTGTCCTCTGAGAGGGAAGGCACTGGGGGGGAGGATAGCGCCAGCACACACTTCTAGGGCCCGGGGATGGTGCTGGGGAACAGGAGGCACCGGGAAGGCGCTGGAGGCTCTTGGGAACAGAGAGCCATCATCCGGAGGCCAGCGAGTGATTTTTCCTGGCTTTCTGTTGGGGGCAGCGTAATGACGTCATGGCATACGCCGATGTCCGCTCCTCCCCCAGTTAGTATTGGGCCATGCTTCCTGTGATACTCCCAGCCTCCGCTAGGAGCCAGCAAGCGCCGGACCAGTCCCCTACCCTCCCCCCGGAGAAGGAGAACTGTCCCTGGGATGCTCAATCCTTCTCCCCCCGGCTGGCCCTCCAGTGACCTGGGCTCGTTCCCGAACCCGGGTCGCTGGCGTCGCAAACGGAAATCCAACTGCTGCGCCAATGGGCTGGCTTGAAATAAATTATTTTGGAGAAATCTTGTGCTGTTGATGAAAAGTCTAGAAAACCTCATATGCAAGTCATCAGGGGCCCAATATTCAAAATAGTGCAAAACCTTGCGCCATCCCTTGCGATTGCCAATGAGCTGAGGATATTATATTCAGTCAAATAGCACACCAGTGTTGTTCAACTGAATGTAGTGCCATGTCGGCACAGTGATAAGTCAAGTACTGCTGCCCTGGCATGGATCTCAAAGTGTGCCGCCAGGATGGATAGCGCCGGAGCGCTATATGCAGTATTCAAAGGGACTCATGCAAATGAGCTCATTGGGCATGCAAGGCACTAAGGGGCCATTTGCATGCCCATTATGGGCTCATTTGCATGGGCAGCAAGGCAGGTTAGCACAGTGCCCCTTCCCCCCATTGCCCAGTCCCAGACATGGGTACAAATCCGTGGTTCCCCCCTTCCCTCCAATCGTCAGCCTGTTGTAAACAATGAAAACTTTCTGTGGTGTTGGTGCCCCCCAATCATCAGCCCACTGTAAACATGAGAACCCTCCTTGGTGCCAGGTGGACTCCCCCCTCCCTCCGATCGCCAGCCTCTATGAAAAAAAAACCTCCCTAGTGCCTAGTGGACCACTCCCCTGATCGCCAGCCTTAGTACACATGAAAACACTCCCTGGTGCCGATCGCCATCCTATAGTACAGTATAAAATCCTCCCTGGCCTGGCATCCAGTAGTTTCTCTTCCCCCCCCGCGGCACTGATCCATGGTACTGCCGTCACAGTTCTGTACTCCTTGGTGTCTACCCCGCCATGACACGAACATACCCCCAAGTCAACTTATCAGTATCCTCAGTGCCATGAGTTCGCATATAACAACGGTGCAGCCCCTTCACACCTCCTCAGCTCGCTGCCAGTATGTTCAGGCATGGCTGCACCATCTAATTTATAGGACAGGACACATCACCCTGTCTTATAAATGAGCGTGTGTTCCCTGCCTGGACAAACAGCAACCCGGCCAGGAGGGTGTGAGAGGCTGTGCGCGATAGCAATATGCACACCCGTGGCACCGAGAATACTTGGTAAGGTGACTGGGGTGGTATACACTGCCACAGTGGGGGAGGCTCAGACGTCAGGGAGTACAGAATTGCGACAGGTGGTACCATAGATTGGTGCCTGGGTGAGAACACTGGATGCCAGGGAGGGTTTTATATTTTACTACAGGTTGGTGATCGGAAGGGAAGGTCCACTAAGCCACCAGGGAGGGTTTTCATGTGTACTACGGGCTGATGATCGGAGGGAGTGGGGTCCACTAAGTACCAGGGAGGGTTTTCATAGAAACATAGAAGTTGACGGCAGATAACGACCACAAGGCCCATCCAGTCTGCCAATTTCTTTTTCTGCCTTATGATTGTGCCATCGGCCTTTGCTCTGTCAATGGCCTATCTATTCATACTCATCTGTATTGCTCCCTTATGCCTATCCCATGCCTGTTTGAAGCCCTGCACTGTATTCATATCCACCACTTCCTGAGGTAGGCTGTGCCATGCATCCACCACCCTTTCTGTGAAAAAGAACTTCCTCACATTACCCCTTAATCGGCCTCCCTCTAATCTCATGCTGTGTCCTCTTGTCCTGCTATTTTTCTTAGATTGAAACATGTTAGACTCTTTCACCTTGTTAATGACCTTAAGGTGTTTGAATGTTTCGATCATATCACCTCTCTCCCTCCTTTGCTCTAGGGTATACATATTGAGCTCTGTTAATCTGTCCTCATATGTTTTCTGATGCAGTCCCTACACCATTTTGGTTGCCCTTCTCTGGACTGTCTCAATTTGGTTAATGTCCTTGTGAAGGTGTGGCCTCCAGTACTGCACGCAGTATTCCAGATGGGACCTAATCAGTGTCTTGTAAACAGGGATTATTACCTCCCTCTTCCGACTTGTGATACCCCTACTAATACACCCCAACATCCCTTTAGCCTTACTTACTGCTTTAGTGGTCTGCTTGGATGATTTCAGGTCATCGGTGATGGTGACACCCAAGTCTCTTTCTTCTCTTGTGACTGCCAGCAACTCCCCTCCCAGCCTATAGGTGGCTTAGGGTTTCTCTTCCCTATGTGCATGATCTTGCACTTCTTTGCGTTAAACCCCAGTTGCCACTCTTCCGACCATTTTGCTAGTTTATCCAGATCTCTTCTCATTCTGCCCACCCCATCTGGATCATCTGCTCTGTTACAGATCTTGGTGTCATCTGCAAATAGACAAACCTTACCCTCCAGTCCATCTGCAATGTCACTGATGAAGATATTGAAGAGGACTGGCCCCAGGACTGATCCCTGAGGTAACCCACTTGTGACTTGCATCTCTTCTGACTGTATACCATTTACTACCACTCTCTGTTTTCTGCTCGTCAATCTGTTTGCCACTCAGCTGACCAAGTTCTGACCCACCCGAGCCTACCCAGCTTATTAATCAATCTCATATGTGGAACAGTATCGAGAGCTTTGCTGAAGTCAAGGTAGGCGACATCAACTGCTCCCCCTTGGTCCACCACTCTGATTACCCAGTCAAATAAATCTATCAGATTAGTTTGACAGGACCTTCCTTTTGTTAACCCATGCTGTCTTGGATCCTGTGCTCCTTTGGATTCCAGGTGTTGCACTATCCTTTCCTTAAGGAGTACCTCGATAATCTTGCCCACTACTGAGGTAAGACTGACTGGTCTGTAGTTCCCTGCCTCCTCCCTGCTACTACTCTTGTGGAGCGGGATCACATGAGCCCTTCTCCAGTCTTCTGGGACCTCTTCAGTGCTCAGAGACTCACTAAACAGTTCTGAAAATGGCTCTGCAAGTTCCACCCTTAGCTCCTTTAGTACCCTGGCATGTATGCCATCAGGTCCCATTGCCTTGTCCACCCTGAGCTTATCGAGCTCTTGTAGGACCCTTTATTTTGTGAAGGGACTAGTGCACACCTCCCTCACCCCTGTGTCCATGGTGCTGAGCTGTGGGCCCTGCCCTACCTTCTCTTAAGTAAATACTGAGCAGAAGTATCTATTTAGGATAGATGCTTTTACATGGTCCTCCTCCTCACATGCCCCCTTATCCCCTTTGATCTTAGCAATACCCTCTCTGGACTTTCTCCTTTCTCTAATGTATCTATAGAAAGTCTTGTCACCTTCTTTTACTGTTTGTGCTAGTGTTTCCTCGGTTTGGGCCTTTGTCTGCCTTACTGCCTTCTCTGCTTCCCTTAGGGAAATTTGGTATGCCTCCCTATCTTCATCCTGCTGCATTTCCATATATTTCCTGAAGGCCAGACTTTTGGCTCTGACCTTTTCTGCTACTGTTTTTGAAAACCAAAGTGGTTTTCCTCCTTCTTTTGCACTTCTTTTTCTCTCTAACACAATGGGATATTTCTTCAAGTATTGCATCTTTAATACTTGCCCACTCTGCCTGTACACCCTCACCTGTATTTCTTTTTGTCAGTGCTAGCTTACTGTAACTCTGTTGGCCATCTTATCAAAGTCAGCTCCTCTGAAGTCCCATATTTTTGCCTTGGAATGGGATAATTCAGTTCTAGTGGTCAACCTGAACCATACCATTTGATGGTTTTCATGTGTACTACGGGCTGGCGATTGGGGGGAGGCAAGGTCCACTAGGCACCAGGGAAGTTTTGTTTTTTTCATACAGGCCGGTGACTGGGGGGGGGGGGGCACTAGCACGAGGGAGGGTTTTGATTGTTACTACAAACTGGCAATCGGATGGGAGTGACATAGACCACAGGGAGGATGTGTGCTCCCCCAGCGGCCTCCCGGCTAGTTGGCTGCATTACCTCCGGCATCCACAAGGGTTGCCTGTAGTAAGTCCTGTCTTGTTCGGCAGTATTTGTGCTGCACAATTGGACCGCGCTAACCCATTTTGCGCAGAGCTGCTGAATATGAGGTAGCTTGGCTATTAGTGGCCATGTCACTCCTTTTACCTACTTGCATACATTATGTTTTGCTTGGGCACTAACCCTCTTTGCGCAAATGCCCCTTTTGAATATGGGAATCCAATGCAAACCCTGTTTTTTGTGCAGGCGAAGACCCATTAGCACCCACACAAACTTCTGAATATTGGACCCCAGATTTTTCTGGAAATTATCCCTGAAAAGCGCCGGCCCGGTTGTGCTGAGGGTTGAGGCGCTGGACACCACACCTTGTGCCACGCCGGCGACCTGGGTTCAGGAACGAGCCCGGGTCAGCAGGAGAGGGAAGAGATGCAGCATCTGAAGGACTGCTCTCTCTTCCCGGGAGGGTTGGGGCACAATGTTTGCTCAAGGGGCGACCTCTGGCGGTGGCTGGGGGTAGCCGAAAGTAGCGGCGTGGTGTAAGCCTGGGGGTGGAGCTGCGGCAGCACGTTGCCATGACAGTCGGGCTCCACAGGAGTTCATGTACTAAAAAAAATTCCTCCTCCCGCTGATGGGCGATGGCGCCTCCATCCACAGTCACACTCCTGAGTCGGGGCTCGGCCCCTCGCTCTCCCTCTCCCGGCTTGGTGGCTCAGTACTATGAAAGAAGCGTCCTGGTAGGCGCACTTTCCCGGAGGGCAGACCAATGGGATGCCCAGTGCCGGAGAGGGGCGGAAGGGGTATCTGGGTCACGCATGGAGGTAGAGACGGTGGCTGAGGAGGTCATCGGAGAGAGTTCAGTGGAGTAGGCAGGGGCCTAAAATAGAATTCGAAAAAAAAAAAATCCCTGAAAAGTGAGCAACTTATTTTTTTTTTTTTCCTCTCTCTGGCATACCTTTACATAGGTACATAGCCACTGTCGACAGATAAGGGCCTATGGCCCACCCAGTCTGCCCATTTGAGCTTGTAAGTTCCCTTTGTTTTTCAAGAAGTCTGTTGCCTCTTACCCCTGACCTCCAGAATTCCTTTATGTCTATCCCATGCATTCTTAAATCCCGTGATTGTTTCAGCCCCCACCACTTCCTCTGGCAGGGTGTTCCACTTGTCCAACACCCTTTCTATGAAGAAATTCTTCCTCACGTTTCCTCTGAATCGCCCTCCCTCCAACTTCATCCTATGCCCTCTAGTCCTAGAACATCTTTTTCACTGGAAAATAGTGTATTCCTGCACCCTGTTACTCACTGTAAGGTACTTGTATGTCTCTATGATATCCCCTCTCTGTCTCTCCCTCTCTCCTCCAGGGAGTACATATTCAAGTCCTTCAGCCTGTCCTCATAGGACTTGTGATGCAATCCTTGTACCATCTTTGTTACCCTCCTCTGAACCTTCTCTACCCTGTCTATCTCCTTAAGTAGGTAAGGTCTCTAGAACTGTACACTGTACTCCAGGTGGGGCCTCACTAGTGTCTTGTATAGTGGAATTATGACCTCCCTTTTCCTGCTGATAATGCCCCTGCCTATGCATCCCAGCATCCTATTTGCTTTACCTGATGCCTTGTCACACTGTTTCCCTACCATGAGGTCATCAGCGATAATAACCCCCAAGGTCCCTTTCCTGCTTGGTGCATGCTGTATCTCGCCTTTCGACTGATTTGTTGTTCCAGGGTTTTTGTGCCCCATATGCATTATCTTGCACTTCTTTGCATTGAATTTCAACTGCCAAACCCTTGACCATTCTTCAAGCTTCTGCAGGTCCCTCCTCATTCTGTCTACACCCTCTGGCATGTCCACTCTGTTACAGAGCTTCATGTCATCAGCGAACAGGGAAATTCTGCCTTCTAGGTCCTGCGCAATGTCACTGATGAAGACATTGAATAGAACCGGTCACAGCACTGATCCCTGTGGTACCCCACTGGTCACGCTTCCCTCTGTGGAGTGACAGCCATTTACTTCCACCCTCTGTGCCCTGCCACCCAGCCAGTTACCTACCCACTGCACTACTGTCCTGCCCACTTACATATTCCCCAGTTTGTTTAATAGCCTTCTATGTCACACAGTGTCAAAGGCTTTGCTGAAGTCCAAATAGGCCACATCCACTGCCCTCCCTGATCCACCTCCCTTGTCCCCAGTCGAAAAATTCAATGAGGTTGGTCTGGCGCACCCCATCCCCCAGTGAAACCATGCTGCCTTGTGTTGAGTTCATTGGCAACTAGATGTTCCATCAATCTCTTCTTCAGTAGTGCTTCCATGATGTTCCCCACTACCAAGGTCAGGCTGACTGGTCTGTGGTTCCCCACTTCCTCTTTGTTCCCACTTTTGTATAAGGGGACTACATCTGCTGTCTTCCAGTCTTTGGGTACCACCCCTGTTTCCAGTGATCAGCTAAACAGGATTGCCAGAGGTTTAGCCAACATCTCTCTTAGTTCCTTTAGGACCCTGGGGTGTACCCCATCTGGCCCTGTTTTATCGGCTTTTTTTCCTTCCAGTTACTTTAGGACCCTTTCCCGTGTAAAGGGACTTGTGTCCATTTCTGCACCTTCCCCTCCCCTTGTACTCCCTTCAGGCCCATTACCGTCCTCTTCTTCAGTAAAGACTGAGCAGAAATATCTGTTCAGGATGTCAGCTTTACTGTTGTCATCCTCCTCACGGCACCCATCCTCCCCCTTCACTTTCACTATCCCTCCTTTTGCCCTTCCTTCTTTTTTCACTTATGTACCTATAAAAGGTTCTGTCCCCTCTACCCACTGATTTTGCGATGCGCTCTTCTGTCTGAGCTTTGGCTTCCCTTACTGACCTCCCTGCCTCCCTTCGCTTCTCCTGGTATTTCTCCCTATTCCCTTCTGCTTGTGTCTTTTTTTATTTGCTGAATGCAGTCTTTTTGGCTTTCACTTTCTCCGCTACCTCCTTGGAAAATCATAATGGCCTCCTCTTCCTTTTCCCCTTGCTAACCTGCTTAATGCATTCTGTTGCTGTTGTAATCCCCGTTTTAAATATTGCCCACTGTTCCTCCACCCCTGATTCCCTCCCCATTCCCATTAGTGCCTCTTTCAGGCATGTCCCCATTTTCCCAATGTCTGACCTAAAATCCAGGATACATGCTTTTGTGCGGTTCGGTTCTGCTGCTTCTGTGATTTCGAACCAGTCTTTTGTCCATGTGGAATATAAAGGTGAAAAACTCCATGTTGACCACTCTTGACATGATAATAGTCATGTCAAAAATGTTTTGACAACAATGAGAGGCAAATCGTGAGGATTAACTTATTTTGCAGTGGACAAAAGCTATTTTTACTGTTTATTTTATTTGTTGCTGGGAACATGATCCCTTTTTAATATGCCTCTGCTAGAGTTCAGAACTGGTACAGTTTTAGTCAAGAAACACAGACACATAGACAGTGATGGCAAAAAAAGACTACAGATCCTTCCAGTCTGTACAAAGACTAAGTTTGTAAGAGTAAAAACTTGGTAGTTCTGAAGGGTTTAAAAAAAAAAACAATTATCAAAAAGAGATCCCACACACAGTGGCCAGTAAAACATTTTTAAATATAATATTCAGACGCAGTTCAACTTCTGTTTTGTTAAGTCCCCTCATTCTTTTTGCATTATGTCATCAATTTTTTGAATTGGCTGACCAGGTTATAATTTGCCATTACAACAGCAAACACATGCCAAGTCAAGCTCTTCATAGCCTGTACCCTCTCTTCTTCTCACCCCTCCTGGCTCCTCTCCTTTCCCTCCTGCTCCCTTCCCATTTTACCAGGTCTCCCCACCCCCACCCCCGTCTCTGTCCAGGAAACCCTGCTTGCCTTTCCTTCCTTACCATCCTGGTAAGCAGTCATCTGTGCCCTCACCCCTGCCTTGGGTTGACTTCCACACCACTACAGGTTTCTCCCTACATTACGAGGTCGGACAGTAACTCCCGCCTGAAGTCAATCGTGTGTTGTCAGTATTGTTCCTATTCACCAAGTATTGCTGCCACTTCTGAATATGCACTTGCTAGGCATTCTCATTGAGCTGTACCGCTCTTTATTCTCTGCACATTCAACAGTTTGTATTCATTCTGATTTTGTACTAGCTTTTTACTGAGTGTTTAGTCAGATGTTTTGCTACTATGTATTGTGCTGCTGTTCTTCCACTGTTCCCATCCCTTGGATTGCATCTGGAAACTAGCCTTGGCTCAGTGTGCATCACCCAGTTACCTAATTTCAAATAAAACAAAAACAAATAGATGTTCTACTGCCACAGCCTGACATGGCAGTAGTGCTTTCCATTTTTAGCACGGTAGCAGTGGTCCAAAAGGAAGGGTTGTGAAGCCGTTTTGCATGGCAGTGCACCATTTTGTTTTAACTGATGGTGAACACAGGCCTGCTTTACATTTTACAAAGTCTGCCACTCACTGACAAGAAAAAAATTTAATTTTAAATACGAACCTGCCAGTGTTGATGTAATTTGTCAAAAACAAGGTTTGAACATGGGGATTTGAATCAACAGCAGCATTTTCCTGTAGCTCTGCATATCAAACCCACTTTTCAGACCCACATGAGAGAATCACACTGGGTTCTAACAATAAAGCCAAAGACGGTCTCAAGTCTGGAAGGGAGTGTCACAGACTGCACAGTGGCAGATTACCTTCAAGGTCGCATTGCTGACCTATAAGGCCCTACATGAGCAGGGTCCCCACTACCTAAAAGAGCTCCTGTGTCCTTACTGTCCCTCCTGCTCGCTCCGATCCTCTGGCCAGGGATTGCTAGAGATTCCCAGGGTATTCCTTAAAACATCAGGAGGAAGATCTTTTGCCCTTATGGCTCCTACCCTGTGGAATTCTCTGCCTCACCAGATATGAGAAAGCCAGACCATAGAGAGTTTTAAAAATGTTCTAAAAACATCTATTTAACCAGGCCTTCTCAGGAATATATTGACTTGTGAATTTATATGGATGTGTTTCAATATGCTTTTATACGTGTTTTATGGTATGCGGTGAGTTTTTAATGTTATAATGTAAAGGTGCCCTGAGCATTGGAAGGGCGCCTTATATAAATAAAAGATTGATGATTGAGACTGTGGCATCTCCCGCGTTTGCTGAAGTGCTGAACTTACAGTAACACAGTGCAATGCGTACAGTATGAAAATGCATGAATGTAATCAATTGACTGTTCCTGTTCCATTGATCCTCCAGGTACAATGGTGGAAGCTTTGTCTGTAGTGAATCAACTGAGGGATTTAGCATCTGAACCTCAGAACCGAGAAGTAATTGTGAAAGATCAAGGATGTCTCCCTGGCCTGGTTCTGTTTCTGGACCACTCTAACCCACATGTACTCTATTCTGCACTCCAGGTGAGCTGATTAATAAAAACATACTGTAATAGTGTTTAAAGCAGCAGCCCACATAGAAACATAGAATTTGACGGTAGATAAGGACCGCTTGGCCCACCTAGTCTGCCCATTTTCCTACCTAACGGATAAGCTACAGATCCTAGTTAACCAACAGCCTACTTCCTCCTTCCCCCCACTAGGACTGCCTTATGCCTGTCCCATGCATTCTTGAATTCCGTCACTGTTCTTGACTCCACGACCTCCTCAGGAAGGCTGTTCCATGCATCCACAACCCTCTCCATTAAAAAATACTTTCTCACATTACCTCTGAGCTGTCCCCCCCCCCCACATCTTCAAATTGTGCCCCCTTGTTCTTGCACATCTTTTTCTGAAAGATACTAACTTCTTGGACTTTGTCGATTCCCTTGAGGTACTTGAAAGTTTCTATCGTGTCCCCCCTCTCCCTCCTTTCCTCAAGGCTATACATCTTTAGTTCCTTTAGTCTTTCTTCATATGTCTTCTGATGCAGACCCGGCATCATTTTGGTTGCCCTCCTCTGGACAGCCTCCACTCTGTCTATGCCTTTGCAGAGATGGGGATGTCCAGAACTGCACACAGTACTCCAGATGGGGTCTCACCAACTGTCTGTACAGAGGGATAACAACTTCCTGTTTTCTACTGTTGATGCCTCTCCCTATGCATCCCAGTATCCCCCTTCCTTCCTTACTGCCTTCTCACATTGCTTTCCCACCTTTAGGTCATCTGATATAATTACCCCCAGGTCCCTTTCCATTTTTACTGTTGTCAGTATCTCGCCCCCATTGTGTACTCTTCCCCTGGGTTTTTGTTTCCCAGGTGCATTACCTTGCACTTCTTTGTGTTGAATCTAAGCTGCCATACATTTGACCATTCCTCCAACCTTGCCAAGTCCCTTCTCATCCTTTCCACTCCATCTTTTGTATCAACCCTGGTGCAGATCTTTGTGTCATCAGCAAAGAGACATACTTTTCCTTTCCAGTCCCTATGCAGTGTCACTTATAAAGACATTAAAAAAGACCGATCCCAGTACTGAACCCTGCGGTACCCCGCTAGTAACCCTCCTTTCTTAACTGTGGGCTCTGTTTACTACTACCCTTTGCGTCCTGTTGTCCAGCCAATTTTTTTATCTAGGCTACCACCTTGGGACCCATTCCAAGGCTGGCTAACTTGTGTATTAATCTTTTGTGTGAGACCGTATCAAATGCCTTGCTAAAATCTAGGTAGGCCATGTCCACTGCCCCTCCCTGGTCTACTTTGGTCACCCAGTCAAAGAAATCTATTAGATTCGTCTGACACGACCTTTCCACTGTGAATCCATGCTGCCTTGGGTCCTGTGCCCCACTGGCCTCTAGGTACTCAACAGTTCTTTTCTTCAGAAGTGATTCCATCATTTTCCCTACCACTGAGGTCAAACTAACTGGTCTGTAGTTTCCTGCCTCTGCCCTGCTCCCACTTTTGTGAAGTGGAATCACATTTGCCCTCCTCCAGTCCTCAGGTACCACCCCATCCTCCCATGATTTGTTAAAGAGAGTAGTCAGTGGTGTCACTAGTTCTACCCTTAGTTCTTTTAGAATTCTTGGGTGAATCCCATCAGGCCCCATTGCTTTGTCCACCTTCAATTTTACTAGTTCTTTCAGAACCCTTTCTTCTGTAAATGGACTGGTAGTGACCCCCGTCTCCAGAGTGTTTTCTCTTGTTTGGTTTAGGTACCTCCCCCTCCTCTTCCTTTTGAATACTGAGCAGAAATATTCATTCAGTATCCCTGCTTTTTCACTGTCACTCTCTGCCCACATTCCCTTCCCTTTATTAAGCCTCAGTATCCCTCCCTTGGTCTTTCTTCACTCCCTAATGTACCTATAAAAGGTCTTATCCTCTTCTTAACAGAGTTGGCTATCCTTTCATTGGTTTGGGCCTTTGCTATTCTGACTGCCTTCCCTGCCTCTTTCTGCTTTAACTGATAAAGTTCTCTGTCCTGCTCCTTCTATGTTTCCTTATATTTCCTGAATGCTAGCCTTTTCTCCTTAACCTTCCCTGACACCTCTTTTGAGAACCATAGCGTTTTTTTCCTTTGTGTTTTGTTGATTTGCTTCGCACAAAGGCTTGTTGCCTCTGTGATGGCTGTTTTGATTACTCCCCATTGTTCCTCCACCCCTCCTTCTTGCCTGTTTGTTAGTATTTTTCTGAGGCACTCTCTCATTTCTCAAAGTCAGCCCTCCTAAAGTCCAGTACTCTTGCTTTTGCATGGCTTGACTCTATGGCTGTGTTTATCGTGCACCACACTGTTTGGTGGTCGCTTGTTCCCAGATGGCTACCCACTTCTAAATCTGAGCTTCTTTCTCCGTCCCCGTTTGAGAGTACCAAGTCTAAGATTGCTCCCTCCCGAGTGGGTTCCAATACTAGCTGTCTGAGGCATGCCCCTTGTAGGGCATTAAGAATGACCCTGCTCTTCAGTGTGCCTGCAGCAAAGGTGCTCCAGTTAACATCTGGCATGTTCAGGTCCCCCATCAACAATACCTCTCCTTTCAAACAACATAAAGTCTTACTGTATTCTGACAGTATGCAGTATTCCCCAGCACTGGAACTGGTCTGGAGAACTAAGGGTTAACTCTATGCCAGGGCATAGAACGTTGAGCTGATGCTCGGTTCAAACCACTACCTGCTGCACTTCAAACCAAACTGTCAGATTCTTTACTCCGCCTGACTGAACCGTCGCTCTGGAGAGATTCTCCATCGCTCGGTTTCGGTGCAGTAAGTCGTCAGTTCAAACCAATAAACTTTTTATTTTATTTCAATTCAGATTATTCCTGCTGTGGTTGTGAGTAGACTGTCTTGTTTTTCTATGTGGAAATTGTAAAAAAAAAAAAAAAAAGTATTCTTTTTAGGTTTTGAGGTTCCACTGCCGATCGTTTCTAAAAAAAAAAACAAAAAAAAAACCCGCATTTGTTTTTTTTGTTTTTTTTCCCATGCCCGTAACACAGTTAGGAACCGATCGCTTTGGTCTTGCCTGGCCTGAAGCCGTGTAAAGGGCAAGTTTTCTTGGTGCTATGGCTCAGTCTGAGAAACTCAGAAAAAAAAAAAATGGGCCCGCTGGGTTTCAACACTGCGGTGTATGTGGGGAGGCCTTTGCTAAGGCCGATCCCCACACCACCTGTGTGTATTGTCTGGGGTTTGACCACCTCGATTCAGACTGCCAGATCTGTAACAATTTTCCCAAATCCACCTTGGATAACAGATTGGGTAGGCTGCGGGAAAAGGAGGCCAGAAGATCCGCTGACCCGGATGGCCAGCCCAGTTCGGTTTCTACCGAACCAGAGGAAGTGCCCACTGACCAGGTCGAGACTTCCTCAGGCAAACGGAGACCCGATCCCGAGGGGTCGGTTCCGACGAAGAGAAAGAGGAAAGATAAGTTGGCCAGTTTGGATCCAGAACCGTCACGTCCAACCACCAAAGAAATAGCCAGAGCGATTAGCATAGTGGAATCGCTCCGTTCGGTTCAGACTGATCCGGCACTGCAAGCTAGGCACTCAGTTCAGTCAGTTCCACCGGTTCCCAGTTACTCCCCTGAAGATTTTTATGAACCAGATTTGGAGGTGGATGAGGATTTTGACACGAAGATGAGGACGTCGGTGATGAAGGTCTGGATGAGCCCATTGAACCGGACATCTCCCCAGACAGACCCTCTGGTGTTTCTCCTCCTAGGTTTTCTGAGTCCCCTTCCCATTTTCTGTTTTACAGAAAAGTGGCTGAGACCCTCCAGCTCCGTTTGAGTGAGACTGTACAGGAGTCAGAGGAGCCTGACTTTGTGGAGATGATAGATATCCCAGAGTCCAAAAGATTGTCTATTCCCCATCATAAGTCTTTTGGGAAACAGACACACAAACTGTTGAATACTCCCAATTCCTTACCTCCGGTGGACAAGAGAATGGACAAGAGGTATTTGTTGTCAGGCTCTGAATCAGAGTTCCTTTACCAGCAATGCAGCCATGTTGTGGTAGTGCAGGCTGCAGCCTGTGATGAGGCTGGCATACCTTTGACTTCACACCCCCCCTGACAAGGACTCCGGGAAGATAGATGCCATGGCCAAAAAACAGTACTTGGCATCGTCTCTGGGACTCAGGCAGGCGAATTACATGGCCTATGCAGCCAGGTACCAAATATTCAGGTGAGATACTGTGTTAGAACTGGCTAAGCAGGCTTCCCCCCAGCTAGCCAAGGAGCTGGAGGAGGTGGCTGCTGATGGGATTGAGGCATCAAAGATACAGTTTCATGCTGCTGTGGACTCCGGTGATGTTTCATCACGAGTCATGGCTACATCTGTGGCTCTTCGGAGGATGGCTTGGCTCAGGGTACTAGCCTCTCGCAGGATACCCAGGCTAAGGCCACGGATTTTCCTGTTATAGATAATTCTCTGTTTGGGGAGCAGACAGAGAACTACATGAAGAAGATGGATGAGTACAGGACCACCTATAGGAGTGCTCAAGCTAAGGAAAAGCAATCAACTCCTCAGAGGCAGCAGGCTAGGGGCAGGGGCAGGCCTTTCTACCAGGCACGGGCCTCCTCTCCTTTTCCCCGGGGGGGGGTTCTTTTAGAGGGAGAGGTAGGAGGGGGATGAGCAGAGCTGCATCCACCTCTCAGCCTAAGCCCCCTGCCAAGCAGAAACCCTGATGTGTCAGCCCGGGTTGACTCTCCTATCCCTGCAGGAGGCAGGCTGGCTTACTACTTCCAGGCCTGGAAGTCTGTAACCTCAGACAAGTGGGTCCTGGAGGTAGTAAGCCAGGGACTGATCCTCAGCTTCAGGAAGTTTCCAAAGCTGAGGATCAGGTCTTTTCCACCTGCAAACAGCTCCAAAACTATTGCCCTAGAGACAGAGGTTTCTTCTCTGTTGGCTGTCAGGGCCCTAGAGAGAGTTCCTACATTCCTCAGGGACAAAGGTCTGTACTCCAGGTACTTCCTTACCCCAAAGAAGACAGGGGAGTGGCAGCCCATCCTAGACCTAAGATACTTAAACTAACATTTACTGGAACCAAAGTTCAAAATGGTGACTCTGGGAAATATTCTTCCCTCTCTGAGACCAGCTAGCCTCCCTGGATCTCAAGGATGCCTACTTCCACATTCCCATCAGGTGCTCCCACAGAAACTACCTCAGGTTCGAATTGCCCTCAGGCCATTATCAGTTCAAAGCAATGCCTTTCGGCCTAACATCAGCTCCAAGGGTGTTTACAAAATGCCTAGCACCAGTAGTAGCCTTCTTCAGAAGGCAAAACATTGCCATATTTCCATATATGGATGACTGGCTCGTGGTTGGTCAGTCTCCAGACCAAGTCAGGTCAAGCTTGCAAGTCATTCAGCACTTGCTCACCTCCCTAGCATTCCTCCTCAATCTCCCAAAATCAGTTCTGGAACCTGTTCAGCTCCTCATGTTCATAGGAGCAGAACTAGATACAGTTCAGGCAAAGGCTTTTCTCCCTCGGGCAAGAGTAGAGACCATTGCAGATCTAGCTTCTTCCTTTCGCCTTCGGGTCTCCCAGCCAGCAAGGCATTTTCTTCAGCTTTTGGGTCACATGGCAGCCTCCACAGCATTGGTACAAGGTGCCAGATTTCAGATGAGGGACATTCAGTTCCATTTAAGGGCGTAGTGGTCTCAGAAAAAGGATTCTCTGACCAAGCTGGTTCCAGTGACTCAGACTTTGATCCAGGCTCTCCAGTGGTGGTTGGATCAAAGCAACCTAAACCAAGGTGTTCCTTTCATCTCCCAATCCCACTCACTCATTCTGACCACAGATGCCTCTCTCCTGGGCTGGGGTGCTCATCTGGAAGACCTCACAGCTCAGGGTTTGTGGTCTCCCCAGGAGTCCTTGCTTCACATCAATCTTCTGGAGCTCAGGCCTGTCCACCTTGCTCTACTAGCCTTCTCAGAATCAGTTCAGAACAAGGTGGTTCAGGTCAGGACAGACAGCACCACCTCCATGTGGTACATCAACAAGCGGGGGGGGCACTTGGTCTACGGCCTTGTGCATGGAAGCCATGAAATTGTGGTCTCTGGCTTATTCTCTGGAGACAACCCTAGCAGCTGTCCACCTTCCGGGGAAGGGCAATATGATAGCAGATGCATTAAGCAGGATTTCTCAGGGCCATCATTATGGGTCCCTGGATCTCCTAGTCTTGAAAAAGATTTTCTCAAAATGGGGTACCCCTCAGATAGATCTCTTTTTGCAGCCCCAGACAATCACTAACTCTCCCTCTTTTGTTGCAGACCCCCGTCTTGGGTACAGTCCCTCTAGATGCTCTACTTCTGGACTGGAAGGGGAAATTTCTGTATGTTTTCCCCCCTTTCCTCTGTTATTCAAAGTTCTGGTCAAAATAAGGTCACAGTCTTGCAAAGTGATTCTGATTGCTCCAGATTGGGCCAGACAGCCTTAGTATCCTCTGTTACTGTCTCTGGCAATTCATCCTCCTCTGGCTCTCCCCCAGAGTCACAGTCTGTTAACCTCCTCTCAGGGGAGAGTTTTGTACCCCAGCCTTCGGTCTCTCAACCTCAGGGCCTGGCTCTTGAAGAGCTAGAATATGCTGGTATGAATTTGTCCCAAGGGGTTCTGGATATTCTTAAGGCCTCCAGGAAACCTGCTACTAGGAAGACTTACAATTCCAAATGGAAGAGATTTTCCATTTGGTGTTCAGATAAGCATATTTCTCCAACCACTGCTGACCTGTCCGCAGTCCTTGACTATATGGTTCACCTTAATAGTTTAGGTCTTAGGCTAACTACCCTTAAGGTTTATTTGGCTGCTGTTTCCACGTTCCTGTCAGTAGGGAAGCCTTCCTCACTGGCATCTCATCCTTTATTCTGTGAATTCTTTAAAGGGCTTACCTATACTAATCCTCCTTTTAAATAGCCCATTCCTGTTTGGGATCTTAATATCTGTATTGCCCAATTGATGCAGCCACCCTTTGAGCCCTTGGCATCAGCGGAGCTTAAGTACCTGACTTGGAAGGCTGTGTTTTTGGTAGCCATCACCTCTGCCAGACGCATCAGTGAGTTGCATGCCCTCTCAGTGGAGCCTGACTTTATCTCATTTCACAGGGACAAGGTGGTCCTCAGAACTAATCGAAAGTTTCTGCCAAAAGTGCTCTCAGACTTTCATCTGAACCAGTCCATGACCCTTCCTGTCTTTTTCACTGATCACTCCTCTTCAGGTGAGGAGGTTGCACAGTCTGGATGTTAAGAGGGTCCTTAGTTATTACTAAGGCCTTTAGATCTGGATCTTCCTAATTGTTCCTCACTTATGGGGAAGTGGGAAAGGGTAGACCTGCTACTAAGAGAACTGTTGCCAGATGGATTGTCTCTAGTATACAGTTCTGCTATGAAAAGCTGAGCAAGGTACCCCACCTCAGGCCGAGGGCTCATTCGACTAGAGGCACAGCAGCTTCTCTGGCTGCTGCCAGAGGTGTTCCTCTCTTAGAGATTTGTAAAGCAACCACCTAGAAAACAGTCCATACTTTCACCAAGCATTACTCCCTGGATATCCAGGCTAGGAGTGATGCTAGGTTTTTTGAACAGTGTACTGCAGAGCCTATTTCTAAGTAGGTTCTGGACCTCCGGGGAGGTACTGCTTGGTAGTCTGCATATTGTCAGAATACAGCAAGACTTCATGTTTGAAGAAAAAATTACTCACTTTAGTAATTGTGTTTCTTCTAATGGAGTCTTGCTGTATTCTGACCTCCCTCTCTCCCTGCCTCCCCTCTCAGAGCCTAGCTGTTTTAGGATGTGGGCTGGCAGGTGCAGTGTTGCACCTCAGGGGTGCATTGCCCTTCTCCCTTGTGGCAGAGGGGATGCATAGTGTTTTGATAGTGGTCTCTAAATTCTGTTTTACTACCAGCTTTCTTTTTTGGGGTTCTCGACTTGAGTCTTAGGGACCTTGGGTATTAATTGCCTTTTTGGTTGTAGTGTTTTTTACAGTTTCCACATAGTAGCTGCAGTTAGCCATTGGCTCGCAAGAATCTGACGGTTTGGTTTGAAGTGCAGCAGGTAGTGGTTTGAACCGAGCATGAGCTCAACGTTCTATGCCCTGGCATAGAGTTAACCCTTAGTTCTCTGGGGCAGTTCCAGTGCTGGGGAATACTGCATATTGTCAGAATACAACAAGACTCCATTAGAAGAAACACAATTACTAAGGTGACAAATTTTTTTCTTTTCTGCCATTCTAAGGATGCCTTTTATCATTTCCTTGTCCATTCCCTTCCCGAGATGGGGGTCTGTGTACAACCCCCATGCGGATTGTGGTGCCATTTCCTGTCTCCGGGGTGACCCAGAGCCTCATCTGCTCCCTGTTTACTCTCTAGTTCTGTTACTTTGATCCCTTCCCTTACATAGAGCTACTCCTCCTCCTCTTTTACCCTCCCTGTCCCTCCTATAGATTGTGTATCCTGGTATGTTGACATCCCAGTCATGGTTCTCTGTGTACCATGTTTCTGTGACTGCCACAATATCCAGGCATCCCTCTTCCATCAAGGCCAGTAGTTCAGGGAGCTTTTTACACAGGCTATGGGCATTGGTGCTCATCACCGTCCAATTTTTGATGGCCTTACCCCTTTTAGCCCCATCCCTGTCCTTACTGCTTTTGCCTTTTTTGGCATTTACCTCTGTCCTGCACCCTAATGACTTCTCTACCCTGGTGTTTGCCTCACTAATTACCGTATTTTGTGGCAGGAGGCTGGGATTTCCCTGCTCCTTTTCAGTGCCTCCCCCCTTGGCTAGTTTAAATGCTTGCTAATGAATCATTTAAAACTCTCACCTAGGATCCTGGTTCCCCCACTGGACAGATGCAAACCATCGTGCCAGTATAGGCCTGCATCCCTCCAGGTGGCTGCCCAGTCCCCAATGAAGCCAAAACCCTGAGCTCCACACCAGTTTTTCAACCATTCATTGAATTATTGGATTCCATGGTGAGGAGTACCCTAGCATCACCCTTGCCATAGACAGGCAGCACCTCAGAGAAGGTTACCGTATGCGCTACTTGTCTAAGGCCCCTCCCCAACTCTACAAACTCCTCTTGCACTGCTCTGATCCCATTCCTGGCCAGGTCATTTGTCTCTAGGTGGACAATGACATCCAGCTCCCTCCCTCGTGCAGCTGCTCCCACGATCCTGAGGATTCGCTTCCTGTCCCTCCAAGCCGTGACGCCAGGCAGGCACCTTACCTCCCTCTCCCCTTCCTCCCCCACTTCTACTCCCCTAATGATTGAGTCCCCCACCAGGAATTGTTTCCTTCCCCTGAAGTGTCCCATGCCACCCTCCTGTGGGTCTCCATTGTGGAGGATCCCAGCATCCTCCTTGGTCTCCACTGCAGGTGCCTGTATAGAGGAACCACTGACCACCAGAACAGCGTATGAATTGTGGAGAGGTATAGCTGGAGGGATGCAACTCTGTTCCACCACCCTCTTCCTCCCTGAGCCCCCCTTGGTCCAACCGCTTCTCTTTCTTGGCAACCTCTGAGGTAGCGGCAGTGGCCCTGGTGGTCCCTGGGTGGGGAAGGAGGTTTCACGAATTCTAGCCAGGTCAGCCTGGAGACAGGCAACCTCCTCCCTCAGACCAGAGAGGTGCCTGCAAATAGGGCAGCATCACATCCTCCAGAATGTCTGCCGGAACAGTGCTGCCCCACAGCCATTGCACTGCGCCACTCCCATTATGTCTTATTTTGTGTCCCCTCTCCTGTTTCTCTGTATGCTTATTCTCTCCCCTCCTTACAACTCTCACCCTTCCTGTTCTGGGACAGCAACTTCCTGTATTCTTCAGTAGCCTCCTTCTTCCTTGCTTAGAGTCAGACCACCAGCAGCTGAGGGGGAGAAAGAGCTACTTTTTTCATTTAGGGTTGACAAAACTAATGTTTCTCTATGATCCTTCCCTTCCTACTGCCAAACAGGAAGTTCCTGTTGTCAGTCAAATCCAGTGGCTATAAAAGTAGAACTGGCTTAGGGTGGGATGGAGGGCAATTAGTAAGAAAAACAGTAGGTTTTTTTTAGTTAGCTGCTTTCTGCTCTACAAGTCAGATTTCTGTCTTCCAAAAGCTAGCAACAGGAAGTTGTAATTGGAGTCATCTGCTTTTATACTGCCTAAGCCACACCCCCAATTAAGCTCTCTCCCCTCCTACTTATTTAGCAAAGTAAGTTGATACAGTACCCTTCCCAGCACAGAACACACACTGTTTCTTTTCTTTTTTTTAAATCCAAAATGAGACCTCCTCTACTTCTAATAAAGTATCTGTCTGCTTAATCTCAACAGGCACTGACTCTTGCTGAGATAGAAGTGTTAAATTAGTAAGAAAAATTGTAGCTTTTTTTTTGTTAGCTGCTTTCTGCTCTACAAGTCAGATTTCTGTCTTCCAAAAGCCAGCAGCAGGCTAGTAGTACATTTAGTAGTAGTGCTGGTGACACAAATGTATCTTTATGTACAGGCTTGTGGTGAGGACCCTAATAGAAGTTGCTGATTGTGTAGAAGCTCTGTTATTTAAAATTATTTTTGCGACAGATGCTTCTTTTTTTTTTGGACACATGATGATAAATTACGTGGGTGCACTTTGTTTTGTCTGTGGTCTCCTTCCTAATGGTCTCTAGCCTACTGACGCTGTCCAGCAGACATTCAGTACCAGAGCAGCTCAAGGAAAGTGGCAGGGGAGTAATAATGGTCTTCCTTGGTCAGCACTGTGCTCTCTTCCTAGAAGTAGGATGGCAAGCCATCCTGGGGCATCAAGAGTTCAAACTAGTTTACATATGGAGAACTGGGTACATTTAAAATGGTGTAGCACCACTAGGTATTAGTACAGTTGTCATGATTTAACAAACTTCTCTTAAAAATATGCTGCTGCGTTGTTCTTTTGAGACTTTTTTTTCCCTCATAATGTCTTTATCCTCTACTAACTTCCCACTGATGCACTTCTGACAGCAGCCCCACCTTCAGTCCCGTCACCCTTTGCACCTGCAGGTCTAGCTCTGGCTTTTTTTTTTTTTTCTCTCTCCATTATCTTATTTTCAAAAAATGTTTTTTTTTTTTTTGCACCATATGGGGAGCAGGACATATTTTAATCAGCATTTGACAGCACCAAACAATTTAAAAAAATGTCATTTAAGAAAAAAGTATATTTTTTGGCTCCGTTGGCAAGTGGTATAGATAGCCTTGCACCTGGGACTTACCCTATCTGCTTGTTACCTCCGCTGGTGAGTGAGTGAGTGCCTTCGTTGATGGTGCTGAGCCTGCAGGGTTGCCGTCCTCCTTTTGTGTGGTGAGGTGCTTTTCCTCCATTTTTCTCCTCACCAGGACGGCAAATACGCAATGGCACGCACATACTGCATGAAGATGCTGCACACCTTAACATCCGCCGCTACTGCACCACCTATCCTCTGCTAGGTGTCAGCCAATCAAACGGTACACACTGCCCCGCCTCCTTGAAGGAGGGGAGGGTCTTCTATTAAAGTTGGATCTTCCTCCCCCTGGCCAGCCCCCAAGTGAACCTGGCACGTTCCCAAACTCAGGTGGGTGACGTGGCAAGGTGGTAACACTGCCCACCACACCACTGGGCCGGCCTCTTTTGAGAAACTTTTAATCTCTTTGCTGGAGTTGGTATAACATTAACTGTATTTGCAGCTAATGGGAACGCTAACTTATAAAAAGCACTTTCTCATTTCATTTATTTGATTTACCAGGAAAGTGGACCGGATCAAAGACCCGTTTTCAGCCATGCCTGGGGAAGAGGGGGTAACAGTAGGTACACAGTACAGGTTTACAATTACATAAAATCAAATTAAAACAAGTAATGTAAAGTACACAATAAATATTTAATTACAAACTAAAATATACAAATAGGAGTCCAATAGCATGTAAACAGTTGTCACCATAGTGTGACCAATTGATCAAGTATTATCAAAACAACAGCACACGGAAAAATGTAATTGGATAACTTTTCACACTGTTTTTAAATGCATGTTTCTTTAAAAATATATTAGTTCCCGTGTTAAATAAGTCATTAATTAATTTGGGACCATAAAATGTCAGTGACCGTTCTGCAGTCTTCTGCAATCTTTGTCTTAATCCTGGTTTCTTGATATTGTTTTATGGATGATGTAAGTAATACTTTGGTTGTTTTTAATCATAAGAACCTATTATTTAACACTTTTGTAACTTCTAGGTTCACAATTCTATGCAGGAACATCAAGGTTACATTCATAATTCTCTGTTTAGGTGGTATTATTCTAAACGTTGGATACAGATTACAACAATGTTCTTGTTTTTTTGAATTAGTAACAGACCTAATAATATTGTTGAACGTTACCACATATCTTTGGAACAGCGTATTTGGTAAATTCAACAACAATATGGAATCACTGTGTATTCCAAAGCTGGCAAGAGCACCCGACTTGCTAATATTCTTTTCGCCTGTTCTGTTACTGTTTTTGTTTCAGTATTAACCTAATTTGTTATTGATTTTTTTAGTCACTTTTGTAATATGCTCATCTAAAGACAGTACGTCATCCAGTGTTATTCCCAAATAGTTAAAGGTAGCTACCCTCTCTAAACACAGACCATTCGTTCCTGTTATGGCCATATTATTTCCTTCAAGTCTTTGCTTGGTTCTAAATGTTATGGTATTTTTTTTTATTTTTTTTATTTATTTAACGATATCTTGTTTTTCACAAACCAATCTTGTAGGGCAAAATACACTGGCTGCATTTTTGCTTCTGTGTCTTCTTCCGTCTTCCCAGTGCAATAAAAGTACTGTGTCGTCTGCATACATTATTGATGATACTTTGTTGTAGATTTTCGGCAAACAATTTATAAGTACTGAAAACAGGAGCTGGCCCAGAACCGAACCCTGTGGAACCCCTGTGTGTGTAACCCTCATGGAGGATCTTGCTGACCCACTTTTAACTAGCTGTCTCCTGTTTGTCAAATACTGTCTGAACCATTCAGGTGTACAAAGCCCCATTCCCATATTTCCAAGCTTATGGATCAGTATGGAGTGGTCCACCAGGTCGAGGGCCTTGGTCAGGTCAACACATATCCCACCAGTAATCAAACCGTGATCCATACCATCGTATGTATCACTAGTCAACCTGACCAAGGCCATCAATGTACTGTACCCTCTCCTGTAACCATATTGATCTGGTGATAAAAGGATTTTTTTTTGTTTCCCTCAAAATATTTTGATAATTGATCAAACTACACTTTCCCTAAAAGTTTTGCCAATGCAGGTAACAGAACTTGGCCTGTGATTTGTAACTGTTTATTTCCTGCCTTGTATATAGGCATTATAATCACCATTTTCCACTGATCTGGTACATAATTTGCACATAAAGATTTTATTTAATTTTATTGAAATCTAGGATTACAAATACCTTTGAGCAGGAATTGCTCGTTTACAAAGCTTTCATGTCGAAGGAATGGTGGGTATACATACATACAATGGTCGACATAATAATACATAGTTACACAATAAAAAGAAGCAAGAGACTGAGGCATAGGAAATTCCAGTAATTCAGCATGTGCCAAATGTTAGGTAGCATGACATACCAGCCAAGGGCAATTCTTAGAAATAAAGCTGTAGGTGGGGGGTTATGCAGGCAGGAAGGCCTTTGTCGGAGGGTAGAGGGTGAGGTAAGAGCTCTAGAGGAGGGATAAAAGTCAGGAAATGCTCGGGGAGGAAAGGGAGAGGGCAAGGGGGTAGGCAGGTAGAAGGGGGCAAGGCGGGGAGAGGTAGCTGTCAAGACTGAAGTGGAGGGCAGTGAGCAGTGGGCCCCTGATTAGGCAAGGCAGTCACAACGACTAGTTGAAATGAGATGAAGTCAGAGTTGTCTCTTAAAAGGGCCAAGAGCAGCAGCAGTAAGAGTTTCTTTGTTGAGAGTATTGTACCACTATGGTGCTCTGTGGGCAAAGGCCCTCTGGCCCATGGTAGTCCGGCATCTGGGGACAAGGAAGGTTAGTTGTGAACTTTTAGTTTGCTGGGTGCTGTGGTGGTCGATGAGGAGCTTTTCATTGCCCGGGGGCTTGACCCCAAGGAGGACTTTTTTGGCTAAGAGGCAGGTTTGATACTGTATCCAGCTGATGAGAGGAAGCCTCCTGCCCGTGTGTACAGGTCACGAGTGTGTGTACGTCAGTCAGCCCCAGTTAGCAGCCTGCATGCTTTGTTGAGTGCAACTGTAATTCTGCAGAAGGCAGAGGCAGAGCCATAGATTGCTAGCCTGTAATCGATGATGGAGGTGACAGAGCTGTTGATAGCCAACCGGAGAGTGTCAGCAGTCATGCAGTGTTTGTGCCTGTAGAGCAGGCCTATACGGATGTTGGTGACTTTTGCGACAGAATCTATGTGCCGATGGTAGGAGAGTGAGCTGTCCAGTGTGACACCTAGGTATTTAAAATCAGGAACGTGTTCAAGTACGGTCCCTGTTTGGTTTAGGATGGTGAGGTCATGGGATTTGTACTTACTCCTGGCATTGTAGAAGGTCATAACCTTTGTTTTGCTGTAGTTCATGACCAGTTTGTGTGACTTGAACCATTCTTTGGTGCGTATGAATTCAAGCTGTAATTGTTTCTCGAGGAGTTCTGCATTTTGGTGGTTGGTGTACATGACTGCGTCATCGGCGTAAAGCAGTAATTTCTGGTGGCAGACACTGGGAAGGTCATTGAGGAAGAGGCTGAAGAGTAGTGGCCCCAGGATGGACCCCTGAAAGGACTGGCTTTTCTTCTGAGGTGACACCGGCAATCCTAACCCACTGGACCCTCTCCCCAAGGTAGCTTGAAAACCAGAGCAGTGCTTCATTGGAGAGCCCAATGTTTGATAATTACTTGAGCAGGAGTGGGTGGTTCACAATATCAAAGGCTTTCGTAAGGTCGATGAACACTGCCCCTACACAGTTTCCTTGATCAAGTGTGGTATGGATGAAGCCCGTGAATTCTAATAGTGCAGTGGTGGTACTGTGCCCTTTTCGGAAACCACGTTGCTCAGGTCACTGGATGTCATATTTTTCCAGGTACTCGACTAGCTGGTCTGAGGCGATGCATTCCAGGGCCTTAGACAATGGAGGGAGGATGGAGATAGGTCTGTAGTTGAAGTGCAGTGATTTTTGTCTACACTTTTGTGTACTGGTGTGCCAGTCGCCTGTTTCCAGCGAGATGGGAACTGAAACATCCTTAGTGATAGGTTGAGGATTTTTGTCAGGGGTTCAAGGACTTCTTCAAGGACAAGCGCTAACAACTTCAGGTCAGGGGAGTCACCGCTGTAGCCTGCGTTGCTAAAGGCCTTCCGAATATAGGTTCTGGCTTCATGCACTGGGATCTCCTTGAAGTAGAATTGTGGGGCAGGGTGTAGGAGAGGAGCAGTGGCAGGAATGGTTACTACCAGAGGGGGCAGGCATCGAAGAAATTAGAAGGGATGACACTATCCAAATTGGAGAGCGCATTGTTAAAGATGTTGGTGATTGTGTACAGGTCAGATGTTGGTGTTCCATTTACTGTATGTTGAGCATGGTGGGTGGTGACTTAGGGTCCTTGCCTGTAAGATCTTTCAAGTTACTCAAAAAATGTTTCCCATCACCCCAGGAGTTGGAGAGAGCTTCCTTGAAGTATTTGCTTTTGACGCTTCTAACTGCCCGCGTGCACTCGTTTCTGGCAGCTTTATATTTATGAAGTTTGGATGTTGCACGGGCACAGTGCCAGAGATGGTCCCTATGTTTGAGTAAAGTGATTAGATCAGGGGTTATCCAAGGATTAGCTCTGCCCCTGACCTTCAGCTTTTTGAGAGGTGCAAAGATATTGCAGGCCGCAGTGAAGTGGCTGATGAAAAGGTCTAAGGCTTGGTTTACATCAATGATGGAGTCTACTGGTGTCCAGTCCAGGCGGCTTAGGTGTGTCTTTAGTAGCTCAAGGTACCCCTGCTTTAACAGTCTGGTATGGATTATTTTAGGAAGGGGCTTAATGAATTTGTTTGTCCAGGTACATGTGACCAGTGAGCGGTCACTGATCCCATCAGGGAGCACTGAGACTTTTGAGATTCATTCAGGGTGATTAGTAAGGATCCAGTCCAGAAGTGTGTGCGACCTTGTCCTGTAGTTGCATCTGGTGGGCAGGGCTCTCGGTAGGATTTTTTTGTTGAAGAGTCCAGGACTTTCTTGAAAAAAAAAATGGGGGTCCGGACCGAAAATTTGGGAGTCCTCGTGAAATTTTTGGGGGTCCCCATTGAAGTGAATGGAACGAGTCTGGAAAGTGCATTTCAGTGTTTATTTATGTACCCATGTTTTTTTTTTATATTTCTGAATCATTATGTTGCTAATATAATGCCAAAAAGTCTTTTTTTTTTTTTTTCCCAGACAGTGTTGTTTTGCATTTCTACAAGGTACCAGTGATGGCTAAGTAACCACAGCAGTAAATGATCACAGCAAAATAAAGAATCACCTGTGTGACTGTTGATTGACTATTGTTCATTCATTTGTTCAATGACTGTCACAAATTACAGTGAGAAAAATGTACTTACAGTTTTGCAGTTCTGGTACATTGAGTTGGAATTTCTACTGCTGCAGTTGAGTGCAGTTGTCCAATTATTTATTTGCCAAACTGCTACAAACAAAGTTTGCCATTAGATTAGGTACTGACAGTAAGAAGATGTAAACATTAACAGACACTAACAGTCATTGCTGACAGTCACCTATGTCTCCCAGTCAGTCACCTCCTGCCCAAAATACTTCTCCTTTGTTCTCTCCTGCACATTGACATTTTAGATACAATTATAATCAGCCCCCCTCCCCATTTCAGACTCCCTAGCAGTGCCCACCCACCAAACACTGCAGAAACCTCCCTCCCAGCTCCCACCCACCAATGATGACTCGAGCTTAGTTAGATGACACAATCTAACATGATTGTGTGGTTGCTGTCCCGTGGCTTAGACTGCAATTTTTTTAACTGGCTAAACCAGACTGGCTACACTATCTTGACCTGGCATAGAAGTGATTATTTCTTCGCCTACTCCCTCCTGCCCACAACTTCTCCTAAAACACCCTCGTGCCCACAACTTCTCCCTGCTACTGTCCTATACAAAATCTTCTTAAATTGTAAGAATATCTCAACCTGGCTATACCAGAGACATTGGATTTGACTGGGGTTACTGAAAGCCCCCACCACATCCCCACCCTCGTAGCCTTGACAGCTGATCTGCAGTTAAGAAGAGACAGTGGCACAATCTGGTGGATATGACAACTGAGTCTGCAGTGTGTCTGCTTTCTGTGTGTATGAGTCATGGGTACTTCTATGCTGGCAGGCATTCTCCTAACACCCCTCCTGCCCAATTAACGTCTCCACACAACTCTCCTGCCCATAACTTCTCCGACTCTCCTCCTGCACATTTCTTACCCACCCCTTCCCACCCACAACCTACCTTTGCTCAGCAGGTCTCCCAGATCTGTCTGGTTTAGCAGTGGCACAATCTAATCTGGTTGGTGGCATGAAATCTGCACAGTCTGCTTTTCTAGTGAACTTCTTTTTTCATGGCATTAGATTGCCATTTTTTTATGTGGTAATTTCCTAACACCTCCAGCCCATAACTTCTAACACCCTCCTGCCCATAACTTCTCCAAAACCCTCCTGCACATTTCTTAATTGTGTGTGTGTGTGTGTGTGTGTGTGTGTGGCAGCTAAAAGAGAACTAGTGCCAGTGTTCATGACTGATAGCACATGGGTGACTAACAAGCTCCCCATCCCCACCCACCCCACCCACCATTACCTTGGCTCAGCAGATCTCCCAATCTGTCTGGTGTGTGGCACAGTCAGGTGGTGCCTTGGTGGAATTATCTGCATATGGCCGCCACACTGCAAGTGCTTGAGTCTGCTTTTTTCTGTTTGAACTTCTTTTTTCATGGTATGCCATGTTTTCCGTGGCAATATCTTCTCCTATCACCCTCCTGCCCATAACTTCTTCTAAACACTCTCCTGCCCATAACTTCTTCCATAACCCAACACCTCTTTCTCCTGCACATTTCTTAACTGTAGGGTACTGTTGATGACAGTGGAAGCCACTGTTGCAGACAGACTGTGGAAAGAGCAGAATAGGTTAGGTAACTACATTTGACAATAATCTCAGACTGTCCCCCACTAAAAAAAAAAAACACAGGGACTGCATTGGAGCCATAATAGTTTACCCCTCCACACACACACACACACACACACACACACACACACACACACACATATGATCCTCTGAACTTGTTAGACTGTGATCCTCTACCACCAAAATCAAAATGATATTAAATTTAGCAGAATGGGGTATGCCCATCCACCCACTACCCAGGCCAGTCCCCAGGAATTTTAAATCTTGATCCGTTCCCCTGAACGGGACCCCCACCAAAAGTAGCACTGACCTTAAGGGGCTAAATTTAAAAATTGTACCCCCCCCCCTTTGCTAACAATCATTTTGATACTTATCTTCTACTCCTGTGCCCAAGTTCTTCCATTGTCCTGTCTCTGGGTCAGTGTCAGTCACTCAAATTGTCTCTGAAACTAAAAAAAAACTATTAAAGACAATTATTAAAGCATTTTAAAATTTAAAATAATTACTTTCTGCGCAGTCTTATGACCTTAAATTTCCTAAGTGCTGCATGAGGGTCATAGTCTTTAAGTTCAGCTCCTTCTTGGGCAACCCGCATGAGCTTGCTCACAGTGCCTGCCTTTAGGGAACATCTGCCTTTGGTTTTTATTTTGTTTTGTACAGAAAAACCCTCTTTCACATGCTACTGATGTAACGGGTGGCACAAGTAAAATCTTGGCCATTGTGACAAAATCTGGGAAAACATCTGAGTAGTTCTCAATTAAGTCTTGGCAGACACTACTGAGCAAAGTCAGTTCTTTTTTAGATTTCAGAACAAGTTTGAATTGTCCGTAATCTTTCTCAGCCCTGCGTTGGTCAATAAGTGCTGGCAGTGTTTCTTCTTTGAAGGTTGTTTCTTGGAAATAAGTGCAAACATCCTTAAGTTCCTGCAGTCCATGGTCCATTATGTTGGAGTCATCTGGGAGACACTTTGGATTTAAAAGAACATTTAAGTTATGCAGCAGCTGCATTGAAGTTGTCTCAAATATTGTGTGAAAGTTTTCAATGAGTTGCATCCGATATCCCTGAGATGCCATCTGGAACTGCATTTGCAGTGATGACTTGTCATTCACTTTTTGATCCTGCCACATGCCAGGACGTTGGTCGAGCACGGAAATGTGTTCTGTAGTTCCACTCCATTCTGCTCTTTAAACTGCTGCAGTCTAGTAACTGTGGCTTCTATCATGCTGCTGGCCACTGAAATGTCAACACTGTCCCGTTGCATGACTAAAGACAGTTTCTCCCCCCAGGAATTCTTTAGCATCTATTGACAGAAGAAGTATGCCAGCTGGGTTCAGCTGCCCCAGAGAGGAGGAATCAATGCAAGTGAGAAAAGCATTGGCCAGTCAGGATAGAGACAGAGCAGAGTGCAGCCTGCAATAGCCTGAGGGACCTCAGAACTTTTTCTCCACTGAACTGGCAACACTGCTCCGAAGCTCTCTTCTTCAGAGACCTTCCTGTGCCATTTTCTTCCTTCTTGAGTGCTGCTTTCAAGGTATTTTGTATTTTTTCTCATTTTACCTATTTTTAACGCAACTGCGCTAGGTTCCGTGCAGTCGGGGGTTTTAATATTTTTCGGCTTTGCGGTTTTCTTAAGTAAAATCGCCTCATTGCACAATAAATTGTGTCATTTTATTTAATAGTTCATTTCATTAATTTGGCGATGTTTTTTACCGCTTTTGTATCAAAATCATCAAATTTTTTTTTTGCACTGCATGCTTAATTTCGCTATGCACCTGTGTGAATTGTGAACCATCTTTTTCTTTATGTACGCTTTTATATATATTTGAAGGGCACCTTTTTTTTTTCTGGGGAGATACCTTTTGTGTGATTGTGCAGTGGGCTTCTGTTGACAAGGTGTGGAGGTGGTTCTGTTCTTTTCCACTGTTGTGAAAAAAAAAAAAAACTTTTACCCCTACTAAGGTTAATTTTGATTTGGTTAGCTTTGGCCTGTCCTTTTACCATGGCCTCTCAGTCTGCCTTCTTCTCCTCTAAAAGCGCTGAGGAGGGTACCTCAAGTCAACACAAAATTAATGACAAGTCCTCTAGGGACTCCAGTGATACTAAGTCTGGTAGAAGTAAAAATTCTAGCCAAGCCTCTAAAAGAGCTTCAGAGCAGGTTTCTGAGCCTGCCCCTTCAAAAAAAGTCTAAGAAAGATAATAACACTACTGTCCCTTCTCCGGAAAGGCATTCGGAGACAGTAGCTGATAAAAATGTGCCCTCTGCAGATGATTTAGCAAAAGCTTGGCATTTATATCAGACTTTACAATCTATGGGCGATATTGTCTCGGCCCCTGTGGGACCGAGTGATTCTCTCCTTGAGGACCCCTGTGCCCGGGTTTTTTTTATTTTGATGAGGGAGAGGATCATGGTAGTGAATCACCTCATGGGGACCCTCTTATTCCTGACGGCCACCCTGGGGTTGGTATTAATGAGGATAATGATACAAGTGAAGAAGTCTCTTCCTTATTTACATTTCTAAAACAGGTGGGGGACACCTTGGACTTGCCTCTCCAGGATGTCACCAGTCAGGATATGGAAGATGACTACGTAGAGATGATGGGCATTTCTCCTCCCAAAAGGCTCATCCTCCCTATACACAACATTTTGAAGAGAAGAACGTTTAAGGTTCTGGAAACCCCCTCAACTTCTACCGGGGTAGACAGAAGGATTGAGAAGAAATACCAGCTTGGTAAGTCTACTGCTGATTTTCTTTATACACATCCAGATCACAGAGGGGTAGTTCAGACAGCGGCCTGTGACAAAGCTAATGTGTCACTATCTGTGCTTCCACCAGAAAAAGACTCTAGAAAAATAGATCTTATGGGTAAGAAATCTTATGCTACGGCCTCTCTCTCTTGCTGCGCATGTCTTCTTTCATGGCATACACAGCTAGATATCAGAGGGTTCTGTTAAAAACTGTACTGGCCATAGTGCAGCATGGGGGGGGGACACTATGCTCAGGGATGTTTCAGAAACTGTTAAACGAGCGGTGGAAGCCACAAAGTACCAGTTTCATGTGGCCGTAGATAATAATGAAACAGCCTCGAGGGTCATGGCTCAGGCTATTTCTCTCAGACGTTTTGCTTGGTTGAGAACTACTAGTCTTACCCAGGATGTTCAAGCGTTAGATTCTCCCTTTGAGAATAACTCTCTCTTCGGGGATCATACTGAAACCTATATGAAAAGAATGGACGAGTTCAAACACACGTACAAGAGTAATTCAGCAAAAGAAAAGTGCCCCCCGTCAGAGAGCTCACCATAGAGGGGGTAGGGGCAGGGGTTATTTCCCTAGGACATTCTTCCCCATGCCATATAACATGGATTTCTCTGAGATGAGTTTTTTTCGGAGGTAGGGGCAGAAGGGGTCAAAGACGAGCTAACCCCACTCCTGTTCCTTCTACTCCGTCTAGACAGCTGTCTTCCTGACTCCTTGCTGGTTGCCTCCCCTTCCCCCGTGGGGGGAAGGCTCTCGCACTACCTCCATTGTTGGCATCAGATCACTTCAGACAAGTGGGTTTTGGAGATAGTGGAGCAGGCCCTATCCCTTCAGTTTGAAAGATTTCCCCTTCTCCTCAGGCCCTCACAACTAAAACCTACCTCCCCTGCAGAACGATTACTGCTGAGGTAGAGGTCAAGAGTCTCATGAGGGCCAAAGCCGTGGAACAAGTGCCGCTTTCCCAATGGGGAAAGGGTCTTTATTCCAGATATTTCCTGACCCTAAAGAAAACGGGGGAATGGCAACCTATTCTGGACCTGCGGTACCTGAACAAACACCTGACGAAACCAAAGTTCAAAATGGTTACTTTGACTCGGGTCATATACTCACTAAAGCAAGGGGACTGGCTAGTCTCCCTGGATCTGAAGGACGCCTACTTTCATGTACCAATAAGGCAATCCCACAGAAAGTTCCTCAGATTCCGCCTGCCCTCTGGGCATTATCAGTTCGCAGCCATGCCCTTCGGGCTCACTTCCGCTCCCAGAGTATTCACCAAGTGCCTGGCAGTGGTTGCAGCTCATCTCAGAAGACAGGGAATCTCAGTCTATCCCTACCTGGATGATTGGCTGATTGTGGCCAATTCGTCCCAGTCTGTTTCAGAGGCCTTACTTCGGACAGGGCGTATCCTAGAGTCCCTGGGCTTCCTCATCAACGAAAGAAAGTCACATTTTCAGCCTGCCCAAATTCTACACTTCAAAGGGGCAGAGCTCAGCACCCTGCAGGGCAAGGCCTTCCTCCCCTCTCTGCTAAACTAATTCAGTCCAGGCCAACCAAGGCCAGCCAGACATTTCCTCAAACTTCTCGGTCATATGGCCTCAATGACTGCGGTAGTGCAAGGGGCCAGATTCCAGATGAGGGACACAGGTCTCATTGGTCCCAGAGAAGAGACCCATTTACAAAACTCGTCCCAGTCACAGAGACGTTTCTTTGATCCGTGAACTGGTGGAAAGATGCAGACAATCTCAGGGTCGGGGTATCTTTTTTAATTCCCCAACCCTCCCAAATTCTGACTACCGATGCTTCCCTCATTGGATGGGGGGCCCATCTGGGGGATTTGTCCATAAACGGGACTTGGACTCCAAGGGAATTCTCCCTTCACATCAATCTTCTGGAATTCAGAGCTGTGCTTCTCGCCATCAAGGCCTTCGCTTCTCAGCTCAGGGGTCAGTCTGTGCAAGTAAGGACAGATAACACAGCGGTCATGTTCTGCATCAACAAACAGGGAGGGACCCTGTCAACCAAACTCTGCACGGAAGCCATGAGGATTTGGTCCCTTGCCTATTCCCTGGACATGTCTCTGTCGGCCATCCATCTCCCCGGCAAAGACAACATTTTGGCAGATGCCCTAAGTCGCATCAGTCAGCGCCATCACGAGGGAACCCTCAACAGACAAGTCCTTCACACGGTGTTCAGAAGATGGGGCGTCCCACATCTGGATCTGTTTGGATCCAGTCTGAACCATCAATTACCCCTGTATTGTTGCAGGCCCCCAATTCTGGGGACAATCCCCTCAGATGCGTTGACCTTGGATTGGATGGGGGGGTTCCTCTATGCATTCCCCCCCTTTCCTCTTCTGTACAGAGTACTTCTCTAGTTAAGGGAGCAACCGGCCACCATGATTTTAGTGGCCCCCGATTGGGCGAGACAGCCATTGTATTCCATGCTTCTCTCCTTGTCGGTCAAGAAACCCATCAGCCTCCCTTCATGTCTCAGCCTTCTGACTCTTCCTCAGACCAGAGTGGAGTTTTCCCAACATCTGGTCTCTTCACCTCAAAGCCTGGTACTTGAGGAGTTAGAATTCCCAGTCTCTGTGTATTTAGAGCAAGTACTGAATGTTTTGCGGATGGCCAAAAAACCCAGTACAAGGAAGACTTGCACCTCCAAGTAGACATTTTTTTTTCTGGTGTAGGGATAAGGGCTTGGACCCTTTACGTGCCTCTCCTCCATCGCTATTGGATTACTTGGTTCATCTTCAGGCGGGAGGTTTAAAGGCATCTTCCTTAAGAGTTCACTTGGCAGCCATTTCGGCCTACCTTTCTGCAGGTAAAGAGAAGTCCCTTATTTCCCAACCCATTTTCAAGAAGTTTTTCAAGGGACTCCTCCATTTGCATCCCCCATAAGGGAACCGGTTAACCTCTGTATAGCCAAGCTCATGGTCCCCCCCTTTTGAGCCCTTGGCTACGGCTGATTTGAAATGCGTTACCTAGAAGACTGTCTTCCTAGTGGCCATCACCTCTACCAGATGGATTTCAGAGTTGCAGGCCCTGTGTACAGATTATCCTCCATAGGGACAAGGTTGTTCTGAGGACAAATAAGAAGTTCCTTCCCAAGGTGATCTCTGAGTTCCACCTTGATCAGTCAGTCTCTCTGCCGGTGCTGTTCTCAGATAAGTCCTCTCCAGGTGAGCACAAATTGCACAGCCTGGATGTGAAGAGAGCCCTTTTATTCTTCTTGGGGCAAACCAAGCAGTCCCGAGAGGCTCAATCCCAGCTTTTTCTCACCTTCGGTAAGGTAAGCAAGGGAAAACTGGCAACCAAGAGAACCATTTCCCATTGGATCGTGTCCTGTATTCAGTTCTGTTACAACAAGGCGGGTAGACAGCCCCCTCTTGGACTCAGAGCTCACTCTACCAGAGGAACAGCTGCTTCAGTGGCAGCTTCCAGGGATATCCTGTTGCTGGAAGTTTGTAGAGCAGCTACTTGGAAATCAGTCCACACTCTCACCAAGCACTATTGCGTGGATGTGCAGTCCCATTCAAATGCGAAGTTCGGCAGGGAGGTGCTACAGAGCCTTTTTCCAAACAGTTTCTGTGCCCCTCCCAACTGCACTGCTTGAAGTTTGCTTCTGTCAATAGATGCTAAAGAATTCCTGGGTGAGAAGAAAAATTACTCACCAAGTAATATTACTCTTCCAGGGTATTCTTTAGCATTATTGACTCCCATCCTTCCTTCCCTGGAAACCTTGTCTAAGGGCTCTGTTGGGGGATTTAGCCAAACTTGCTAACAAGTATTAATCTGAGCAATAAAATGTTTTTCACAATAGCGGATTAGAATAGATAATTTGTGTATTGTTGACAGTTTTTGCCCATGTGGGGCACTGTTTTTGCTCTTTTTCAGCTCCGAAATTCGTTCTGAGGTCCCTCAGGCTATTGCAGGCAGCACTCTACTCTGTCTCTATCCTGATTGGCCAATGCCTTTCTCACGTGCATTGACTCCTCCTCTCCGGGGCAGTTGAACCCAGCTGGCATACTGCTTCTGTCAATAATGCTAAAGAATACCCTGGAAGAAGTAATATTACTTTGGTGAGTAATTTTTTCTTATTCGCCACATCTAAGACGTCCATGAAAAAAGAAGTGCATAAGGTAAAGCAGACTGATTTCAGTTTTGTGTGAAGGCCCTTTGCTTCTGCCGTACCTTTTGCTGCATCATGCTCTAGGGCTTGTAACAGTGCAGGGTATGATCTATGAATTGCTTGAACTGCAGTATGCAGTGACAGCCACCGAAAACTTGCAGGTTCTTTTAGGGACAGATATCTGAAATTTTCATCATTGAGAGTTTCCTGGATGAAACGCAAGGCATTGTACTGTACTGTAGAGTTGCTATAGTATCTGTACACATTTTTGATGGTTACTTGATATTCATTGAACACAGGGTTGTCACGACATGCTTGACCTGCTGCCAGTGCCAGTCTGTGGGCAACACAATGAATCTGAATCAGCCTTGGGTTAACTGGCTGTCTTAAGAAGGCCTAATGATGGAACTGGACTTCTCGGGTCTTCCAAGGGATAGCATGGATCCAGGGCCTTTGGTCCTAGCCTATAATAGGGCTGTAACTGAGGCCCTGGATTGCCATGCTCAATCTGTTCGTCCCCTCAGACGCTTCACTTGGGGCCCCTGGTTTGATGGGGAGGTCTGTGAGTTGAAGAGGAAGGGACGAAGATTGGAAAGACACTGGCGGAAGAGTCAACTGGAGGTGGATAGACTTGAATTGTTAGAACATTATAAATTCTACCAATCAGCAATTTCCCATAAGAAGGCAGAGTTCCTGTCCAGGGAAATTGCTGCAGCGAGGAATAGACCATCCCAGCTCTTCCAGACTGTGGACAGACTGTGCAATCCAGTTTGTCTTCAGACTGGTAGAGCATTATCACAGGTACAGTGTGAGGAGTTTGCGAAATTCTTCGCTGACAAGGTATCCACCATCAGGGATGAGATCCACCAGTGTCCTTCTATTGGACATTGCACTGACCAATCGGGTGGTAATAATGCCCAGTTGTACTGGTCTACTTTTAGACTACCAGTAGTAATAGATATAGTGAGGATCATCCAGACTTTGCGACCTACCTACCTACCTACTGTAAGTTGGATCCAGGCCCTACTCACCTGGTGGTGAGGTATGTAGATGTTATCGGCCCAGTCCTGGCTGGGATAGTGGTGGTGTCATTAGAGAGAGGGATCTTTCCGGATCCCTTAAAGGAGGCGGTAGTACGCCCCCTGTTGAAAAAGGCCTCTCTTGACCCCGACTGCCCAGCAAATTACAGACCAGTCTCTAACCTTCCTTTTGTAGGGAAGGTTATTGAGAAGGTAGTCGCTCTGCAACTGGAGAATCATTTGTCCAGCCACAATATCTATGACCCTCTCCAACCCGGCTTCAGGAAAAGGCATAGTACAGAGACGGCTCTTGTTCAGGTATTGAGTGATCTCCTGATAGCAAGAGATCAGAGGACCCGTTCCATCTTGGTTCTCTTGGATCTCTCAGCAGCATTTGACACCATGGATCATGGGGTGTTGCTCGACCGCCTGCAGTTTTTCTATGGTCTGAGGAGAGCAGTCCACAGTTGGTTTCGATCTTTTCTGGAGGGCAGATCTCAGAGAGTGGTGTCCAGAATTTACACCTTGGCCCCTCATTGGCTGCCCTGTGGGGTACCGCAGGAGTCGGTGCTGTCCTCTATGTTATTCGCGGTGTATATGCTTCCATTGGGGGACATTATAAGATGGTATGGGCTGAGTTTTTATTGTTACGCTGATGATTCTCAGCTCTACCTGTCTTTTATGCCTGATCAGGAGTCTGATTCCATCACAATGTTTAATAACTGCCTCCTGGAGATTCAGGATTGGATGAGTGCTAGTTGGCTTATGTTGAATTCAGAGAAAAATGAGGTGTTGGTTGTGGACCCTGGAGGGAAGACGATAGGGGCCTGGACTGGGAAACCCTCAGGTTTAAATCTTGGGGGGGGGGCGCTTCTTGCCTCTGGCCCAGTGCGTAACCTAGGCGTGATTCTTGACGAAGGCCTGACTGTGAAGGCGCAGGTATCGGCTGTAGTCAAATCTGCCTTTTTTCATCTGAGGAACATTGCCCGGGTGAAACACTTGGTTCCACTGGAAGATCTTCCCATCTTGGTCCACGCCTTTGTCACCAGCCATTTTGATTACTGCAATGCCCTCTATCTAGGGCTGTCGGGGGTGGATATCCGCCGCTTGCAGCTTGTGCAGAATGGGCCAGGCTGTTGATGGGAGTTTCATGATCTAGCCATATGACTTGTGTGCTGCGTGATCTGCACTGGCTACCAATAAAGTGGCGGATCACCTTCAAGGTCGCATTACTGACCTTTAAGGCCCTACATGATTTGGGACCTCACTACCTGAAAGAGCTCTTGGTGCCTTACTGTCCTGCCCATTCTCTTCACTTCTCTGACGAGGGATTGCTAGAGATTCCCAGTATACGTCTAAAGATTTCTGGAGGTAGATCTTTTGCCTATATGGCACCAACCCTGTGGAATTCTCTACCTCGTCAGATACGAGATTGCCTGACTGTCGAAAGTTTTAAAAAAACAACTAAAGACTTTCCTTTTTGCCCTAGCATTTGCTGGGACATAATAAGTAAGTGTACTGTATGATTGTTTGATTTTGAATTATTGTAAAAGCGCCCTGAGCTTGGGAAGGGCGCTTGATATAAATAAAATTTTACTTGCTTAACTTTGCACCCACCCCATTGTGCATTCCAGTCATGATGCTGGCACCGTCACTTGCTAATGTGATGATCTTGGTAGGGTCAACTGCATTAGCAAACACACACGTAACAGTTCTGCCACAATTGTGTCTGTCCTCCCATCAGCTTCCCCGCCCAGCTTCTTCATTTTCCTCCTCCTCTCCTGGGAGCAAAGTGACTTGGCCGTGCACAAAGCACAAAAAAAAAGACACAGTAAACCCTAAGCTCACTAAACCGTCGCCAGAAATAGTCATGATGCCCTAAACTGCCTAAAATAATTGTAAATAAAAAAATGTACCCTTGTTTTGTGTTAAGTCTAACACTGGTGCCTCCAGGGAATGTGTGCAGTATGCACCCACACAAATCCTTTGTCTACTCGAGTGACTGGGCGTTCTATCCAACCACGCATTTGTTTTTAAACAAATGAAAAAGCTTTTTCTTTTCTCTGCCTTCTCTCTCCTGCCACTTTTTCTCCCGATCGACAGCAAAATGGCACGGGAGCCTGTCGCTGAGCGCTCCTCTAGCTCTCTCCTGGCAGAACCAAGGCACAGGCAGCTTGAAGGGGGAACTGATCGCACCCCCGAATACTGCTGCTTGCACTGTCTTCCTCCTCATTTCCCCTCCTCACCTCATCTGGTGGTGTGTGCCACTCTCCAGGGCGCCAAAATCACCAGGCGGCAAGCAGGGAAAAAAATAAACCAGTTGCGCATTTCGCACATGCGCAGTACATGACCCACTCAGGACTCCTGGGGCCTGTGCTGCGGAGAGTCTCGAGGACTCTCTGGGCTGGCGGGCTAATGTCCTGAAGTACAAAATATGCGTAAAAGACGCTGGTGCCCGCGTCCCCGAGAGCCCTGGTTGGGGTGGTAACAAGCTGGGTGAGGTTCTGTGCTGTGACAGCATCCTTGTAGTTTCTGACCTCCAGCAATAGCCAATTTATGTTGAAGTTGCCTAGTACTATGAGTTCAGAGTTATGGTGTAATCCTTTTATGCTTTCCAATATGCTCATAAATCCATTGATCTGATCTTTAGGGGGTAGGTACATGGAGGCAATGGTGAGCTCCTTGTTGTGTGCCCCGAGTAGAACTTTAATAGCGAGAACCTGCGAGGGTTGTTTAGGGTTTGAGAAAGGGAAGACATGACCCAGATAGGAATTCCTCAGGTAGATGGCACAGCCCCCACTCCATTTGGAAACACTGTCCTGCCTGAATACAGAGTATCCTGGGATGGTGACTGCAGCATCTGGTATCTTGGGGTTAAGCCATGTTTCGACAACAGAGAGTACATCAGGGCTATGTTGCTGGACCCAGGTTTGCAAGATATCAAGTTTAAGAAGGCTGCAGACATTGATTGAGGCTGTGTCCAGTTCTGGAGACCCCATCTCCGCAAGGACATAGACAGGATAGAGGCAGTCCAGAGGAGGGCAACTAAAATGGTGCAGGGTCTGCAAGAGAAGCCGTATGAGGAGAGACTAAAGGAGCTTAATATGTATACCCTTGAGGAAAGAAGGGAGAGGGGGGACATGATAGAAACTTTTAAGTACCTCAGTGGAATCAACAAAGTCCAAGAGGGTAGCATCTTTCAGAAAAAGAGACGTGCAAGAACAAGGGGACACAATTTAAAGATAGAAGGGGGCGGTTCAGGGGCAATGTGAGGAAGTATTATTTCACAGAGAGGGTAGTGGATGCATGGAACAGCCTTCCTGAGGAGGTTGTGGGGTCTAAAACTGTGGGAGAATTCAAGAATACGTGGGACAGACATAAGGCAATTCTTGTGGGGGGTAGGAAGAAATAGGCTGTTGGTTAACTAGGATCTGCGGCCTATCCTGTAGGTAGGGAAATGGGCAGACTAGATGGGCCTAGCGGTCCTTATCTGCCATCAAAGTCTATGTTTCTAATGTGAGAGACCCCTCCCACCTTTTTGCGACATGGGGCACTAGGCCGGTAGGCCCCGGGTTAGGATGAATGTTTCCCGATGTCAGAAGTAGCATAAGTAGTATCCTGAGACGGTACGCTTTAATAATTTTGCAGACTAGTTTTGTTGTAGGGCATCTAGTCCTCTTGGCCTTGCTGGTCTGCGTTTGCCCCGTGATATTGCAGAGCACAATATATAATGCCATGTTCTCAGAGGTGCCACGTGATTGATGAAAAGTAATCAGATCCACAGGAAATGGTGAACTACTGGGGACCAGAAAACTGTTGTTGCTGTAGCTCAAAGACCCAGAATGTATTAAATTCCTGAAGGTGATGAACATTGGCCTGTGGCATATGCAGGATGTAAAAATTCTTTGTTAATATCTTCCCTTTGTTCTCCAAACTGGTTGTGAATAGACCTCAAAGACAAGTACACATCCTTTAAGAACAAGTCAGATGGAAATGTGGTTTCAGTGCAGCACTCCACAACTCAAAGCTTGTATAACAGATTTACTTACCTTACTTTTGCTTTTGATGGCTTCCAAAAAAGTTGATTTATGATTAGAATGCCAATACTTGGTAGTGATGTTTTTCAGTTTCGTAGTCCAGGAAATGTTCATAAATGTTATGTCCAAGAATGGTCCAGTTCCTCCAAGCAGAAACACACGTAAATCCACAAAAACTAAACTACTGACGGAGACAAACACAAACAGCCAGCCACACAGGCTCTAGTCTACATACAGTAAGATAAACTGAACAAGTAAGTTACTGGTTTAGACAGTTGTTTTGCAGCTAATTTTAACAGTCTAGTAGGCAAATAGTCTGTACCTGGACCCTTATTTCCCCTGGGTTTAGTCAATAACATTAAAACTTCTTTTTCCTTTGCCTTAAAAAAGTTAAATGCCTGTGGACAAGGTGTATCAGAAATCCCAGCACCTGCCTCCAAAGATTCCTGTTTTAATTTGTTCATGTGCATAGTCATATCTGTAAAAAAAAAAAATCGTTAAACCTGTTTGCTATTTCCAAATATTTATTAGTTCTCCAATTTTAAATTAGTCAATTTTACTGCTACCCAAGGATTGATAGAGTTCCTTAAGGAATCCCAAAATTTCCTTGGATTTGTTAAGTTACTTGTAACCCCCCTACAAATGGGGGTTCCCAAAAGACTTCTAGGAGCTTGCTTGAATGCTCCAAGCCTGAATGGTGTTTGGCATTTAAGCCATTTATCAGTGAGTGTTTTTAGAGCCTCTGGTACTGTCTCTTTAAGAGCTGTCTGCTTGCAGACATAATTAGTTTGTATGGGGGGACTGTGTGCTTCTCTGAGTACCACTCGAGCTGCTGCCAATTCACTTCATTTTTGCAGTCACTAGGAGTGCAAAGGGAACCTATCTGAAAGATGTAACTGTTTGCCAGAAATTATTTAGAGTAATAATGAAATTACAGTTTGTCTAACCTGCTTTCTTTGCAGTCAGAACTGTGTCTGCTAGTTCCCCATTCTAGTTTTGAACTGCTGAACTGGACCAATCAGTGTGGGGTAAGCTAGCTCTAAAATGGTGCCTTGGACGAATCAGAACTTGGACTCATAATCTGAGCCAGCCACAAGAGGATTGTATGGGCAGTGACTCTGGGAGATGTAGTTTAGACTTCAGTGCCTTTTGGACCAACAGCAGCAGTCTATTGTGAGTGACAGCCAATCCAGTCAAGAACTGGGAGGAACTCAAGGAAGTGCCGGTTTTGTCGGTTGGAGTTTCAGTTGAGCTTTGGCAGTGAAGAAGGAAGGAGCTCTGTGCTTTTTCAGTGTGCAGTTTAGTCAAAACGTGTGAAAGGCCCAGAGTTCCGTGCGCTTGTGTAACAGCTTGTTAGGACTGAATCCGTCCTGTGAAAAGAATCAAAGGATCTCTGAAGAGTAGAAACCAGGCTCACCCTGTAGAAGACTGGAGGAATTGCTGAAAATTGCAGTCGGTCTGTCAGGAACTGAATCTGCTGTGTGTTCTCCCGGTATTGTGCAGTAATTGCAGATCGGGATACAGATGCAGCCTGCCTGGTATAGTGCTTTCTTTTATATGGATGTGTGAAGAGGTTTGTGTACCTCAAGTGAGCCCTGCTGACATTGAAGGACCCTATCTTATTTGGAGGTCGTGAGTACTAATTCAGGGTCGCTCCCTGTTGAATTGCCACATTAAATCCAAATGGAATTACTGTACTGCTGACTGTTTAATTCTCCTTTTCTCTGTGTGAAAGGGCCCTACCAGCTGCCACGGTTTGGACTAGCCACTGGGGCTTGGGTACCAGGACAGTAACTGATAGGGATAGGCCTGTGCACAGAGCCATAGGGGAATTATTAGAGTGATAAGCTAATTAACCTGATTTCCCCTGTCCTTGTTATATCCCCTAAATAAATCAGAGCTGCTTGTTTCAGCAAAGTTATACTGCCTGAGGTATTTGTCTATGTTAAAGTACTGTACTGTGATTGTTGCACTGTATCTCATTTCACAGGAGGTCCCAGTGCCAGAACCACACCTGGGGTAAGTGTATACTGTGAAGGTAATTTGATATATTGTGGGCCACTAGTGGGAAGAAGGGGGTTAGCAGTGTCCCAGAGGGCTGTGACCAAGTTAGTTTAACTATTGCAAACCCTAACCTCTGGGTGGAGGCACCCGCCATTGGATCCAGGCCCTCAACCTGTTAGTGGCAAATCAGGCAGGGGTAGTAGCTCCTGGGATAGCCATCTAGGGTTACATCTTGGAGGCTCACCGCTGGGATTGTGTGTCCTCTAGTGGCCATATTTACGAACCACTGTTAAGAAAAAAATGGGTACCCCGACAGAAGTGGCTGTGCACCGGCTGGTGGAGTGGTGTACTGAGGAGGAGATCGACCCCCAAAATGCTATGCTTATCCTGGACATCCCCCTGGGTATCAATACGGACACTGTGCAGGGAGTACTTTCCAAGGTGGAAGGTTTACAAAACCCTGTGGTGGTGGGTCGGCATGCTAATCTGCTCACCCACACTTTCCTGGCCCTATTAGAGTTTAAGGATCCCATAGATAGCTCCAAAGTGCCACAGACCATTACCCCAGAGGGAGCCCTCACTGCTTGGAGAGTGATAACTAAGGACAGTAAAGACCCGGTGGGGAATCAGCCCCCACCACTATCTGAAACTTTGAGGAGAAATTTGCTGAATGGTTGCTGGGAGAGGGAAAACTGTGGAGGACTTGAAGAAACTATTCTTGCCACCTGGGGTGTTCCTCCCCAACACCCTCTCCTGCTCCAGTGCCCGTAATGGTGGCTGAACCAATGCAGACTCCTATTTCTGCACCTGCCATTAGTCACGACTCTTACCAAGGTTGAGGATCTTCTCTGGCACCTCCCCACCCCAAAGGGAGGATGACTGGGAGACCTGGATAGACTGTGTTGCCCCAAGTGCTAGAAATGGCAATGCTCGGAAGGCTAAAAGAAGAGGGTTAGTGAGGCCTCCGAGGTCCTGCCCTGGCTACCATCCGCTACAAACGGGCCAGTAACCCTGAAGCGACTGCACAGGCCTATCTTGAGGCCTTGGAGAATGTATGGAGCCCAGATTCTGATGAGGACCTATGGTGGAGAGTAAGAGATGCACAACAGTACCAAGGGAGTTGTTGTCTGTGTATGTATCTCGGCTGGAAAATTGTTGCAAGAATGCCTCAGAAAAGGTAGTTTGCCAGCGATTGAACTGGACCGAACCAGGCTGGACAGGATCCTTAAGTCTGCCCCCTTCTCAGAACTGCTGTTGCTTCAGTTACGCCTGGCAAATCGACTGGAATCCCCACCCTCCTATGATGAGTTAATGAGAGAAATTCGAGGAGTTGAGAAAAGACGACCTCGGGAGGGACCTGCACCAGTAGCTGCGGCTACGACCCGAGTGACTGAGGGTGACCCATCAAGTGAAGTTCAGGGGCAGAGGTTGGCAGTCAATGAGTGCTCTGACAGGGAAAAAGATATGCCACAATGGGGCGAACTGTTGAGAGAGATCCGGGAATTCAAAAACAGTCCCTTTATGAAGGCCACGCCTGCAATCTGAGCCCTGACCTATATCCGACTGCATACTGCTATGGGGTGGGGTACCACCCATGTATCTCCTGCTGATAACAGTCCGAACTCGATTCCTTGACCATGGAAGTGGAGAAACTGACGAGATGTCTCCAAATGCTTATCACGCATCAGACAGAGATGGCACCAAGGTTTCCAGTTAGTAATACCCCTGCCCTGGCTCCCAGTGTGGCGCCCGGCCAGCTCAAACTCCAGAAAGTATGTTTTGCTATAATTGTGGGAAAGATGGGCACATGAAAGGGAATGCCAGTCCCAAAAGACACTGACAGTTGCATGTAGGCTACAAGGAGAGCTTCGGAGAAGAAATCAGTGGTTAAGAGGTGCACGACATGATCCCAGTGAGGGCACCAAAATGCTAATTCACATCCTTTTGTGGCAAGGTCAGTTGCCCAGGCCCCCACTACCGCCTCTCCAGACTGGTCCAGAATAGTGGGTCCTCCATGGAGACCACTGTAAAGGTGAATGGAGTGTCTGCAAGAGCTGTATTAGACAGTGGCTCCCAAGTGACAATTATGTTCCAGGATTGGTATCAGAAGCATTTGTCAGACGTACCCTTACAACCATTAGAAGGACTGCATGTATGGGGGTTAAGTGAGAAGGCTACCCATTCGGTATATCCGAATTTGGCTGTCTTTCCCCACCTCCGTGGCTGGAGTGGCGAACAAGTAGAGACCCTAGCCTTAGTGTGTCCTCCCACTGGACTGTATGATGGTGTCCTTTGTTGATTGGAACAAATGCTCATATGTTCGGAAGGCTGGCAAGTGTGTTATGAAAACAGGGTCAAAGACTAGTAGAGCTTAAGAGTTCCGGCTTTAATTAAGAAGGCCTATGAGGCACAGAGAGATGCTGAAAAACAGAACCAGAGGAACCGTCGGAATTGTATGGAAGAAGGATCCTGAGTCTCATCCTGGTGCCAAATGCCCAGTGTACCTTACAGGAGAGGTCCGTATCAGAAAGGATGTTAAGAATAAAATATTAATGTTGGATGCACCAGGCGATGGAAAATTGCCAGAGGGACTGCTGGTCAAGCCTAGTATTTTGCCGCTAGAGCCCATGCTTATGCCAGAAGGGTAATGGTCCAAGTTCATAATGTGTCTGAAAGAGACATTCGAGTAAACAGAGGTTGCATCCTGGCTAATGTGCATTGTGCAGACACTGCAGTGCTACCCAGCAGCAAGAGTTCAAGGAAGAATGACAGAGTAACGCCTGACTTGTTTGATTTCGCGACTCCGCTGCCAGCTGAATGGAAAGTGAGGATCAGTGAGAAGCTTGCCCAGAGACCAGGTGTTTTCTTTAAAGGAATGGGATGTAGGATGCGTGCAAGGAGCTGAGCACAATATCCGGCTGCATGACGAAAGACCATTTCGTGAGAGGTCTCGACGCCTGGCACCTGCTGACATAGATGATGTGAGACGGCATCTGCAAGAGATGTTAGCTGCTGGTGTAATACAAGAATCCAGAAGCCCTTATGCTTCCCCCATTGTGGTAGTGAGGAAAAAGAATGGAACAGTAAGGATGTGTGTGGATTATCGCACCTTAAACCGGCGGACTATCCCTGATCAGTACACAATGCCCCGCATTCAGGATGCTTTGGACTGCCTAAACGGGAGCAAGTGGTTCTCTGTGCTGGATCTCCGCAGTGGGTACTACTAGATCCCGATGGCCCCAGAGGACCGTGAGAGAGACGGCCTTTATCTGTCCGCTGGCTTCTATGAATTCATGAGGATGCCTCAAGGGATTTCAGGTGCCCCAGCCACTTTTCAACGATTGATGGAGCGGCAGTGGGGACATGAACCTACTAGAGTGCCTGGTATACCTAGATGATGTTATTGTGTTTGGCAGCTCACTGGAGGAACATGAGAGCAGATTATTTGCGTATTGGACCGACTGGAGGACTTTGGCCTTAAACTGTCCATTGATAAGTGTCAATTCTTTCAAACATCAGTAAAGTATATGGGACACATAGTATCCACCGAGGGAATAGAGACCGACCCAAGTAAAGTTGAGGCCTTGACCACCTGGCCACAGCCCAAAATCTAAAAGAACTGCAAAGATTCCTGGGATTCTGTGGTTATTATAGCGCTTCATCAAGGACTATTCAAGAGTGATCCGCCTTTACTTAACCTTACTCAAGGGTATCCCCAACCCACAAAAATACAAAAGTCAGCGTCCTCAAGACTGAAAGAGTGTATTTTCATCCGAGTGAAGTATTTGGGCCCGCTGGACTCCTGATTGTGAGACTGCTTTTCATGAGATCATATATCAACTACCCATGCTCCAGTGCTGGCCTATGCCGATCCAAGAAAACCTTACGTCCTGCACACTGATGCTAGCTTGCAAGGGTTGGGGGCTGTGTTGTACCAAGAGCACGAGAATGGCCTGAGACCAGTGGCCTTTGCCAGTAGAAGCCTGACCCCATCCGAAAAGAACTATCCTGTACATAAGTTAGAGTTCCTAGCTTTGAAGTGGGCTATTGTTGACCAATTCCATGAGTACTTGTATGGGGCTAAAATACTAGTAAAAACTGACAATAATCCTTTGACCTATGTGCAGACCTCAGCTAAGTTGGATGCCACTGGCCATAGGTGGCTTTCTGCATTATCTACATATGACTATGCTCTCGAATACCGAGCAGGTCTGAACCACATAGATGCTGATGCTCTCTCCCGGAGGCCTGTTCCCCAGAATGATTGGGTCCGATGGCAGAACCTGACATTCGGGCACTCTGCCGAAGTTTGACAGGGAGGAACAAATGTCACGGACGCAGTGGACTGCATGGTGGATTGCTTGGGAGCCTCTGAGAATTGCATACCTGCTGCTTATTGCCACTTTTCTGCAATAGACATTGGTGCACTGCCTCAGCTGGACAATGACAGATATGGCGGGCTCAATCTCACGATCCCATGATCAAAGCAGCTTTAGAAGCCCTCTATGCAGGAAAAGATGTGTCCAAATTACGCTCCACTGATTTGAGAACTACACTGTTATACAAAGAAGGTCCTAAGTTGAAACTGATCAATAAACTGTTATACAGAGAAACAGTAGACAGAGGGGGACAAGTAGACAAACAACAACTAGTGCTGCCACTGCCTTTCGAGACTCAGTACTGAGGTCCTTGCACAACCACATGGGGCACTTGGTATAGACAGAACACTTGACTTGGTGAGATGCAGATTCTATTGGCCTAAGATGAGGGCTGATGTGGAGCAACACATTCGAACTTGTAGTAGCTGCTTACAGAGGAAAGCTTTGCCCAGAGGGCTGCCCCTTGTTAAAATCACCACCAGTGCACCCATGGAGCTGGTCTGTATTGATTTTCTAAGTTTGGAGTCAGATCAAAGAAATATCAGTATGTGCTGGTGGTCACTGACCATTTCACGAGATATGCCCAAGCTTTCCCACCAAAGACCAGAAAGCATCCACTGTAGCCAAAGTACTTGTAGAAAACTTTTTGTTCACTATGGGGCTCCACAAAGAATCCATTCTGATCAGGGAGAGACTTTGAGAGTCGCCTGATCAAAGAGATGCTTTCTCTGTGGGGAGTGAAAAGTCCAGAACCACTCTCACCACCCCAGGGGACCCACAGCCTGAACGCATTCAACCGTGACTTTATGATATGCTAGGCACCCTGCACCCAAAGGACAAGCCTAGATGGAGCCAACAAATTAGCACCCTGGTACATGCTTATAACTGCACCAAAAGTGATGCCACTGGATTCTCCCTTACCGCCTGATGTTTGGAAGAGAAGCTCGACTACCAGTAGATGTGTGTTTTGGGGTCTCTCCTGATGGGGTTCAAGCTGACAACTATTTACAGTATGTGCAAAGTTAAAGGCCCAGCTAACTCATGCGTACCAACTGGCTCAAACCATGGCTGCCAAAAGAAATCTGGCCAACAAAGAAAGGTATGATAAAGGTGAAAGCACAGGAACTCCAGGAGGGAGATCGGGTATTGCTAAGAAATCTGGGACTGCATGGCAAGCACAAGATTGCTGACAGATGGCACCATCTCCTCACATTGTAGTGGGCAAACTAGATGATCTGCCAGTGTACAAAGTAAGGCCTGAGAATAATTCAAAGATGTAAAAACAATGCAAAGAAATCATTTACTGCCCATTGGACAAATCTTAATTGAGTCTGAGCCCTAGAAGATGCCCCTCTGGACCAGTGACTAGAGCTGCTGCTAAGAAAAGACCAAGGAAGTCTGCACCTACAGAAGCAGAGTTAAAGTGTTCCCTACAAGTCCCAGTTGAGCATGACTGTCAGTCCATATCAGAAGAAAGTGAGAGTGACTTTGAATACTATCCTTCTTACGAACTGAGTCAATTGTTTCGGGGCAATCCCTAGTCAATACTGGAGATGAAGCTGGGCCTTCTGGACTGTCCAAGCCCCAGCTTCGTCCCTGGAGCCAATGCTCCCAGAAAGTGAAGTGCAAAGCATCAGATCAGATGAAATGGAATCATTGTGCATGGTTGAACTGTTTGAGCTTCAGGGAGGAAAATGATAGATTGGGGCAGACTGGTGATACACCGAACAAGAAGAGTATTTTGAGTGCCCTGACAGTCCACTGCCAGTGTCCGAAAGCTTCCATGCAGCCAAATGTTGTGGACTCAGAAACTGTAACTCCTGGAGCTGAAAGGCCCCAAGTTCTAGCCTCTACCCCATGGAGACTCCCCTGACAAGTGAGGACAATGCTGAAAATGAGGCTCAGAGTGCAGAGACTATAACAGTTCCCCTAGAAAGACTGGTCGAGCTGTAAAGCCTGTGGTGCACCTCAGTTATGATTCACTTGGGAGGCCTGTGGACTTGCCTCTCAATGTTGTCCATAAAGGAGTGTATGTCCCCGAGCTCATTGCCCAAACTGAGCATCAGTGCTAACTCCAAGTTACTTGTGTTGCCCTCTATATGGTGCCTTGCCCCATCCAGCCCCAAGGTAACTGATAGGAAGGGCCCCTCTTCAGGTTTCATGTACAAGAGGTAATAACTTGAGTTATGGTACAATGTATGTAATACTGTGTAAAGAGTGACGTACTGATGTTTCAGAAATGTGTTCTTGGTAAAATGATATATTGACTTGATGATTACATGTGCGAGCCTAATGCAAATGTATATGGTTGCAGTTGAAACTTATGGGTACTTGCTTGACGCGACGCAAGCTTTCCCAGGTAGGAAGGTGTAACCCCCTACAAATGGGGGTTCCCAAAAGACTTCTAGGAGCTTGCTTGAATGCTCCAAGCCTGAATGGTGTTTGGCATTTAAGCCATTTATCAGTGAGTGTTTTTAGAGCCTCTGGTACTGTCTCTTTAAGAGCTGTCTGCTTGCAGACATAATTAGTTTGTATGGGGGGACTGTGTGCTTCTCTGAGTACCACTCGAGCTGCTGCCAATTCACTTCATTTTTGCAGTCACTAGGAGTGCAAAGGGAACCTATCTGAAAGATGTAACTGTTTGCCAGAAATTATTTAGAGTAATAATGAAATTACAGTTTGTCTAACCTGCTTTCTTTGCAGTCAGAACTGTGTCTGCTAGTTCCCATTCTAGTTTTGAACTGCTGAACTGGACCAATCAGTGTGGGGTAAGCTAGCTCTAAAATGGTGCCTTGACGAATCAGAACTTGGACTCATAATCTGAGCCAGCCACAAGAGGATTGTATGGGCAGTGACTTGGGAGATGTAGTTTAGACTTCAGTGCCTTTTTGGACCAACAGAGCAGTCTATTGTGAGGACAGCCAATCCAGTCAAGAACTGGGAGGAACTCAAAGGAAGTGCCCGTTTTGTCGGTTGGAGTTTCAGTTGAGCTTTGGCAGTGAAGAAGGAAGGAGCTCTGTGCTTTTCAGTGTGCAGTTTTAGTCAAAAACGCGTGAAAGGCCCAGAGTTCCGGTCTGCAGCTTGTGTAACAGCTTGTTAGGACTGAATCCGTCCTGTGAAAAGAATCAAGGATCTCTGAAGAGTGAAACCAGGCTCACCCTGTAGAAGACTGGAGGAATTGCTGAAAATTGCAGTCGGTCTGTCAGGAACTGAATCTGCTGTGTTCTCCGGTATTGTGCAGTAATTGCGATCGGGATACAGATGCAGCCTGCCTGGTATAGTGCTTTCTTTTATATGGATGTGTGAAGAGGTTTGTGTACCTCAAGTGAGCCCTGCTGACATTGAAGGACCCTATCTTATTTGGAGGTCGTGAGTACTAATTCAGGGTCGCTCCCTGTTGAATTGCCACATTAAATCCAAATGGAATTACTGTACTGCTGACTGTTTAATTCTCCTTTCTCTGTGTGAAAGGGCCCTACCAGCTGCCACGGTTTGGACTAGCCACTAGGGCTTGGGTACCTAGGGACAGTAACTGATAGGGATAGGCCTGTGCACAGAGCCATAAGGAATTATTAGAGTGATAAGCTAATTAACCTGATTTCCCCCTGTCCTTGTTATATCCCCCTAAATAAATCAGAGCTGCTTGTTTCAGCAAAGTTATACTGCCTGAGGTATTTGTCTATGTTAAAGTACTGTACTGTGATTGTTGCACTGTATCTCATTCACAGGAGGTCCCAGTGCCGGAACCAGACCTGGGGGTAAGTGTATACTGTGAAGGTAATTCTGATATATTGTGTGGGCCACTAGTGGGAAGAAAGGGGGGTTGCAGTGTCCCAGAGGGCTGTGACCAAGTTAGTTTAACTATTGCAAACCCTGACCTCTGGGTGGAGGCACCCGCCATTGGATCCAGGCCCCTCAACCTGTTAGTGGCAAATCAGGCAGGGGTAGTAGCCCCTGGGATAGCGCCATCTAGGGGTTACATACTCATCTGTTTTTCTTTATAATACTGCTGTTTAGATTTTTTAATTTCAGTCTCACAGGTGTTTCAGATTCTATGATAATTATTTAAATCCGTCTGTGAATCAGTCTTTTTAAACCATTTCCATAATGAATTCTTTAACTTAAGTATGTCTAGAAGTTTAGCATTTATGCAGGGTAGAAGCGATATAAAAACATAATTACTCAAGTTTTTAAAAAAATGTATTCCTAGTATTCAGGAAAAGTTGGTTAAAGGCTGTTTGCATGAAAACATGATTTTTGTGCCCAAAGCCTCCTTCTCCACCCCCCAACCCCCCGCTTTTCCTTTTGCTGAACTCGTTTGTGATATCATAAATATTATATATTCAGAAGCAAATTAGAAAAATATATGGGGTCAAAACATTTTTTATTCCACCCATGAGTGGTGTCGAGTTCACTAAAGGGCCTCGGCTCACTGAACTTGTACCAAACCTATAGTTATTTCTACATAAATGGAGTGTTATTGTCACAGAGAAATCTGACTTCTGAGGAGAAGTAGGAGGAGAGTTCCACCAAGCTGCATCGACAGTGAAGTTGTCGAAATGCAGCACAGCGAAAGTCACGATGTCGACAGGCGAAATTTTGCATGTCAGACATTGGCTGTTTTTGGGGGCTTCACTCCCCACATTCCTGATCTCTAGAGATCCAACTCCAAGTCACGCTTGACTCGGAATAGGGAAGTATCACGGTGAAACAGCGAAATTTCGCCAGCAGGGACATTACAGCAACCATTTAGAATTTTGTCGAAATTGTTGCTGTAATGATTTTTTGCTGTAGTAATTTCGCTGTTTCAATGTGGTACGGGTTGGAGCAGATGAGGACTACAGGGTTTTATTTAACTCTAAAAATTGATTAGCGTTTTGCTCATGAAAGTTCTAAAACATTGTGAAAATGCATAGCACTTGCCTCACTGTGTTTAACAAACATAACACTTCTAGAAAACCTATATAAATACTTTCTGTACAGTTAGTATTGTCCCAAGAAAAAAAACTGCTAATCAATTATTTAAAACCCTGGGACTAGGGGAGAATGATCATGGGTCTGATTTTTCAATCACGAGGGACCGTATCAAAATTGTTGCATCAGTGACTTTGTACCAGTCCCTTGATTGTGACCCCTGGAGCTACATTATGCTCAGATGGGTTCGTAATCCCTTTCGTACCATCGCAGTGAAGTGTTTGATTACGCATGGGATGGGGCGGGGTCACCATGCTAGTGGTACAGCAGCCTTCACCAGGCCATTCCAACTTTGGTGATACCCCGCCTGTAGAACTGTTAATACAACCGGCCCCAAACTGCCATGGAGGAGGGGGAGCGCAGATTGTCAAGGGACCAGTGTTCAGAGGACACATTTTGTGGGAACAGGGTGAGGGAGATGAATCCACTGGACTACTGGGGAGCTGGAGCTGGGGGCAGTAGACTACCAGAGAAAAAAACTGAGACACCGAAACAGCAATTCTGGGAGCAACTATGATTCTAGGGGCGTGGATCTACTTCATTATCCACACTCTGGCAGTTCCACTGGAATAGCTGATTTGCCGGATGTCTTTAAGCTAAGCTCCTTCCACCACCTGTGTCGTACATCCCCGACTCCACCCTTTGACATTGGATCCTTCTTTCCACTGGAAGAACAGGTTTCCTCCTTCATGGCTGTTGCTTAGGATTTGTATGCCATAGGTGAACTTTGTTTTTGAAGTTTCTTCAGCTTTAGCAGTTTTATTCCTCAGTCCCTATGATTCCTCTCTTCAGTCAATGGAGCAATGGAAGCCAAATTCTGCATACAGTGCCAGCAGATGTCAATCACTAATCCGCACGACATGTACCTGTACTGCCTAGGTGGGCACCATGATATGGAATCGCAGACCCTGGTACTCCTGGTCCTCACTCAGGAGGACATGGACCAGTCAGTGTCACTAACTGGCCTGATGCAGGTGTGGCATCTACCAGCCTTTGAGTCTTCCATGCCTGTGTTGATCAGCATAGGCCAGCATTGATATACCACTACCAGCCAGAAGGCTGACGTCAACGTTGATCATCCAGTCTACAGTCGAGGTCTTGGTTTAGGTGCTGTCGAACCCACTAGACTGGGAGGCACCGCTATTGATGCTTCTCAATCTCCTCGTCCTATGGTGAGGTGAGGCACCTTTGCAAGATGCACAGGTGCTACAAGGAGCTCCTCTGGCAACAGTGGGCCATCACGAGGCAGGGTAGGGCTCTAACCTCTGGACCGCCGTCACCTGGCAGCAGCCAGCAGTGCCCCCGCTGGTCCATGCTATTCAGGTGCTCCCCACAGCTGCTTCTCCTCCACTTTGAATGGAGCAGCCTCCACTGCAGCCGAAGATGGGTGCTGTCACCAAGGAGGCCTGTTCAGCCTTCGGCTTGCTAGGCCAGTTGTCGGTGCACATCTCCCTGGGAGAGGATACCTGGGTGGTCCATAGCGAGAAACTGTCTAGGGCCGTTTTCAAGAAGTCCTCAGATGACTTGGACCATGAGTCCATGGCCTCCTCTGGGACTCTCATCCTCGACTGGGGATTGGTCAAGGAGTTCTCCACTGAGCATGGCCCGATCTCTTTCGGGGTGCTTCTTAGATGTACTTTGGAGTCCATGTCAGTCCCATAGGAGCCAGTTCAGAAAAAGACCATGTATCCCATTACTGACATTCTGGAACAGGCCAAATCCCCAGGGGTTGCCTTTCCCGTGACTGAGGCCATTTTGGACCAGCCCAGGAGCTTTGGCAGCGTCCAGCATCCTGCCCGCCACCTCCCACCCATATGATTTATGCAGTCCCTACAGGGTCCCTTTCGGGGTTCTAAGGCCACCACTCCGCTAAGGAATTGATGACCAACTCTGTTTTCCTTAATTTGGGAAATTGGGGTACATGGACAAGCCTCCAGACAAGGAGTCCCATAAGACTGACCACGCCTTGGCATCCTTAGGTCTCCGGTGGGCTAATCATGCCTTATGCCATGATGATGGACAACTTCAGTCACTCCCTGATGAGTGTTTGATGCAGTCTTCCCTCTTCTTCTGATTGAGCAGCAGTCAGTGGTGACGATCATCCGAGACCAGGGTCAGTCGCTGGCTAAACACCAGCTCCAGACAGCTTTGGATATGGGCAATTCATATGCCTATGCCACAGCGGTAGCCATCTCCTTGTGTTACTGGGCCTGGCTACATCTGTCCACCTTTACAGCAAACACCCAACAAAAGCTGACAAGTGCCCCCTTCTTGGACACTGACTTAGTTGGCCGTGGGGCGGAATGACATCTCACCCGTATTGAGAAGTTCAGTGTCACCCTAGATTCTGTAGCATTGCCCCAGAAGGACCCAAAAAGGAAGCCTAAGAAGCAGGTTTGCCAGTACCGGACCTTTCAGCCACAGCCTCCTTGGCAACAGCCCCAAAAGGGGCAATACCAGCCTTGGTTCCTCAAGCCTAAGTCGAGCGGGGGCACACAGGGGTGATGATGCCCCTCCGGCTGCAGCCGCCGATGTCTCAGCAAAAGCTGCCCAGTGACAGGTTGGGGGTTGTCATCCCTCCATCCATTCTGTCTCTGCTCTCCATAGGAGTCCAGCTACGTCACGTCTTGCCACATTGGTCCGCTATCACAGTGGACAAGTGGGTGTTGAATGTAGTGGGAAGAGGGTTGCCTCTAAATTTCAATGCTCTCTCGCCTTATCACCTCCATGCACACTGGGAGACTGGCATGTCACAGGACAAGCCATCCGCCCTTCAGGAGGACATTGCTCTGCTCCTTGCAAAAGGGGAAATGGCCCACGTTCTGGACACCCTGGTCAGTCAGGGTTACATGTCCAGGTACTTCCTGGTCTTGAAACTGGGAAGGGGGCTGGCGCATCTTACTGGATCTGCACAGTCTGAACCAGTTCATATGAAAGCATGCGTTCTGGTTGGTTACTCTGAATCGGATCATTTTGTCACTGGAGCGACCATATGGTTTTGCTCCCTGGACCTCCAAGATGCATTCTTCTACATCCCAGTCTGACTGCCTCACTGCTGGTACCACTGGTTCAGGGCAGAAGAGGTCCTGCACCTGTTTCAAGTCATGTCCTTCAGCCTCTTCTCAGCACCCAAGTGCATAGCAGTGGTGGCAGCTTACCAGAGGCACATAGGTGTCTGGATGTATCACTGCCTGGAAGAGTGGCAGCTAGCCAGTCCATCTAAACAGGACGTAGAGTGGTCTAGAGGTCTAGCTCTGCAGACATGCCAAGACTTGGGCCTGCTGGTCAACCCACACAACACTGAACTAGTACTGACGCTGGTGATCAAGTTCATCGGGGCAGAACTAGACTCCCTATAAGCCAAGGCCCACCTCCCTGCAGAGTGGGCACTGGATCTTACCTCCTTTGCTCTATCATTTCAGGTTCGCTCTGGTGCTGTGCCTGAGATTTTCTGCAGCTACTGGGGTGCATAGCCTCCTGCACCAGCATGAACCGATGGGCCCGCTGGTGAGTGTGCCACCTGCAGTGGGAGTTGGGCCATCAGTGGTCCCAGCACCTAGGATACCTGGACCAGTTGGTCACAGTAACCCAGCCAGTGTGAGATGCCATCCAGTGGTGGCTGATCCAAGAACACCTGGAGCAAGGAATTCTGTTTGTCTGTCCAGAACCAACTGGCATGCTCATGACGGTCTGGTGGGATGTCGAGCACACCTGGGAGTCCACAAGTTTTAGTCACTCTGGGAGTTCCGTCGCCACATAAACCTGCTGGAGCTCCATGTAGTGTGACTTGCTGTGACAGAATTTGCTCCTCTAGTCAGGGGTTAGGTCATGCAGGTCCAAGCTGACAACACCACAACCATGTTCTGTGTAAGCAGGCAGAGTGGAACTCACCACTTTTCACTGTGGTGGGAGACCTCTGCATCTGGACCCTCGTGTGCAGACTGTGTGTAGATTTCCTGGCAGTCCCTATCACAGAAGAGAACAATCAGCTGCTGGATGCTTTTGGCTGGGAAAGAGAGACATCGCACAAATGCTTCCTGAATCAGGAGGTGGTGAACCACCTATTCTCCCAGTGGGGCACTCCTCTGATGTACCCGTTTGCCTCCTGGGAGAAGGCCAAATTGAGGCTGTTGTGTGCCAGTTCCCAGAGTCGGAAACCATCGGGGGATGCCTTTGCAAGGCCCTGGATGCCAGGTCTCGTGCACGGCTTCCTCCCTTCCCCTTGATCCACAAGGTGGTAGTTAAGGCTGGAAGGACAAGGTGTGGATGATCCTGATAGTGCCAGACTGGCCTGGGCAGTTCTGGTACCTGGATTTCCTCAGCATTGGCAGCAGACAACAGGGGACAGTGCTGCACCTGAACCTGCAATCTCTGCACCTCCAGGCTTGGTTCCCGAGCAGCTAGAGTTCTAGATCTTGTATCTTTCAGATGAAGTGCTGCATGCTGTGGAGGCCTCCCAGAAGGAGTCAACATGCCGGTGCTATGCCGTCAAATGGAAGAGGTTCTCCTTTTGGTGCCAGGGCAAGGAGCTTGATCCCCCTTGCCTGCCCTTTGGTGAGCATCTTGGACTGCCTCTGATCCCTCTCTCAGCTTGGACTGTGAGCAACACACCTTAAGGTGCACCTGGCAGCCATCTCTTCTTAATGGGCATGGGCTGGTAAGCTGTCAGTGGCCCAGGAGAAGATGGCTGGGTGCTTTTTCAAGGGCCTGGACCACCTGTCCCCTCTGGTGCTTGAACCACCTCCACCATGGGACTGTGTTGGCTATGCTTATGTGCAGGCCTTTCAAGCCTAAAGCATAGGTGTGGGGTGTCACACCTGTCATGGAAGACGGTCTTCCTGGTGACTGTTATGTCAGCCAGAAGGATCAAGGAGCTCCAGGCGCTCTCAGGGGAGTCCCCTACCTGGTCTTCCATAGGGACAGAGTCATACTTCGCCCCAACCCAAAGTTCCTCCCGAAGGCTATATTGGAATTTCACCTTAAAGAGCAGCTGACACCTTTTGGAAACATAATATGTAGATGCAGTTCTGCTTGTATTTCATAGATCTCTTATAGATTTCTCTGCTCCATTATTTGTTACTGAAGAAATTCCCACAAAAACAAGATCTTTATCTAAGAGTTCATCTGCCTCTATAGCTTATTCCCTACTTGAAATCATAATATCTTGCTATGACATCACGGTATTTTGCTGTAGGAATAACCAGGGCTCCAGATAAGGGAAGTACAACCTTTTTTACTCACCTCATTTTAGGAAATATGCTTCAAAAAAATTTTTCATGAGTACCGATACTCTCCCAACCTTTGCAAATACTCCACACCGAACAATAGTGCTTCATCACATAACTGGTGATTCAAAAGGAGCAACTTTTTACAGATTTACAGCACTCGTATGCATCCCAGTTGTTTTACTCATTGTATTTTAGAATTGGTGAGTAAATTACTCCTACCTGCCAACGTTATCTGGAGCATTGTTGGCACTTAATCAGTTCTTATCTAGAAAAAAAAATATTTTGTTTTTAAAAATATACTCCTCACTTCACTCTGTCCAGACATTTTGTACACATCCAAATTTGGTTTTACTCACCTCACTTTCAAAATGAGGAGTACAGTACTCATCCCACAAATCTTATCTGGAGCCTTGGAATAATTGTGATGTCACAAGCAGAGTATTATGACATCAGGTTGGGAAGAAGCAATGGTTGCTTGGACCTTGAGTCTTGCCGGGATGATGGTTTTGGAACCTCGTTCTCAGTCTGTGTTTGCCAGACAGGGTAAGCAACTTGCCCATGCTCCTGGTGAAATTGTAAGAGTCTGCCAGAATGTGGATAGTGAACTACTGTAAAACTAGAAATTTTCACTATCAAATAATTTTCGCTATTTTCACTGAAGCAGTAATTTGCGTTAAAATAAATTTGTGCTAATTAGTGATATTAGTACTTTTTCCATTTTAGTGAATGTGCACTGATGCCTATAGCTAAAATTAAATTTACGCAATTGTAGTTGCATGTGGATTTGGTGCTAAAATTATTTTGCATGAAAATAAATAGTTTTACAGTATAGCCACAAGTTCTAGGATGATATATCACATCCACACAACCTACTCGCCTCCTCTGGCAAGTGGCACATGGATTACTGCTTCCAGTGTGCAGGATTTGTGTGGAGTTGGGGTGGGGGTATACTGCCCTGGTGGTGGAGGAGCTTAGTTTAAAGACATCCAGCAAATCAGCTATTCCAGTGGAACTGCCAAAGTGTGGATAGTGAACTTATTTGCCAGTCCTAGAACCGTGTTACAGGTGAGTAACCCATTTTTTTCTGACCCATGTTAATGGTGAATGAGATTTCCTGGTAAAATCTCGCCCACAAAATCTCACCTGCTGTGTTGCAAGCTCTCAGTGCATTACATTACTTGCAAGTGTGAAAGGATGCCAGCTTGCAGTACCATTCGCTTATATGGGGAAACTACCAACATTCTCCTCATCACCTCCACCTTCCCACTACTACTACTCCTTCTACTACTACTTGACTTGGTAACAATAATCTTGCTGTAAAACCCAGTGAGTCAGAATCTAGAGAGTACCCCAATTTCATCTGTGGCCTTCAAGTGGACCTAAGGTACAGGTCGGGTTGGGGCACACAGTATATGTGTGCAGAACATGCTCATGCTCTTTGTTTGCATGCTTCTCCCTAGGCACGGACATGCATGAGTGCTGAATTTGCGATGTTACTGGGTCCAAACCCAGTCTGTGCTTAGTAACGTCTGGAGTGCATCATTTGAATTCCATCTTATGCGCTGGGGGAACTTGTCCCCCACCCCCCATGCATATGTTCAGTTTTTCAGTAACAGTTTTCTAGGTTGTCGCAACAGTGTGTTTGTATTCGTCTCTTTTGCAGTCTATAAAACTGCAACTGAGAATCGGGCCTTCCGTTATGGAAGAGTCCTCAGTAATAAATTGGGTGGGAGCACTGGTCCATCAGCTCAGGGATGCCACTTAGGGTACCGACAACCTAGCTCAGGAACAAGTGCAGTGTGCTGGAGGAGGGAGGAGAGGAGAGCTTCCCAAAGGATGCTTTCCTTCTTGTGGTTGGAGGTAGACTGCTCCCTACATCATGAGCGCCATTTGGAAGTGCCCAGATGGTGCAAGCCAGCGAGACAGGCAGTGAGATGGTGGATGAGAGACTTAACAGTGCGAACACCCGTTATTCGATGGACCAGTGTGTGCACTGCCCAGTGTCTCAGGGTTAGGAGAAAACAGGGAGAAAATTACTGTGCCCCAGCAGGTGACAGCAGTATGCTCGGGCCCCCTTGCCACCAACATCAGAGAATTTTGGACAAGGGTATGAGCCCTCCCAACAATGCCTTACTGTGGGAGGGTTATCTACAGAGTAGATAAGGGGGGAGGCTCTTCTTGCATCTGTGGGACAGTTACAAGGTTGGACAGTGTCCTGGCAGATGGAGACCACAGTCAGAAGATAGACAATTTTATTTTTTATTTATTTTTATTTTGTTTTATACATTTTATGCGCCCTTCTCCAGCAGTCCACGTTCGGGATGGAGCCCCAACCCCGTCCCCCTGACGTCCACCAGCTAACTCCGACCTTCTTCTCCCAGGGCTTGCCCTCCCTGGCGGGGTCGGCAAGGGCACCACTAGAGACCAGATCCAGTTCTGGTCGGCGCCATAGCTGGTTAGGGAGCGGGACCTGCAAGCCCCTCCCTTATCCAGTTATCGGAGATCTTTTTCACATTTTTCCTCCTTCAGAGGTAGGGCATGCAGTGATGCCAGTGATGGTGCTGTGCACGCTCCTGTGTAGTGCCCCGTCGGGCATTTGCCCGCCTGCCCGCTGTGGTAGCATTGGTGTGCCAACCCCCAGCCTTCGCTAGGGGCCAGACAAGCACCGAGTACTGCTCATCATCATCCTCCCTAGTGAACACGGGTCGCTGGCATGGCAGGAGGTAAGGCAGGATGCCTCAGCCTTCCATGCCACCGGGCCAGCACTTTTTTTTTTTTCTAAAGGAAAGGGGAGCCGAATTCTGCCTAAATATTATATTTTTAAAAGTGTTCTGTAAGCCGGCCCATAAACACAGCTGTAGTCCTATCGCTTGAGACATTGGTGACCCAAGTTCGAAAACGAGCTTGAGTTGTCGGTGGTCAGTCAGGGAAAGGAAGATCGAGCATCCTGTGACAGGATAGAATAGGACCCTGTCCCAATTGTTATAGAGAAAGTGTTTAAATGCAGAGATCTTTCCGTTTCTGTCTCTTCTCTGTCTGGTTGTGCAACAGAATTTTCCTGTGAGACTTCGGACTTGATCAACCCAGCAGGCTCGCAGTTCTTTGCCTCTCTGTCTCAGTTTTCTCTAGCTGGCTGTCTTTTTCTCCCTTGCATATCTAGAGCTGCTGATATAAAAATATGTGCAAATCATTGTATGGAAATGTAACTGATAATTGGGATCCCTTGTGTTTGGAAAATATATAGCATTACTGTTGAAATGTACTGTATATAATTATAATTTGAGATGACTGCAAAAAGCTGTTGGAAGCTAGAGGTTACCCGAGTTCAATTTTTAAGCCTTTTGCAAAAGCTGTGCAAAAGGGGGCCTCAACTTAAGAAGCACACTGTATTCTAACAGCTCCTGTCTGATATTTACAAAAACAGGATGCTTGCTAAGGATGGGGGTTGAAAGGACTTTTAAGAACTAAGCTGCTGCTGCAAGAAAGATTAAAAGAAAAAGGGACACAGAGAGTACAGGAAAACTCTATTTCATTTTGCCTTTGTAAATAGTTACACTGAACAAGCTTATTTTTTATGTTATTGGTACTGTAAATAAATATTTTTGGTGAATTCTACAACTGCTCCTGGTTTTCCTGTGCTTCCTGACCTGTGCCTCAATGACCCATCCCAGATGACACATGCCACCTTTGCTGAAAGAGGAATAAGATTCTGGGCAGGTGCAGCAGGTGTACGCCGGGAGAAAGGATGTTGAAAACGCTCTGCACAGCACGCTTGCATGTTCTTGGGGCTCCTTCAGTGCATACATCCTGAGGGAGTGTGATGGAACAGAAAAAATGGTTAAGCCCTACAGCGTGTGAGAGGATCTTGAGCACGTTTGCGCACTTCCACTAGCCACCCTCTCCACAAGAGGTTTTCCTGCCTCTTCCCCCACCCCCAGAGGTAGGAGCTGTGTGTGTCTGACGTGGGACAACCGCTCAACAATGGGCAAGCTTGTGGGTTGAAGGTAGTGGGGCAAGTGCTAGAGATGCTGGGCCCGGAGGGATATGGGGCCGAACTAGAATGGATCATAAACTATAAAGAAAGTGTTCCTGTACATTGGAAAATCACATTTGGCTACCGTGCAAGATCATGATAGCAGCAGTGGAGCATTGTCTATGATGTCACTTGTAGACTTGCAGCCAAAGCAGATTTATTTATTTATAAATTCTTTCCCGGTAGAGGCTCGTTTCCAGGTGCTACTCGAGGAAGGGCATTACAGAGTAAAGGGGAGGAAAAGTAAAAAAATGCAGTCCAAAAAACAAATGCAACGTAGCAAAAAAACCTAGATACTAGGTCAGGCTTGACTGCAAAAACCTTGGAAGAGCAGACAAAACAAACTAGGCAGATGAATTTAACTAGAACACAATGTATTTCTCATACAGCGAGGATAAAATGTGCAGTTGTTATAAAGCTGTGTAAATAAAGTGCAAAATGAAGCTTACATGGGGTATAGTAATGCTGCATGAAAGTCGAATGACAGTATTATCAAAAGGCAGGAACTATGAAGGTTAGACTACAGTGAATCAAGTAAGGCTTCAGGGCAAACTGGATAGATTCATAGTCTTTTTCTGTTCTTATTGCTCTGCTGTATTTCTCTGTGAACAGGCCAACCTGCTCAGACCTGGGCATAGGGAAAGGAGAAGAGCAACGGAAAAAGAAGAGGTCCAAAAGGAGTTAGTAGAGGGAGGAAGGGAGGATGTGGGCAATGGAAAGAGAAGCGAGGACGCCATAAAGGAGGTCATAGAGGTAGTTAGGGAGGAGCGGGGAAACAGAGTACAGAGGAGACCAGAAAGGAGTAAGTAGAGCTAGGGAAGGAGAAGGCAGGCAATGGAATGAGTAGAGAGAAGGCTGGAAAGTAGTTAGTAGAGGTAGGGAGGCAGGAAATGGAAAGTGTAGTGAAGAGGCTAGAAAGGAGTTAGAAGAGGTAGGGAGGCAGGAGGATGACAACAGAAAGAGTAAAGAGGGGTCCAGAAAGCATTTAGTAGAGGTCAGGCGGAGGTGGAGAGCAACGGAGATAAGAGTGAGGGGGTCCAGAGCTATGGAGAGAGTAGAGAGGGGGGCAGAAAGGAGTTAGTAGAGGTAGGGAGGGAGGAGACATGTAACAGAAAGACTAGAGAGGGGGACAGAAAGGAGTTAGTAGAGGTAGGGAGGAGAAGGACATCAGACAGAGAAAACAGGAGGCCTGAGGTAGGGAGGAGAATGGCCCGGACAGAGTAGAGAGGCCAGAAAGGACTTATTAGAGGGAGGGAGGGAAGAGGAGGAGAGCAACTCTGTCTCTCTCTTCCCCTGTTACTCACTGGCTTGCTGTGTTTCTCCCACAGCCCACTAGCTTGCTCTTAAAACACACACAACAAAAAAAAAATCACAGGTATTTGTCTTGCTCCTGGGCTGTCTTTAGTCGCTGGCACTTTCTCTCTTCCACTGGTTCTTTCTTCCGCTGCATTCCCTGCCAGCTCTCGCTCTCCCACACTCACTCTCAGGTGCTCAGTTAAGGCATTTCTGAGTGGGCGCTATGGGGGTTACTTCTGAGACGGTGTGCTGTCCGATATGTCCACTAGTGAGTCACAGGGCAGCAGTGTTGCAGAGTTTAGGTGTCTTCATAGCTCTGCATTAGCCATGTGTGGTTGCAGGTATTGTAACCACCAGGTGAAAGGCTATGGTGACGGTTCTAATGAGAGCTGTAGACCTTTTGACCCCAACCGGTTGTGCTCTCAGATAATGTACCCTATGGCCTTTCTTACAGGGTTATGTATTTTTGTTTTTAATGTAGTACCTCAGAATTGAGCAATACTCACTTTTAACTTATGTTAATGTTCCTCTTTCTCTTGTTAATAGCCACACAGGCAATTCCAGAATAAGACGCTCTTTATTTTAAATACAGTATTACTCTTCTTCCTATCTCTTTCATCACTGTTGCTTGATGCTGTACTTTTATTTTCTTTTCCTGTCTTTGTTTTGGCACATTTTATGTTTCAGTGATAAGTGACTTTTAGAGTTCTAGGACGGATATGATGCTCTTTCCACACTTTCTGGCAGTTGCCTTCCTTTAAGACTTGCCGGAGATGTCTTCAAGCTGGCTCCTCCCATCCATTTGGGTGGTAACTCCCTTGGCTCCGCCCCATGACGCCAGATCTTTCTTTTCGCCGGAAGAAGCGGGTTCCCTCCTTCCCGCTCCTGCGTTGAGTAGGCCCTGGTGCTTATCTTCGGATTTACTTCCAAAACTTAAACTAAAACTCATTCGAGTTTCGTCTTCAGCTCGATCTTCGATCGCAACTGCTATGGAGGATAAATCCTCACCCAGATTTCGCCGGTGCCCATGCGGGCAGAAGATGTCACGTACTGACACCCACGGCTCGCATATACTGTCTGAGTCACGATCGCGATCGCGCAACTTTTTCGGGTTTATTTTCACCCAGCGTCCTGGAGGACCGCTGCTGCCTATCTGAAGTTGGGTCGCTTGGAGAAATGTTATCCACCGTCAAATTAAAGGATGCCCGTGTGGTCTCCGCGCTGCAGGGTTCACCGAGCAGTTGGAGCAACTCAAGACATTCGAGGAGGAGGCGGCCCAGGCCACTGCTCAGTCCTCTTCTGCTTCGGCCTTCATTCCGCTCCAGTTGGGCTCCACTAATTCGGCCTCCTTCAAGGATCTGTGCCAGTCCGTCCTGACTAAGGGGCAGGGCCCTTCTGAATCGCAGTTTCCACTCAAGCAAAGAGGAGTCCAAGAAGGATAAAGAGCAGACTCCTCATCGATGATCCTAGGACCGGGAGCATTCCCACTCTCAGGAATCTTCGGTTTTGACTACGGTCGAAACTGCAGCCGTGGCCGCTGGCTTCACGAAAACGTCGTCTGGCCAGTCTGCTGAGTTGCCAGCTGACGATGCGGCTGAGATTTTTCTCGACGCTGTTGACCGGTTGTCATCTAAAGAGGCTGACAACTCTCTTTTCAGGACCCTAGTCCTGCCGGTCACCACTAAAGGGCAACCCAGCCAGTTCAGTCGGCACCTCCAGTCACCGACCTAGACCAGGAGGAGTTGCGATCTCCGCGCTCCTCTGAGGCCCCTGTCGGCACATTCAAGGTCGAGGTCTCGGTCATCTGCATCCTCTGGGTTAAGCAGTCTCACCGACATAAGCGGTCTCGCTTGGCACCTATGGGAAGCGGGACCGCTTTAAGTCTAAGGTGAGGAGAGCATAGCCAAGGGTCGACACTATGAAGACCTTATGTGGCAACAGTTGGTGCTGACTGGGCCGAAGCCGACACTGGCTACCACCCCAGCCATCACCTGGCTGTCACCTCAAAGGCCAACACCGGGGCCAGTCAACAACGTTCCTCCCCTAGCGGAGCTGGTCCAGACCATTTCGCCCGGCCGAAGCTCGCTTCTCCATCAATCGTGGTAGAGCCGCCACCCACGCAGCCATTGACCAGGGCTCCATCCAAGGAGTCTCGCTCAGCTAATGGGCTTTCCCCATCAATTGTTAGTCACTCTCTCACACCTGACCGCCTGCGCGAGTTGAGAGTGTTTCGGGTGGTCGCCCACTTTATGTGGACTCTTCGGAGTCCGAGGATTCCTCTCTGCATTCCCATCCACTAGATACGGAGTCGATGGGGATCTGTCGACAGATGAAGGCCCCACTTTGTTCATGGGCATTCTCCGCCTCATCTCCGATCCATGAGGATGAAACTGGAGCCTGCTCAAAATGGCTCGCTACCCCTTACAGAAATTCTGGATAAAGGGGACTCTCTGGAGGTTTTCCCAGTGGCCGAGGCCATCGCCGGCCCTGCCCTGAGCTTTCTGGCAGCACCCCGCTTGCCCTGCACCCTTAGCCGGGATGGCCCGCAAAATGCAGTGCCCACCGTACCCTTTCAGGGTTCTCGGAACATCCCTTGGCTAAGGGTTTGATGGCTGAATCCATGTTCAGGCATTTGGGCAATACGGGGGGGGGACATCGATAGACAGCTGGATAAGGAGTCCAAGAAATTGGACCAATCGGCTAAAAAGGTCTATGCTGTCTCCTCACTCGGCCTCTGCCATGCAAGCTCGGCCGTCATGATGGCTCACTTCTTCCATGCCCTTCTGGACTCTCTGGATGAGGTGATTCCACATCTTCCTGCGGACTTCCAAACTATGGTCACGCAGGTCTGGGACCAAGATCATGCTGTGGCCAAACAGCAACTTCAGATGGCCCTGGAGATTGGAGAATCCTGTGCTCCCAGTGGTGGCCACAGTTGCTACCCATGCGCCTGTAGGGCTTGGCTGGATTGTGAACTTCACGGCAGACACACAGAACAAGCTGGCAGATGTACCATTCTTAGGCACTGACCTGTTTGGGCCTGGTGTGGAGGGTCACCTCCAGTGCATTGAAAAGTGCAATGCCACCCTGGACTCTGTGACATCTGCCCAGATCACCTCCAGGGCTCTAAGCAGCAGAAGTGCAAGCCCTTCGGTCCTCTCTCCTGCAACAAAACTAGCTCAGCATCAATCTGGCCAGCAGGCTCAGTCCGCAGACCTTGGGCAAGTCCATGACCTCGTGGTCCGAAGCCCAGACGAAAGGTCCCAGTGGCCCTCTGCTGGGTTCTCCACCTCCAAGCTTGATCAGTGACGGGATGAGGGTGCCTCCCCTGCCGCCACATCTCCCTGGGTCCTCCTTTGGGGTTTGCCGGCTCCACCACTTCCTTTCCACCTGGTCAGCTGTTACCACGGACAGGTGGGTTCTGGAAGTGGTCGGTCAGGATCTGCCTCTAGAATTCGAGCAGTACCCTCCAAACTGAACCTGCGCCCCACGGGAGGATGTGGTATCCACAGACACTTGTTCGGCTCTTCGAGATGACATAACCCAGCTCCTGCACAAAGAGGTCGTGGTCAGAGTCCTGGATCTTCCGGAACACCCAGGGTTTGTCTCCAGGTGTTTCCTGGTGCCAAAGTGGACTGGGGGGCTGGCGCCCCATTCTAGATCTGCACGACCTGAACAAATTCCTCAGGTCCCACACCGTCAGGATGGTGACTCTGTCCCAGATCATACTATCTCTGGAGCAAAACATTCAGTTTTGCTTTCTGGATCTTCAAGATGCATTCTTTGACGCCCAATCCATCCATCCCACTGAAGGTTTCTGCTTTCCAGCAGAGGGAACCCTTATGAGTTCCAAGCCGCGCTTTCGGCCTCTTCAGCCCCCAGGTCTTCACCAAATGCATTGCAGTGGTGGCAGCTACCAGAGGCACCAAGGGGTCCGGTGTACCTCTTCCTGGACGACTGGCTGATAATGGGTCCTCCAGGCAGGAAGTGGAGTGATCCAGGGACCTGGCCCAACAGACCCTGCATCAACCTTGGCCTCCTAGTCAACGAGGCTAAGTCAGAACTCGGCCCTCGCAGGTGATCAGCATCATCGGGCAGAGTTTATTCATGCCGAGCCAGAGCTCTGCTCCCAGCGGACAGGGCAGAGGTTCTCCGCCTTTGCCCAGTCATTTCTGGTTGGGCACTTGCGCCTTGCCTGGGACTTCCTGCGCCTTCTGGGTTCCATGGTGGCCTGCACCAGCATAGCCCTATGGGCCCATTGGCATGCGCCCTGCAGTGGGAGCTGGACAGCCAGTGGTCTCAGCACAAAGGTCACTGACCAGCTGGTCACTGACCCAGAGGATGTGGGACGCCTCCAGTGGTGGCTTGTCCCAGAGCATCTGCAGAGGGATCCCGCTTGTCCGCCCTGAGCTGACAGTCATCCTGACGACCGCGCTCTCACGGGCAGGGGTGCTCATTTGGGAACACAGAGTCCATGAGCTCTGGACCCCTTAGAGTCCCGATGCCACATCAGCCTGCTAGAGTTCCGAGCAGTTTGGCTGGCGCCGACTACCTTCACTATGTTTGTTTGAGGTCAAGTGGTCCAAGTCCAGACGGACAACACCACGACCATGTACTACTTCACCAAACAAGGCGGAACTCACTCCTGCTCCTATGCAAGGAAGCCCTCAGCATGTGGATTCTCGTGCAGCCTGGAGGCAGATCTCCTAGCCATCTGTGTGGCAGGAGCCTCCAGTCAGCTGATGGATGACTCTCAGCCGGGTGGGCGAGGCGTTCACAAATGGTCTGTCCATCCAGAGGTAGTTTACAGTCTGTTCTCCAGTGGGCATCCTCAGGCGGACCTGTTTGCCTTCTGGGAGAACGCAAGCTGAGGCTGTTTTGTGCCCACCCCACTCAGCCAGGAACCCTGCGGGGATGCCTCGAGGCTTTGGACCCCAGGTGTCTTCTGTGCCTTCCTCCACTTCCTTGATCCACAAGGTGTTACTAAGGACAAGATTTACAAGGCACAGGTGATCCTTGTTACCTGGACTGGCCCTGCCAGTTTTGATACCCTGATCTCCTCAGCCTCAGCAACAGGCTCCCGAGGCATCTTCTCATACGCCCGGACCTGCTCTCAATCGATCAGGGGAAGGTTCTCCACCCAGACCTTCAGTCCCTGCACCTGATGGCCTGGTTCTTGAGCGGTTAGAGTTCAGGCTTTGAGTCTCTCCTAAGATGTTCTCACTGTCATGGAGGCATCTAGAAAGGAATCTACCAGAAAATGCTATGCCTTCAAATGGAATAGACTCTCCATTTGGTGTCGGGGCAAGGGGCTGGACCCTTCGTCCTGTCCAGTGGCTATCATTTTTGACCATCTGTGGTGTCTCTCCCAAGTGGGACTTCGGTTGATGACCCTTAAGGTGCTACTGGCAACCATTTCTGCTTACCGGTCACAGGCTGATAAGCAGTCAGTGGCACAGGAGAAGGTGATCTGGCACTTTTTACAAGGCCTTGACCACATTTCCCCTCCGGTGTGTGAACCACCACCACCACCGTGGGACTTGTTGCTGGTTTTGGCAAAGCTCTTGGGCACGCCATTTTTACCGATACACAGGTGTGACATGTCTCACCTATCGTGGAAGACCGCCTTTCTGGTGGCTATCACATCAGCTAGAAGGATCAGTGAGCTCCAGGCGCTCTCGCTGGAGTCTCCTTACCTAGTCTTCCACTGGGACAAGGTTGTCCTGCGCCCAACCCAAGTTCCTCCTGAACGTTGTGTCGGAGTTTCACCTGAATCAGGTGATGACTCTTCCGTGTTCTTCCCAATCACACTGGAGGCCAAACACAGGCTCCATACTTTGACCTGAGGCGAGCACTCGCTATTATAAAGAACGCACGGCTGCAGTTCAGGCAGAGGTTCACCAGCTATTTGTCACCTATGCTGAAGCCGCACCTGGCAGACCTGCAGTCAAGTGGACGATTGGCAGGTGGATCACATCCTGCATTAATCTCTGCAATAGGCTGGCGGGTAGGGAGCCTCCCGGAGGGCTATGGGCTCATTCTACCTGCCATACCACTGTAATGGTGGCTGCTTCTAGGGACGTCACTATCCAGGAAATCTGCAGGGCTGCTACGTGGAAGTCAGCACACACCTTCATTTCTCATTACCACATTGACCTCTAGTCACGCCAGGACACTGGTTTGGGGGCCTCAGTTCTCCAATCTCTGTTTCCTAAGTAGTGGGTGTGTGCCTTGCCTCCCTCCTACCGGAGAACTGCTAGGAGTCTAAGAAAAAAAGTGTGGATAGAACATCATATCCATGTACCTAGAAACACGGGTTACTCACCTGTAACAGTAGTTCTAGGAGTGGTATATGATTTTCATCCACACGGAACCATCCGACCTCCCAAGCTTCAGCGCACACACTCTGCTTACAGCCAAGATCTGGGGCCATGGGTCAAGCCGAGGGAATTACCACCTGGGTGGGTGGGTGGAGGAGCTAGCTTGAAGACATTTCCGCAAGTCTTAAATGGAAAGGCAATCGCCAGAAAATGTGGATGAACATCATATACCACCCTGAACCTACTGTTAAAGCTGAATAACCTGTGTTTCTTCTCTATTGTTATGGCCTGTTTTGATATATTGGTGCAGGATATAATGTCTGTTTTGTTATATAGGTGCAATTATTTGTCAAATAACACTTTTATTAAATAAATAAAAACTGGTAGCATGTGGCAGAACTGTTATTCACATTTAGTGCTTTTCCATTGCATTTAAGAAATGGTTCTTGGAGGACACAGATAGTGCAGTCTATGTCTACAACAAGCAGGTAAAATGTAATTTTAAATTATAAACTGGCTTCACATCTACACTACAGAGCTTATAAGAAGCAAGGTGTTTTATTTTGTAGGCACTCCGATACTTGGCAGAATGTCCTGCTAATAGAGAGATAATGAAAAATGAGCTTGGGATGATGATGAGCTTGGAAAAGCTATGTAAAAGGTACGTAATTTTTTCATATACAACATGTCTGAAACAGGGCTGCCAGCGGTGGTGTTGGCACTAGATATCTGGGTCTGCATCACAGTCTTCATTGCCCCAAGCAGTAGAGCCTAGGCCTGCTGCAGCTCAACAAGGTCAGGCTCCAGGGGAGGTGTTGTGCTTTCCACTGCACAAGTGCTTTCTATAGATACTGGAGAGGCTTTAAAATCATGGATAAGCACTCAGTGAGGCATTCCCACCCCATCCCACAGGTTAACATCAGCAGGGTCGGCTGTCCATTGTATAGGGGAAATGGGCAGGACTTCTTACAAGAAAAGACCCTTGTTACCTCAACTGAAGTCTGACCACTGCACCCAAATTACAGGGCCCAGCACCCCCCTCCCCAATCAAAAGTGAATATGTATCTCTCCTGGGTTGTAGGAGCCACCACGAGCCATACTATGTGGAGGAGGGGTTATGAGTACCTCAACAAGGAGAAGTGGTCTTAACCGAGTCCGGAAGGAATGTGCTGTTGTCCATACAGGCAGCTGCAGGGGGTAGCGGCCGAAGCTGATAGTAGAGGAGATTAGTGACTGGTGGAAGGGTATAAAGTGTGACTGAAAAAAAAATGTCCAAAACCAACACCTCCTCTGTGAAGTGTGGAAGTCTGTCACATTATTTAAGTGACTTTTCCAACATCCAGGAAATGTTTTAAATACATCCAATACAAGAGGAAAAACAAAACTGCACACTCAAATCAATATTTGTAAATTGTTTATTGAAATATTTATAGCTTACCACTCAGAAAATTCAGACATTTCATGGCAACCTTTAGTCACTTAGGAGAGAGTGGTCTTTTAAACAGCCCATATATACATTTAAATTGACGTTTAAAGTAACTAAGGGCAGTAAACAAATTAAGCAATAATACCTGACAGGGTGGACGTTATTGGGATATAACGGACCACCCAGGGGCGTAATGAGGCCCGACGCCACAGGCAGAGGGACTTATAGCCTCTGGAAGGTCTGTTGTATCCCATAACGTCCACCCTGTCGGGTACTAATGCACTTAGAAAATGGGCTAGTGTATTTTAGATGTGTGGGGGAAAAAAAAAGTAATTGTCATGATTACATGTTGTCTTAGCTGTCTGCTTTTCTTAAAAATAAAATAGTTTCTCCGCCTGCATTTGGGTACTGTTTTTTTTTTGTTTGTTTGTTTGTTTTTTGGCTTGTTTGTTTGTTTCCTTGTACCACTGGAGCCACCGTAGCTGTAAGTCTTGAGTCGTCCTTATGGTTACTTTCCCTTATCTGCCAGATAGGAACACAGCTGGGAGAAACACTGTCTTAGTCTCCCTGACCACAAAGATAAGTGGGGCTGTGTTTCTTTACTTTTTTCCCTTTTTTGATAAGTTTTTATTTTGCTGTGTGTGGCGAGGAGCAGGAGAGCAGTATGCTGTATGGTAGGCTTCGCAGCGAGACTGCGGACTGGAGCCCGGCTGTGAAGTAGAGCATAGTTGGAGTTAAGACAGTATCAGGGGATCACAGAAAACAAGTTGAATTTTTTTTTTATTTTACATATACGGTATATATATATATATATATACACAATGATAGGGTTGAGGAGCCATTTCTATGTTAAACCCCAAAACTGTGCACCTTAATAACTTTGCAACTGTTTGATGGATTTGCCTGAAATTTGGAATACGCGATCAAGAACCATAGGCCTTGGGATCTGCCAAGTTTCGTACCAGTCGGGTATATAGCTGCGGAGTTAAGCGTGATCTCTGCGCCACGCTTTTCTGGAATTCCCACGTGGTCGCTACGCGACAGGTCGCACGGGTTTGCGCCGATCGCCCGAAATCTTCAGGGAACGCATGGGGTCCCTGATGTGTCTTTCAAGATTTGGTGAAAAAATATTAAACGGTTCAAAAGTTATTCAAAACAATTTCCCATTATAAGTCAATGGGAAAAGTTAACAAAAAGTTCGAGTGTCGCAAATGCATTTTTACTTTCGCAAATGGCCCTGTTACTTTCACAAATCTGCCATTTTGTTTTCAGTTAGTGATCAGAAAAATGCTTGGCATTTAAATTTGGGACCCTCTAGCAACCTAATTCTTTTTGTATTCACCTAGTCGGACCCTGAGGATGCTAGCCATGTCTTTATTTTGGGGTTAAACACCCCAGAAATATGTTTTTCAAATTCCTGGAAAAAGTACTTTCGTGTTCCCGAAAGTGTCGCAAATTTTTTCGAAAGCTTTCGCAAATTGCGACAGTAGTTTTCTAGTCTGTGGGAAAATGACAGCAAATCTTTGGCACTGCGCTGCAAAAGAACGGTTGGGAGTTTTGGGCTGAAATTTGGAGGGAACACAGCCGACATCTCACAGATGTGCCTTTCAGTGTTGTGTTGAAAAAATATTACACGGCGGCAAAGTTACGGCACTCCAAAGTTGACGGTTTTTCCCATAGGATAACATTACGGCGCCCGACGCATTACAGGAATCCTTTGGCACCCTGCTGCAAAATAACGGTTTGGTCTTTTTTCCTGAAATTTGGAAGGAAGACAGCCAACAGCCAACAAATGTGCCTTTCAGTGGTTTGGTGAAAAAATATTACAGGGAGGCAAAGTTATGGTGCTCCGAACTTCTCTTTTTTTCCCATAGGATAACATTACGGCGTTCGCCGCGCTTTTCAGGGCCGTATCTCGAAATAAAGTAGATAATGGATTTTCGTCAGAAAATACTTAGCCCCTAAGTACAAAACTAGCCAGGACAGTCATAAATCATATGACCTTTACATTTTTTCTACGTGCATTGTTCCTGAGATATAACCTATTTAGTATTCCAAGTTCTCATTTTCTGCTCCGATACCCATTATTATGCATACATTCTTTGTACTCACTGTCTTTCTCTATGCAGGTTTTGGGAAAACCAGCCTGTGCGCTTACATTACTGTTACCGTTGCTTTTCGGCTTGTGGTTCCGCACCTGCTCACTTACCATTGACGCCTGTGCCACCATGTGCTATCCTTTGCATTTTTATTTGCGCTATGCTTCTGTTATTTTTGCCATTTGTGTCTACAGTACTGTTTCTCTTTCTGTTTCACTTTGCGTCACCATGCCCAATGACATTTCCGTTTGCAGGCACCATGTTACTATGTGACAACACATTACGGTGGCAGACCGTTCCGCTCACCACCGTGCGTTCCTTTTCTGTTCTCATTCAGCCTATGCTACCATGTGCACCACTGTTAGCGCTCTGTTTGCTGCTGCTGTTCCTGTTACTATGCCTCAAGACATCACGAGGGCCCCTCAAGGCTCCTGCCGCTGCATTACATTCACTATTTTCGCTATCATTCTCAAAAGAAGGAATAGGCAAAACTCATATCGCATATATGAAATGACAGTGAGGCCAGTGAGGGAAATTAGTGTTGTTGGAAAATCCTTTTTGATTTATCAATCGTATTGTAGACAGTCAAGTTGTCCTGGTAACTTCCTTACCCCATTTCCTATACTTCTGCCAGTTTTTACATATGTGATGTGGGTGAGATAGTCAATGACTCCCAATGCACACCCCAGTGCCGGTTGGGGGATGTGGGGGGTCCAAGGGGGTTTTCAATCCTAAAATCAATTTCTCACTTTTGTCGCTGTGGAACAACCCTAACTAATGCATTAAACTGAGTTTTTGCCTCTAATATATATAATACTCTGTGTATATGTGTGTATATATATATATATATATATATATATTTTTTTTGTAAGGAAAAAATGAAGATAAAAGGAGTATTTGGCTTCACGGTGTGGTGGGGAGTGCGTCTCAGTCATCGATTAGCAAGAGAACAACAATGGCAGCTGCTCTTTTAAACATTTGGGGTGCCCAATAATATGCTGAGTTATGGGGCTCCAAATTGGCACTCCAGTTGTTGGGCATTGTTGAAAAACAAAAGAATACCTGGTCATGGCTTTCAGCCAATCAGGATGCTTTATGTTTCAAGTCTTTTTTTTTTTTTTTTTTTTTGCACCCTCCTCCCTGCCTGGCTGACCACTTCGGGTCTCCCTGGGTCCCCGGCTGCTTGTTTCTCCCTCAGCACTGGCCACTTACCTCAGATCATGCCCCCCGGTACCCTGGCGTATCCCTTCTCCGGACAGGTCCCCCTCCTCCAAGAGGGAAGGCACCGGTGGGAGGCATCCAGCGCACTCTTCTTGGCCCAGGTACCACTGAGGTGGGGTCAGTTGCTAAGGCCTGGTGGCAGCGGAGGGCCAAGGACCATCATCCAGCCAACCAGGGCAGTTTTTTCCTGGTTTTCTCCTGGGGAGTGACGTGACACAGACATCAGGGCGTACACCGATGTCCGCCACTCCCGCAATCATCCAGGCCCTGACATCCTGCTATGCTCCCGGCCTCCGCCAGGGGCCAGCAGGCTGCTGGCCTCATCTCCGCCTCCACCTGGAGAAGGTGAGCTGTCCTGGATGCTCCATCCTCCTCCCCAGCCGGCCTTCCAGTGACCAGAGTCTGTTCCCGAACCGGGTCGCCAGTAGAAATCCAACTGTTGCTCTGACGGCTGCAAGCCCATTTTCTAAGCGCTGATAAAATATGGAAGGCCATGCGTGCTAATGCTAGGAGCTTAGGAAACAAGTTTCCAGAGCTAAGGGCCATAATGGCAGAGGCCAGCTTGGATATTGTTGCCATTACCGAGAGTCATGCTGCAGTGACAACCATGACTGGGACATGGCCATATCAGGCTACATTCTGTTCAGGAAGGACTGGGTGGGATACTTTATGTGAGTGGAAAACATAAAGACAATAGAGATGTGGGGAATTCTGGTGGGTGGGGCGGAGGTACTATGGGTCACCCTAGAGTTTGGGAAAGAAGCCGCTATTCGCATGTGTGGTCTACAGACCTCTGGCACAGGGGAAGCAATTGGATATGACACTGCTGGAATCAGTAGACAAAATAGCTGAGAAGGGGGAGGTGCTGCTGGTGGGGGACTTAAGTCTGCTGGATGTAGGCTAGAGCCTCCAAACTGCAATGTCAGCTTGAAGTAGAGAGTTCCTGGACTCCCTGCAAGGGGCATTTCTCAAGCAATTAGTCAGTGAACCCATTCGAGATGGAGCAGTGCTAGACCTGGTTCTCACCTACTGGGACAGCATTGTGGACGACAAGGTGGATAAGCCACCTGGGGCCCAGTGATCATCGTACAGTATGGTTCATCATACGGACGGCTGCAAAATTGAACCACACACGTGCAAGGGTTCTGGACTTCAGGAGGGCAGATTTTGTAAAGATGGGTGAATACCTTGGGAATCCACAGCTGGCGGGGATCGGAGTGCTTTGTACACCCCTGGCATCCTACTTGGCTTACTGTAGGCCTTGTTCCACTGGCTCAGTTGCTTGAGGATGTCACTGCTGATGACTCCTAGGTCGCTGCCTCAGCCGTAGTGCTAAGTCTCACCCCACTTATCCAGTGCTCTCTCTTGCTCTATATTCTAGATGCATTACTTTGCACTTTTGGTGTTGAATTTCAACTGCCAAATCTGAGACCACCCCTGTTGCTTCTGTAAGTCACTCTGCATTTCTCTGATATGACCCAGTTGACCACAACTCTCTGCTGCCTACCCTTAGCCGGTTTCCTACCCAATTAATAGAAACATTGGCAACGACAGCAGATAAAGACCAACGGTCCATCCAATTCGCCCAAGTAATGACCCCACCTTATGATCAAGATGGGTGTAATTTTTTTAAATCCTGTCCAAAAGGTGATTTTCGGAGCAACTGCAAATATGTGTTTTGAAAGGGATTTGAAAAATGACACCTGTCATATTCATGATGTGGGACACCAAAAGGACGATGTTGAATATTTGGGACCAAAATCTGCACAAATCACAGAATTATGAGTAAATGGAAAAATTAACATTTCTTCATAACTTTTTTTGGTTTTATTTTGTTACAGTTTCACCCCAAATTTTCAGCATAGGCTTTTATGACCCCACCTTATGATCAAGATATGTGGCATTTTTAATTCTAGGGACATGGATATGGTTCACTTATTCACATTGTGGCAGTCTCCTTTAAGAGCTGTTCTTGCCAGACAGTCTCTTCAAGCTATCTCCTCCCACCTGGGCCATATATCCCTTGACTCCTTCCTGTGACATCAGCTCTTCCTTTCTGCTGGAAGAGTCAGGTATCCTTCTTCATAGCTCTGCGCTTGGTGTAGGCCCGAATTGTATTCAAGTGCACCATTTAGTTAACTTTTTCTTCCGTTTTAGTAAAAGAATAGATCCCTGGTTTAGTCTCTCCTCCACGCCAACATCATGGATCACAAGATTCTAAGCTGGTTCCTGGTTTTGAGTGGTGTATCCAGTGCAACCAGAAGATGTCTTGGACGGATCTGCACGTGTCGTGCATCTGTTGCCTCAACAAACAGCACACTGTTGTTGCCTGTGGCTTGTGCCAGGCTATGCTTCCCTCCTCCCTGGCAGACTGCTACATCCATCTTTTTCTTGGTTGGTTAACCAAACAGGATCTTCTGGTAAAATCGAAGTAGGCACGTAAGTTGGCCTCTGCAGCTCTGAGGTCCACAATTCAGTAAGCGGCCATGAAAGAAGAAATGGCTAAGGCCACGGCAGGTACCTCGTTGTTCACCACGCTGCTCCCATTGGGGGCCAGTCTGGACCATTTTTGCTCCCGTAACTTTAGCAAGGTGTGCAAGACCTTCTAGATATTCAGGGAGAGCCCTGCCCAGTAAGCAAGAAATCCAGAAAGTCCCTCTGTCAGTTGTGGGATCGGGGAGGAACACACTCTTCCCACTCCCCTGACCGCTCAACAGCTGTCGAGCCTTCACCTTCTGTCGAACCTCTAGTTGAGGGCAAGGCCACTAGCTCTACAGTGTCCTCATTAAGCTTATCGGTCCTAACACGGGTTGAGCAGGTGGTCATATTTTTCTCAACCGTTGTCAGAGGGATCGAGGATGACTTGATTTCCAGGACCCCAGTCCTGTCAAGCCTCACTCACGGATAGTTAGGAGGAGAAGAAGGGGGGAGGGGGCTGGGCCTGGGAAGGAATGGAGAGAGGTGGACGGATACGGGTAGTGGGACAAGGAGACACCTGGGGTGAAATATGATCAGAGAAGGGTTCTTCCTGTCTGATTCCCATACCCAAGGGCTCTGCTGAATGTAGGCAGGTGGCGCAGTCTTCCTCGACTGCTCATCCTACTCGGACGGTGTTATGCAATGCCAAGTCCATTTGAAACAAGACTGCCATTATATCAGATCTTGTTGGGACATCTGACCTGGAATGCATCACCGAGACCTGGCTGGATGAGAATGCGGGCCCAGTATTGGCCTTAGCTGTTCCAGCCGGGTACACGGTGATGCACCGTCCGAGGATGGATCGTAGAGGCGGGGGTTTAGCCATTTGTTTTAGATCAGAACTGGGCCTTATGGAGGTGCCTGTGGGGTGCACCTGGTCCTTTGAGTGTATCGTGAGTGCTGGTGAGGGGTGCAGGATACTCCTTCTCTCCTGTCCACCAGGAGAGAGGAAAAGTTCCTGCAGGAAGTTGCAGATTTCATTGTTGACGTAGTGTTGGGATCCCCCAGATGGTTAATTCTGGGGGACTTCAACGCTAGGGTCAATAATGAACTCTCACAGTTTGGTTGTGACTTCCTCCAACTAATGACTTCGTTGGGCCTCACACAGGTTGCTACCTCTGCAACCCACATTAGAGGTCACTAATTGGATCTGGTTTTCCCTTCTGGGGATGGAGATATCCGACTTGGTGGCGGAACCAGTCGGATGGTCTGACCACCACACCATAGAGTTCAGTTTTTCAGCTCCCCCTAATAGGCCTACCCCTATGGAGATGGTCCAGTAGCGCCCTTTGCGGGGAGTGACCCTGGATGGCCTAATGACGGTACTGAATCTGTTGTGCTTGCTGAGGGAGTGCATGGATCCAGGGGACCTGGTGCTTGCCTATAATATGGCAGTAACGGCGGTCCTGGATTCTATTGCTCCTGTTCGTGTTCTCCCCTTCACCCTCCGTCCAAGGTCTCCATGGTTTGATGGGACCTTGAAGGAGTTAAAGAGAGCGGGGCCCAGGCTGGAGAGGGCATGGCAGAAATCGGACCTGGAGGGCGACAGGCTTAGACTGATGGAACATTGTAGGATCTATCAATCGACAATCACCCGTAAGAAGGCATGATTCCTGTCCAGGGAGATTGCCGCTGACAAAATCGACCTGCTCAGCTCTTCTGACTGTGGACAGACTGTGCAGTCCAGTCTGTCTTCAGTCTGTAGGAGCCTTTTCACAAGAGAAGTGTGATGAGTTTGCTCAATTTTTTTGCAGATAAGTTGCACTCATCAGGTCCAAGATCGGCCAGACCACCTCTGTGGGATGTTGCAGTGGTCGGCCTGAGGTCATAAGCCCGTGTTTGTTTGGATAGACTTTAGCCAGCCGGAATTCATGGACATCATTGGGTCATCCAGACTCTGCAGTCAACTAGCTGTAGTTTGGATCCAGGCCTCACGGGACTCCTAATGGGTTGTGTGGATGAGATCGGCCCGATCCTTGCAGAGATGGTCTGGAGTTCACTGGAGAGGGGAATCTTTCTCAGTTCCCTGAAGGAAGCAGTCATTCAACTGCTCCTGAAAAAACCCTCCCTTGACCCGGACTGTCCTGCTAACTACAGACCCATCTCTAACCTACCCTTTGTGGGCAAGGTTATTGAGAAGGTAGTTGTGCTGCAGCTGGATGACCATCTTACCATCCACAATGTCTATGATTCTCTCGAGTCCGGATTTAGGAAGAGACATAGTACTGAGACAGTTCTTGTTCATGTGCTAAATGATCTCCTGATAGCGAGAGATCGGAGGTCTCGTTCCATCTTGGCCCTCCTTGATCTCTCTGCAGCATTTGACACTGTGGACCATGGTGTGCTATTGGAGTGCCTGCGGCTCATCTGTGCACTATCTGGTATGGTCCTCGGGTGGTTTAGATCTTCAAAAAAAAATGAAGTCTTGCTGTATTCTGACATTATGCAGTTAGCCCCAGCACTTGAACTGCTCTGGAGAGGAAAGAGTTAACTCTATGCCAGCGCATAGAATGTTGCTCTCAAGCTCGGTTCAAACCTCTGTCTGCTGCACTTTGAAGTGTAACCGTCAGATTCTTTACTGTGCCTAACTGAACAGTTGCTCCAGAGATCTCTCCTTCGCTGTCGATTCGGTAAAGTAAAACATCGGTTTTAAACTGTTGTTTCTTGTTTTTCTCGGTTCAGATCCCTGTCTGCGGTACAGTAAGTACTTAGGTAGTGGACTAGTGTGATTTTTATGTGGAAATTGTAAGAAATATTTTCAATCAGTTCAGCTGAACCGATTGTTTGTTATTCTCTCTTAAGTTTATTTTTGTTTCTGAATTTAGTGTGAGGCAACATCTTATCAGTTTAAAAAAAAAAAACAACATATTTACACGTTTATTTTTCAAATACTTGTGACACAGTTAGGAACCGATAAGGGGGTCTTGCCTGGCTTTTGCCGAGTAAAGGGTAAGTTTTTAGGATGGCTTCATCTGGGAAACCCCCCCCAAAAAAACGAGCCCACCGGATTTCAACACTGCAGTGAGTGTGGGGAGGCCTTTGCTAAGGCTGATCCCCACACCACCTGTGTTTACTGTCTGGGTTTTGACCACCTTGATTCAGACTGCCAGATTTGTAAAAATGTTCCTACGGCCACCCTAGATAAAAGATTGGGCAGGCTTAGGGAAAAGGAAGCCGAGAAGTCCGCTGACCCGGATGGCCAGCCTGGTTCGGTTCTGACCGAACCTGAGGGAGTGCCCACTGACCTGGGCGAGACTTCCTCGGGCAAAAGGAGAGACGATCCTGAGGGGTCAATTCCGGCTAAAAGAAAGAAAAAAGAGAAATCGGCCGGTTCAGATCCAGAACTGCATCGTCCAACCACCGAGGAAATTGCCAGGGCGATTAGTAGAATCGCTCCATCTGGTTCCAGGCGATCCGGTGCCTCTCAGTAGGCGTCTGGTTCGGTCGGTTCCTCCAGTTCTGGACTATTCACCAGAAGAGTATTATGAACCGGATCTGGAGGGGGATGAAGGAGGGGGGTGAAGATTACGATGATGATGATGATGGTGGTGGTGGTTGTTTAGAAGGTCTGGATGAGGCCATAGAACTGGACATCTCCCCAGACAGACCTTCTGGTATTTCGCTTCTTAGGCTTTCTGAGTCCCCTTGCCACTTTATGTTTTACAAAAAAGTGGCAGAAACCCTCCAGCTCCCTCTGGTTGAAGCTGTTGAGGAGCCAGAGGAGCCTGACTATGTGGAGGTGATGGACATCCCAGAGTCTAAGAGATTGTCTATTCCCCTCCATAAATCTTTTGGGAAACAGACACAGAAATTACTTGACTCCACATTCTTTACCTCCTGTGGACAGATGAATGAACAAGAGGTATATGCTGTCAGGTCCAGGTACAGAGTACTTGTACCAGCAATGCAGCCATGTTGGGGTCATGCAAGCTGCAGCCTGTGATAAGGCTAATATACCCTTGGTTTCACACACCCTAGATAAAGACTCCAGGAAGCTGGATGACATGGCTAAAAAACAGTACATGGCATCTTCCCTGGGACTCTAGCAGGCTAACTACATGGCCTACACAGCCAGATACCAGAAGTCGAGATGGGATACTGTTCTGGGACTGGCTAAACAGGCCCCCCCCCCCCAAGCTTGTCAAGGAGCTGGAGGAGGTGGCTGCTGATGGGATTGAGGCATCAAAAATCCAGTTTCATGCTGCTGTGGACTCCAATGTGTCATCATGAGTCATGGCTACATCTGTGGCTCTTCAGAGACTGGCTTAGCTCAGATGTACTAGCCTATCACAGGATACCCAGGCTAAGGCCATGGATTTCCCTGTCATGGGGAATTCTCTGTGGAGCAGACAGAGAATTATATGAAGAAAATGGATGAATTCAGGACCACCTACAGGAGTGCACAGGCCAAGGAAAGGCAGGCAACTCCTCAGAAGCAGCAATCTAGGGGAAGGGTCAGGCCTTTTCACAGGCCTTTCTACCAGGCACAGGCCTCCTCTCCTTTTCCTCAGAGGGAGAGGCAGAAGGGGGATGAGCAGGGCTGCATCCTTCTCCCAGTCTAAGGCTTCTGCCAAGCAGACACCCTGATGTGTCAGCCTGGGTCAACTCCCCAATTCCTGTAGGAGGCAAGCTGGCTTACTACTTCCAGGCCTGGAAGTCTGTTACCTCAGACAAGTGGATCCTGGAGGTAGTAAGCCAGGGACTGGCCTCAGCTTCAAAACATTTCCAAAGCTGAGGTTCAGGTCTTTCAACTTGCAAACATCTCCAAACCATTGCCCTAGAGGCAGAGATTTCTTTCTGCTGGCTCAGAGCCAGAGAGAAAGTTTCACATCTCACAGTGGCAATGGTCTTTACTCCAGATACTTCTTACCCCAAAGAAGACGGGGTGTGCCATCCTAGATTTAAGATACTAAACAAGCACCTAGTAAAGCCAAAATTCAAAATGGTGTCTGGGAATAATTCTTCCCTCTCTAAGGCCAGGGAATTGGCTAGCCTCCCTGGACTTCAAGGATGCCTATTTTCACATTCCCATTAGGTGTTCCCACAAAAAGTACCTCAGGTTCGAACTACGCTCAGGCCATTATCAGTTCAGAGCAATGCCCTTCAGCCTAACATCAGCACTATGGGTGTTCACCAAATGCCTAGCAGTAGTAGTGGCCTTTCTAAGGAGACAAAACATTTCCATATTCCCATACCTGGACGACTGGCTCATTGTGGGTCAGTCGCCAGACTAAGTCAAGTCAAACCTGCAAGTGACTCAGCAAGTGCTCACTTCCCTAGGATTCCTCCTCAATCTTCCAAAATCAGTTCTCGAACCAGTGCAACTCTTGACCTTCATAGGGGTAGAGTTGGATACTGTCAAAGCAAGAGCCTTTCTCCCTCTGGCAACAGCAAAAGCCCTTATAGACCTAGCTTCTTCTTTTCACCTTCTGGTGTCTCGACCAGCAAGGCATTTCCTTCAACTCCTGGGCCACATGGCAGCTTCCACTGCAGTGGTACAAGGGGTCTGATTTCAGATGAGGGACATCCAGTTCCATTTGAGGGCTTTTTGGTCTCAGAAAAAAGATCCTCTAACTAAACTAATTCCACTGACTCAGACTCTGATCCAGGCTCTCCAATGGTGGTTGGATCAGGACAACCTCAGACAAGGGGTCCCATTCATCACTCAGTCTCATTCTGTGGTTCTAACCACAGATGCTTCTCTCCTGGGGTGGGGAGCTCACTTGGGAGTCCTCACAGCACAGGGAGTGTGGTCCCCTCATCAGTCTTCTGGAGCTCAGGACAGTGTAACTGGCTCTAGAAGCTTTCTCGGACTCGGTACAGAACAAGGTGGTTCAGGCCAGGACAGACAACACCACGACCATGTGGTACATCAACAAGCAGGGAGGCACTCAGTTGATGGCCTTGTGCACAGAAGCCATGAAATTATGGTCCCTGGCTTATTCCCTACAGACGTCTCTGATAGCAGTCTACCTTCCAGGGAAGGACAGTGTGCTAGCAGATGCATTGAGCAGGATTTCTCAGGGCCATCACGAATGGTCCCCGGATTCCCTAGTGTTAAAAGTGATCTTTTCAAGGTGGGGCACTCCAGAGATAGATCTCTTTGCAGCGCCAGACAATCACCAACTTCCTCTCTTCTGTTGCAGAGCCCCAGTCACGGGCTCAGTCCCCCTGGATGCTCTACTCCTGGATTGGGAGGAGAAACTTCTGTATGAATTTCCCCACTTTCCTCTACCTTTCAAAGTTCTAGTCAATATAAGGTCACAATCTTGCAAAGTGATCTTGATTGCTCCAGACTGGCCAGGCAGCCTTGGTATCACCTGTTGCTGTCCCTAGCAGTCCATCTTCCCCATATCTTCCTAGAAATCACAAACTGTTATCCTCTATCAGGGAGGATTTGGTACCCCAAACTTTGGTCTCTCAATCTCAAGGCATGACTCTTGAAGAGCTAGAATATGCAAAATTGCATTTGTCTCAGGGGTTTCTGGACATTCTCAAAGCCTCTTGAAAACCTGCCATCAGAAAACTTATAACTCCAAATGGGAAAGATTCAGCATTTGGTGTTCCAGTAAACATATCCTCAGATACTCATCAGTGTATGCCAGCCACAACATATGATTTACCATGGTAAAGATACCAGTGAGACCTTCAGTATTAATAAGAGCTTGAATCAGTGGGTCTAGTGCATCCAGAAAGAGAAAGGGAGACAGGGGACATCCTTGTCAGGTACCTCTGTACAATGGAAAGGAGGAGGAGATATCAGAGCTGTTTAGAATCCTGGCCATAGGTGAGTTGTAGAGGGTTGAGACCCATAGGCGAAATTGGGGTCCAAAGCTGTATAGGCAGAGGATTTCATGAAGATAATTCCATTCAACGGAATCAAACACCTTTGCAAAATCAACAGCTAAAGCCGCCATAGGAGTCTTGGATTTACTTGCTAGCCACTTCAGATTAAGTAGTAATCTGGTGTTGTCTGAGCCAACCGTCCCTGGCATAAACCCTACTTGAGAGGGATGGATTATAGAGGTAAGGATATTGTGCATCCTGGTGGCCAGGATTTTAGCTATAAACTTAGTATCCACCAGTAATAATGATATAGGGTGAAAGTTAAAGCAGTTAAGGAGGTCATTAGATTTCTTGGGTAAGAGTGTAATCAGGGTCTCGTTCATCATGGTAGGAAGGGAGCCTAAGGATTGAGCATCCTGCAATGCCAAACAGCAGTGGATGAACAATCTCTTGGTCTAATGCCTGGTATAATTCGACGGTCATCCCATCTGGTCCTGGGGCTTTCCCCTTAGCCTTCTGGGATAAGGCCTGGCATAGATCAGGAGCTGTGATGGGGCCATCTAAAAGGATAACCTGTTCTGGTTAGAGTACCAGTATAGTGAACTCCTGGCCATATTGGTTCAAGTCTTGGGAAAGCTGAGTTTGTGTGTGAGAAGATTGGGATTGGTACAAAGACTGGTAGTATAACTTCATAGTCAAATTTATATCAGTAGGGTCACTAGCAATAGAACCCGTGGAGGTACGCAGGGCATGAATTTTAAAGGATTGTTGCTTTTGCAATTGGTAAGCAAGGAGCTTGCCAACCTTGTCTCCACCTTCCCAATACGTATGCTTGGATCTAAGCAAGGTCCATTCTGCTTTGTGATGTAGCAGAGCGTTTATTTGATATCTGAGCCCTATGATTCTGCCAGTCAGGGATTGGTCTATGGAGGCAGCATAGGAAGCTTTAAAATGCCCCTCTAAGCCAGTAAGTTATGACTGTAGCAGCTCCAACTTTTTCTTCCGGGTTTTGTTCTGGTTCACTGCAAAAGCAATAATGTGACCTCTCAGGTTAGCTTTGAAAGCTTCCCACACTGTGTTTGCAGGAGTACCACAGTCAGAATTAAAGGTAGAATATTCCCTGGTTACTTTCAGCATGGTTTGTTGGAATTCAGGATCTCTAACCAATAGGGGGTTACATCTCTATCGTGTGCCTATGGACCGGCACCCCAAAGGGGTATATGTAATCATCGCCAGTGCATGGTCTGAGATGATGATATTACTGATGGAACTGTTCGGGACTCCACCTGATGCTGCATTGTTGGCTAGCCAATAATCAGTGCAACTATGTACCCTGTGAGAAGAGGAGTAATAGGAATAGTCTCGCCCGAGGGGTGCTCTCACCTCCAAATGTCTATCAGACCCCCATTCCTCTGTCATTTCCTGCAAGGCAGCATGGGCCCTAGGATGAGTTTGGGGGGTGGGTTTGGACTTGTCCAGGAATATGTCTGATACTAAGTTGAAGTCTCCCCTAGGGGGGTGGTGGGGTCAGGTTGCAATAGAGTGGAGATAGCCTGGCTCAAGCTAGGGAAGAAATCTGCTTGGTCTATATTTGGAGCGTAGAGATTACCCACTATCAACTTCCCTATAGGAGACACTAACTTGACCACCACCCAATGCCCCTGTGTGTCAGACCAGGAGTCCTCAACTGTCCATATGCTAGAGCAACAAATAAGAATGGCTACCCCCCTAGATTTGGATGTGGCAGAACTGGCATGGATAGCCCCCACTCAGGATTTCCTAAGCCAAAGGTTAGACCTACTAAGGAGATGTGTTTCTTGTAAAAGGACTACATCTGTAGGTAGAGAACGAAGGTACTGAATAACATTTGTACACTTTATAGGGTGGTTAAGGCCCTTTACATTCCACGACACCAGACATAGTCCTTGTGTTGTGGAGGTAGTCATACTGACAAGTGAGCAGAAAACTGACAAGGTACTTACCCACTTGAAGATAGGGGAATTTAGGCAAACCCAGGGAGAATAACAAGGGAATTGTAAACCTGGCTTTCACCTCAATAAGCTGCTGGCAGGTAGTGGGAAGGTAGAACACACTGATGCGAGAAAAGGTGCACCAAGGAGAAACAGTCTAATCAAGAAGTGTATGCAAGCACAATTAGTGAACAGTCCAGCAGGAAAGAGAGAGTTTGTAAACAACAGACACAAACAACAGCCCTACCTGAGTCAGAAAGCCTGCCAGGCATGGGTACTATAACAAATCAAACAAACGATTAAACGCTGAAAGTGATAGAGGCTTTAGTGAAAGAGGATAAAAAACAAGGGGGCATCCTCAGCTATGCTAACATCCATGCTCAAGGGCTGGAGAGGAGGAAGACAACCTAGAAAAGAACTCACTTCTCCTCATCTGGTGATCAATTCCTGGTAAATAGCACAACCCCAGGAAGAGGGGTACAGGTGGGGGTGGGTCAGGGGGTAGAGGGATGATACTGGGAGGGGGAGGTGGGATTGGCAACGCCCCAATCGAAAATACAAGGTCCGGTTTGCCTACTGCCACATCTTTACTTTGAGTTTGGAATTTAATTATTAGAACAAAAGCGCCACTGCTATGTGGTGCAGTTAGGGTATCCCTATTTCATATGGGTAGTGACTCCCTTGCAGTGGACAAAGAAAAATAAGGGAAGGGGAAGTATCATCCCCTCTCTGAGAACTTATGTCTATATAGGGAGCTACAGCCTAACGAGGGAGTGTTAGCCCAAGGCATCCAGAGCTCCAACAGTGAGGGGTCGGCCCCACAGGTTAGCCCCATCTGTTCTTATGGGGGTTCCCAAGAACAAATAACATCCTGCAATATAGATTATTTAATTTTAAACAGCCCCCATATGTATCAGAAAGTTACTGCATAATATAATCCAGAGGTCAGCCAGTAAGCTCTGCATCATGACTTATGAACACTTGGGAAACAGGTTGAGAGTCATGAAAAGTCTTTGAGGCATCCAAAGGCCATTAAATGGCTACAGCATAGGATTTATCTCCCGGTTTAAGCCGTCCGGAGAGGTCTACCACTTCAATTAGTGAAGATTCCAGTATATTGGCCCAGTCCATAAATTGCTAGTTGCTTATAGGAGACAGCTCTGAGTTATTTAGGTGGCAATCTGCTGAAGTTAAGGAAGATTCGGCCTTAGGCATCTTTGCAGGGGGAGCTGCTCTTTGTTGCTCTGGTAAAAGATGTTGCCCACTTCTGGATCATTGTCGCTAGCATGAAGATAATCCAGTGTTCCTGGGAAGGAGGAATATTTGCTCTGAAGAGGCAGATGAACTAGATAATAAAAAATAATAATAATAATAAAATTTATTTGATTAAGCGCCTTTCAAGTATTTCAAGGCGCTTTACAGTCTCATACATTTATCATAATCAGAAGACGAATATAGCAATACAACAGATAAAAATAAAACGATTTAAAATACAACAGGGAAGGCCTGAATCCATAAAAATGATTTTAAGGCCTTCTTAAAGCCATCCACAGTTGAACTTTCTCGGATATGGCGGGGCAGAGAATTCCAAAGGGTGGGAGTCACAAAGCCAAACGCATGGGCTCCAGAGGACTTCAAATTCACCCTTGGAATCTCCAGCAACCCCTCGTCAGCCGAGCGGAGCTGTCTCAGAGGGGCGTAAGGCACCAGAAGCTCTTTCAGATAGTCGGGACCTAAACCGTGTAGGGCTTTGTAGGTCAAAAGACCCACTTGCAGTTGAAATCGCCCAGCACCATCAATCTGGGGGATTCCAAGGCCATGTCGGTGGCGAAATCTGCCATTTCCTGTAGGAAAAGCTTCTCATCCCAGGGTGGACGGTAGATGAGAGCAATCCTGCACCCCACCCCAGCTACCACAATGCACTCAAACGATCTGGCCTCCTCAACTGAAACTTCAGTTAGACCCAACTTGGTCTTGAAACAGACCGCTACCCCGTGATATCCAATCTCGGACGGTGTAAAACCAAGAACCCGGTTGGAACAGCATAGGCATAGGCAGTGTATGAAATGGATTCCTGTCTCTGGGGGAGTCATTAAGGAAGGGACCTGATCCAGTTGTATAGCAGTCCTCTGGAGTCTGTCTGCCATAAACTTAGTTCCTAGTGATTTTAACAGATAGGTCCCATAGCCTTCTGGGATATGTAGTCTAAAGAGGCAAGATAGGCCCAAATTTAGGGATACAATGTTCCACCTCCCCAGGATTGTCTGCTAATAGCTCTCTACCCTCCTTGGACACCAGAAGTTTGGTGAGTACCCTAAATCTGTAATGAAAGTTATGGGCAGCCAGAAATTTTTTCAAAAGGCCATAAGCTCTGTGTTTAATTGCTGTTTCTTGTGCGAAATCCCTATAGATGGAAACCAATGCCCACTGCCACAAAATTTCACCCAGGTCCCGAGCTACCCTTAAAAAGTGTTCTTTGGTTGAATATCGCAGTAAGTATGCCACTATCGGCCTCGGTGATTGTGCCAGCTTGTCCTTTCTGCCAGTAATGCGGTGGACTCTTTCAACTTCAACTGGGCCCTTCCATCGCTCCCCTATCATCATGGGGAGTGTATCATTAAGAAACTGCTCCACGGAAATTTCTTCAGAGCCTTTGGGGATGCCAATAATACGGAGGTTGTTGTGGTGTCCCCTATTTTCCTGATCCTCCACCCTAACCAGTAAGCTTTCAATTTTATGGTGTTGCATCAATACTTTCTGCTCAAGTTTAGACTGCGGTTGTTCTAGAGTTTCCACCCATTGCTCCGCTACATTAAGGCGGTCTTGCAGCCGACGCACATCTGAAGTGGTGCCTGTGACGGTTACATTGATGACATCCACCCGTGTCAACAATGCTTCTGGCATGCGGGTGATATAGCTCAGAGAGTCCCCCACAGATGTCGGTTGTGGAACAGTAGCTGATACGGGAGTTAGCATAGGTGGCGCTCCTGCTGTCACCAAGTCAGTCTTAAGCGATTGCTTTTTTAGGAGTGTGAGTGGAGGCCCTGGCAAATTGCAGTAGGGAGCAGAGCTAGGTGAATATCCAGACAGTAGGGCCAAGGCCTCCGCAGCCTATCTGAATGGAGCGACTGAGAAACTGGCATTTAAAACACAACGTCTATACTGTGGTACCACAAAAATGTTGCAACAGACGATTGGGAACAGTTACCTGAGCTGAGATTAGTATTGGGGGAAGGATCACATCCTGGGATTAGGCTAGCTGGCCGCGGATTGTCACCAGACTCGGATGAGCTGAGGAGTTATGCTGCCATTTTCTCGGTAGCCAGGCCACGCCCCAATATCTGAGCTTTTAATGAAACTCGGGTAACCTGGATCAGCCATTTTGTTAATATGTCCCGCTACATTCCATGAGAGTATTCCTATGATCTTCTCATTGGTTAATTTAAAATACTTATTATCAATATTTAGATAATCTAGTAAGGGACAATCAGGTACAGGTGCTATTCACTCATAGTTGTACTTAGTACTGCAAATTGATTTGAAGTAGGAGTCACTCCAAATGAAGATATTACACCATATGAAGTGGATGGAGGGTTTAAAATCTTACTTTTATCACCCACTACTTTCCCAGTCATCAAAATTGATAATTCATATACCAGGCGAGTCAAGTTTAGGAGCATTCTTTACAACAGTATGTACTAAGTCAGAGTTTTTTATTGTTAGTTCAATTTTGGTCACCCTCCTTAGGACCAGAAAACATAACAACATCGATGATGTCATCTTTTGTAAATTTTACAACCAAAATATTTCTAATAGTTTGGGAGACTGGACTTGATTTTCAAAGCCCTACAAATGACTCAAGGTGCCTGCATCAAATGGACAATTTTTTTTCATTTTCATTTGTTTGAGTTTACAGTTAGGTACACTGAACATGCTGGCCCGCTGGTGCAGTTGTTTGGTTTCTCCCTGTGATACCAACGTCCTGGGTTCAGGAATGGACTTGGGAGTTGCTGGGCTGGGGGAGGAGGATTGAGCACCCTGTGGCTAGCTCTCCTTCTCTGAGGGAGGGGTGCTGTGTGTCTGGCGCATAGAGTGACCCCTGGTGGAGGCCATGGGTGTAACAAGCATCCAGCAAGTTGAAGTTACTGAGGCAGCTCAGACAGCAGCATTTACATCACTCTGTCATTGCACACCATGCCTCCATCCAGCTACAGAAAAACAATGTGGTAGAGCAGAATGCTGCCCGCCTGGGTCAGTGGTCCCCCGTAGCCTGTGTTGAGGAGGTATCCCACCTTCTGCCGGGGGTAGGCCCCATCCCAGTGGCCCAAACCCTGGGGGGTAAGCCAGGGGTGTACCCCCAGGATGGTTGCACCTTGTGGCCATATCCCACTGTACACTACATACGAACATATGAACATACAAAATTGCCAGCAGATACAGGCCATTTGGTCTAACTAGTCTGCTCGAGTGTGCAGCACATCAGTCCATTAGACTGCAACTCCCCCTCCCTCATATGCCCTCCCCATCTCCCACCCTCCTGATTTGTACCTCCCTTGAGTCTGTCCCACCCCTCTTGAAGCCCCCAACACTCTGCACACAATGTCCTCTGGTAGAGCATTCCACCCTGCCACTACCCTTTCTGTGAAATAGTGCCTCCTCAGTTCCCTCTTGAACCTGCCCCTTCCTGCTTCATAGAGTGTCTCCTAGTTTCCCTTCTACCTTTCAGATTGAATATACACCTGGTGTCTACTTTGTTCAAACCCTTCAGGGACTTGAAGGACTCAATCATATCCCCTCGCTCCTTTTTTTCCTACAGGGCATACATATTGAGCTCTCTCAGTCTCTCCTTATATGGTCTGTCCCCCAACCCCAGGATAATTTTTGTTGCCCTGTGCTGTACCCCCTCCAGTAGTTTGATGTCCCTTTTCAAGTAGGGGCACCAGAACTGCACACAGTGCTCTAGGTGCAGTCTCACCAGGGACCTGTACAGGGGCAAGATGACTTTCCCACTCCTAGAAGTAATCCCCCTTGCTATGCACCATAGCATCCTGTTTGCCTTCACTGCTGCCTTTCTGCACTGAGCAGAGTGGTTCATCTCCCCGGTTACCAGCACTCACAGATTCTTCTCCTCCTTGGATTCTGTTAACAAGACACCCTCCAGCCAGTAATTGTGTCCTGGGTTCTTGCCTCCTAAATGCATCACTTTGCACTTCTTGGCATTGAAACCAAGCTGCCAAGTGTGAGACCATTCCTCCAGTTTTACCAAATCCTCCCATCTACCTGAAAATGTTAAACAGAACTGATCCCAGCCCTGAGCCCTGTGGTACACCACTTGTTACTGCCCTGGGTTCAGATGCCTCCCCACCCCACTAGTACCTTCTGCTGTCTACGCTGCAGCCAGTTCTCAACTCATCTGACCAGTTTCCTCCCTGCTCTCAGACTCTTCAACTTGCAGGATAGCCTACCATGTGGCGCCAAGTCAAAGGTCTTGCTGAAATCCAGGTAGAAGACATCCACCGCATCTCCCCTGTCCAGTACCCTTATAACCCAGTCATAAAAATCAACCATGTTCGTCTGGCAGGATCTGCCTGAGATAAACCCATGCTCCCTGTTATCCTGGAGATTGTTATCCTCAAGAAATTGCACCAGTCTTTCCTTGAGGATTGTCTCCATCAGTTTTTCCACAATTGCAGTAAGGCTCACCGGTCTGTAGTTCCCCAGTTCATCCTTGGGTCCACTCTTATGGAGAGGTACCACATGTGCTTTCCTCCAGTCCCTGGGCATGCACCCTGAGTTCAGAGAGGTATTGAACAGGTCCACTAATGGCCCTGCCAGGACCTCTGCCAACTCTCTCAGCACCCTGGTGTGGACTCCATTTGGGCCAGGTGCCTTGTCCACCTTCAGGGACTTTAGGCCCTCCCTCACCCTTTCCACTGTGATTTTCCCATCTGTGGTTGCTTCTCCTCCACCCTGTCCCACCTCGCCCTTCTTCTCAGATATGGGCCCATTCCTTTCCATGGAGAAGACTGAACAGAAGTATTCATTAAGTACTTCTGCCTGCTCAGCCCCCTTTTCTACCCACCCACTTCCCCTCCTGATCCTAACAATTTGATCCTTGCTCTTCTTCTTCTGTCTGATATATCTAAAGAAATCCATTCCTCCTTCTTTGATCCCCTGCACTAACCTCCGTTCCCTATCCGCCTTTGCTGCCCTTACCACTCTGCTCACTTCTCTGGATTTCTTCTCATATTCTTCTCTATCTTCTGCCCTGTTGGATCTCTTGTAGATCCTAAATGCATTCCTCTTCTCCCTCACCTTCTCCACAACATCTCTACTCATCCAAATTGGTTTGTTGGTCCTGGCTTTCTTGCTCTGCCTCTTGACACAAGTTTTAGTGACTTCAGACCATCCTGCCTTGATGATTGCCCATTTTGGTTCCATGTCCATTTCTGGGCAGATGCTTGCCATATGACTTTCCAGTATGTGTCCCATCCTGCCAAAGTCCTCCCTTTTGAAGTCCAGGACTCTGGTTTTTGTAGTGGCTACTTCTCTACCCAGATTGATTGAGAACCACACTATGCGGTGGTCGCTGCTTGCTAGAGGTTCCTCCACCCTTACATCCGTGATCTGTTCAACATCCTCCAGTACCAGGTCTAGTATATTCCCCTTCCTTGTTGGCTCCATTACCCTCTGGGTAAGGAAGCCATCCTGGAATGCTTCCAGGAGGATCTGCTCCCTGGTGTAAGTGGTTGCTGGAATGCTCCAATCCATCCCCAGTAGATAAAAATCCCCCACCACCACTGTGCTCCCTTTGCCACTATGCCTCCTTATCTGCCCCCCCAGTTCCCTGTCAATGTCTTCCTTCTGGGCCGCAGGTCTATAAATGACCCCCAGACAGATCTTGATCCCGTTCTGGCTATGTAGCTGCAGCCAGATTGCTTCCGACCTGCCCTTCTCCCCCCCTTCCTCCCTATTACATCTGATCTCTTCACTTATGTAAATGGCAACCCCCTTCCCAGCCTTCCCTTTATCTCTATCCATCCAGAATAGTTTGTACCCTGGGATGGTTAGGTCCCAGTCATGGTGCCTGGTTGCCCATGTCTCAGTAATGGCGGCTATGTCACCTCGCCCTCTGCCATCGATGCCTGCAACTCTGCCAACTTATTCACCAGGCTCCTAGCATTTAGTGAAACCATTCTTCACACTGCTCCTATCCTTCCTGCTTCTTTACCCATCACTTCAACTCCTATTTCACCTAAGGTTGTATCCATCCAGGTGGTGGTGGGAGGTCCACGGGAACCCCTCTCCTGATGATTCCCAGCTCCAATGCCTCCCCTCCTACCTAGTTTAAATGATACCGCTCATTGATGAAAACCCCCAGCTTCTGCTTCAACACCCGTGACCCTGCCTTGCTGATGTGTAACCTATCCCCTGCATAAAAATCTGTGTTATCACATGTACTACCCCAGTCCTCCACCAGTCCATACCCCTTGGTCACACACCATTCTCTCAGCCACATGTTGCAGTCACTGATTCTTCTCTTCCTGTCTGTACTAGCCCTTGGCACTGGCAGAACTTCTGAGAAGGCTACCGTTGTTCCCTCTTTGCTGCATAGTTTCCCCACTTCCCTGATACTGTCTTGTACCTCCTCTATCCTTCTCTCTTCCAGATCATTTGTTCCCAGGTGCACCACGATGTGCTACTTCCCCTCCACCTTCCCCACATATCTGCCCATATTCTGCCCCACTCTACTTACTCACTGTCATGCCTGGCATGCATTCTACCCAGATGTTACTTTTTCCTGGCAAACTGTGTGGTCAGGTTCTCTCTCGTGGCCCTGCTCTGGGGGCAGGGGGGGGTAATCCAGTGTGTATCCCTGATGGGGCTAACGGTGGTGGATGAACAAGGAGACAAGACTTGGGGCAGGGTCAATGTGGAGCCGGCACAGAAAAAGCATACTAAATAACAAAAAATAAATAAATAAAAGTAGGTACACTGGAATATATATTCCTTTTTCAGGTATGACCCGAAGTCATGGTAATAACAAATCAGACTAACAATATTAATACAAAAATTAAAAAAACATAGTACACCACAACAGACATTCTGTTAAAATCACACATGCACACAGTTACATTTTTAAGATACAGAAGGGCAGTCAAGAGCTTAGCAGATTTATTTATTCAGTCTTTGTTTACTGGGTAGGTCCAAGACAATAGAATTACCTATTTTCAGGCATAACCCAGAAGGGCTATAGACATGGTGACAGAAGTCACATGGTGACAATACATTTCAGAGCAGAGCTTATGAGGTTGGCATAGTAATACATGACCTAAAATACATTACAGAACTGAACATTTAATTATGGTACAGCAGTGCTATCGCAAACATTACAGAACAGAGAATTTAACAGTGGTACTGAAGTACAGACAGTTATAAGGGTCAAAACAAGATGATACAATCAGAGCCCAGAGGAATACAGCAAGACAATAATGATAAACAGAAATGATACAACCAGGCCCAGAGCAGGCAGACACAAACAGCTACAATAAGGTGCATAGCAGTAGAACAAGCTCGGAACACTTTGTCACGTGGAGGGAGGTAAGAGCAAGTGTTGTAGAGGCAGGACAGTCAGCCACATGAGCATTTATCATTGCACAGAAGGAACTTACAGAGTTCCTTCTTGAAGACAATGCGTGTGACAGAGCGAGCCTTAGCTCTAGAGGGAGAAAGTTCCAAAGTTTGGTAGCGAATGCTGAGAAAGCACTTTCTCCCATTTTTGATGCACATTTGGGTACAGCCAAGAATAGCATGTCATTTGATCTCAGGGGGTAGGCAGAAGTAGCTGGTTTGAGCATGCTGGTCAAAGTACTGGTATACTGGAGTTTGAGATCTTGTAAATGAGGCAGCAAGTGGTGTATCTCTGAAATGATGAGAGGGAGAGCCATCCAAGACGAGTAAAGTGAGAAGTAGTGCGTAATTTTGGGCATGATAAAGCAAAACGATGGTTGTTGTAACAGATGTTTGGAGAGATTTGACATGCATTGGCAGAGAAATCCACAGGGAGGCTGCACAATAAGCAAAAGTTCTTTTTCCAGCATTCATACACAGAAATGGTTTAACCAATTGAAATTCAAGTGACGTGATGCAAGTGGCACCCTGCATCATAAGTTTCAACACTTCCAATTTTGAAATGCAGGCTGCATGGAAAATGGGAGGCCTTGTGGCAAACCTGCCCTGCACCATCGCTGTGACAAAAGTGTCAGTGCACCCCATTGGAAGGGGGCTTGCACCACAGCAAGGCTGCTGCATCCCCTACATCAAGATTTTGAAAGCCCCACTGTGGCTACAAGTCCTGAATGAGGTTAGACCAGCCATGACCTTGTCTAATGGCCCCTGCACCAAGAGACCCACACCGACCAGGCTGGACATGTAGAGTGGCACGAAGGTACAGACCCTGCTGCCAACTGCACAGGGAGTGAGCAGTGTCTTGGCATGACAATGGCCATCTGCACCTCCTATGGCAGTCTGTGGTGGCCAGCAGGTGCAACCACCCCAGTACTGGTCATCCCAGTGGGGGTGGTGTGGCTGAGACCTGGAACGGGGCATGTCCTGGGTGAGTGGTGGGTGGCACATGGGTGGGAGGGGTGGCTGCCCATGAAGGTGAGGTGGCAGTGGCCCTGACTCTGGCAACACCAGTAAATCCATCTGCAACACAGGTGTTGCTATCCTTGGCATTCTGTATTCTGCACATTGATGGAGCTCACCATTCTGGTGGTCCACAGCCACACCCACAGGACACAGTGGGTCAGCTGGGCACAGGCAAGGGATGTGGCAGCCTCTGTTATCCCCCTCTGGTGTGTCAGCTGCATGGTACAAAGCATAGCTTGTGGCAGCTCTGGGGATTTTGGCACTGGGACGCTGTGGTACTAAAGTACAGCGCAGTATCCACGGTGCACCCAAAGTTTGCCACACGCAGGAGTTTGGCTCTCTTTCACTGATCTAGGGGGCCTTTGAAAATTGGGCCTATTAAGTTTTCAAGATTTGATTTTGTTTCACACTCTGTTTTCTTTAATACCAAAGATAGACAATGTGGTGAGAGAAGAAAATAGTTTCTCTCTATGCCTAAGCTGAAATGTCCATAGATCTGGGTTACTAGCCACTTCCTTTATTAACAAATATTTTGTGAATTTTATAACCTTGTTTGCACATATTTGTTCTGGATAAATCAAAACAGGGTAATCAAGATTGATTCCCAAATGTTCTGGCAACTCTGAATTACACCATATATTGTGTGCCACTCTTGAATGTACCATTAAGATCATCAGGTTGTTGCTCTTTACTATATAATTGTATCAAGTAACTTGACTAATATCATCACAAATGACATCCAGACTAAGTTCTTTAGAGCATGTCACAATGATCAGATTTTTTAAGTCCTCTGGGTTTTCATCTTGAGATCTATGTATACTTCTGAGTCTGAGAAAGGCCTGGACCCCTTGCAGAGAGCACTCCTGGTCCGTCTGAGACTGTATTTCAGCATGTTATCAGAGCGAAGTCCATTTTTAGAGGGAACTGGAATATGTTCTGTAACCACCTCAGCTACAGGTGAATCATTCTAAATATTTATTGAAGGATGCTTATTTTGAGAAGACATAATCATTACCAAGTTTTCTTCAACATATTCCATAGGCAGGATGTGATTCATTCCAGGATAAGCTCTTGAAGTGTTCAGGAAGTAACCTCTGTTCAACATTTGCTACTCTCCTCAAATCACTCCTTTTGGATGGGGTTCATCTTTGAGAGGTGAGAACCCCATTAGCCATGACCAAATATTCAGCTGCACTTCCCGGTACTATCCTGTTAGAGTGAGAGTGAGAGCCCTTATCTCCAAATTGTTTCTGCTGAATAGGTTTTTAAATTGCAGCATGCTAGACATCACTAATTCTGCCATTAGCCTTTACACTCCTGCTAAAGGAGCAAATAAACACATGCAGCAAGGTACTAATTTATGTGAGGGACTACAAGGTAGAGGAGCGCTTGTGGTGCACTGTTTAAAAGTATGCACAGGTAGTGATGGTAACCCCCTTGGTATTCATTTAAGGAAACAATTGTGTATAACTTTCATATGTAGAATCACGATGTATAAATACTGTAATCTTTCTCAGATTATAGAAGTTAAAGTTTGAAATACAATGAAAACGTAATAGAGATTATTATTCAGGTTGGAGATCTTGTAGAAATCTGAATAAACAGCAAAAAATATTCTTTATTTCATTCTTAATGATTGGAAATATGAGACGTAATACAGTTTCCTCTTACTATAATTTATTTAACAGAAGAACAATCCCCTGAAGAAGCAAAATGGGTAAAAAGTTATGATTTGTCTTTGAATTTTGATTAAAGCAAGACAAAAGAACCACAGGACCTGTTTTGGAATTGACTTATTTTAGGTAATTGAATGATCCTCCTCTCCCCACTGTAAGAATTTATATTACCACTTCATTGGTCAGCTTCCTAGCGACACTTTTTTTTAAATATTAGAAATCATTTTGTGCTACAAACTGATTCCCCGGAATCACCCAATAAATCCTGAAAGAGCATTTCATAAGGGACTTGACATTCTACATGAATTCTGCCGGTGGAATTTTGCAGTTTGCAAAGCTCTACTTTTTTTTCCCTATTTTTGTATGTCAGGTACTTGGCAGAATCTTTCCACAGCTAGATCCTGCGGTATTTCTTGTATTTTTCAAGTCCCTAAAAGCTTTTGTCCTTTTTTTTGTTTTGTTTTTGTTATTCTGTAGTTACTGGGTAAGGCCAGTAGGCAATAGTCGCCCTATTTCAGGCGTACCTGGGAGCACTGGGAGATTAAGTGAATTGTTCAGTCAGAAAGTATGCAAGTGGAGGTTGTGAGAATCAAACGCAGGTCTGCTGGATGTACCAAGTTCATACACAGCTTGTTACTCCGACCTCTAAGCGATACTACAATGAAAGTGTTAATTACAGCACAAGTACCTAAACTTTGGCACTCCCTTCCAATTGCCATTCATAGCACCCACTCACACCCACCATTTTTTTAAGCTGAACTAAACAAATAGGCACTTTCTTGTCAAACATATCTACCTGGTCAACAAAACTAAAAAAATATATAAAACATGCACTCAATCAACCTGCTAGTAAAAGTGTCACAAAAAGTGGGATTCAAAAGCAGAAATGATAGAAGCAAGTAACACATCTATTATTTATATTCTTGATTCCCTTTTTTTCTTTTTGGCTCTTTCTCCCTTCCCCATCCCCCTTTCGCCCCCAAACACAAACACACACACACACACATGCACACACACACACACACACACACACACACACACACACACACACACACACACACACACTTACACATCATGATTTTCACAGTTCTACTTTTTCCTACTTTGGAACCAGGCATTCTTGCTCACTTACATATTCAGATCACAGATCACAGCACCCCTGGAGCTTGTAACTTACCCACAGGTATTCTCTAGCCTGGAATTTGCATTCCAACTACCCATGTAGCTCCATTGATTACCCGTTTAGGATGGGTGGGTTTGGAGGATTAGGGAATAATAACAGCAACTCTCAAATTCATGGTCAGGAGACAATGGGACTCAGAGCTCCCTCCTCGGCAGTGCACTGATGGGAGTCACTTGCCTTCCCTGACATGTATGGCATCCTACTGAGACACCTCATCTGTTTCTGTCAAAACTCTGTAACTTTAAATCTTATTGTCTTTACTGTAACTCATTCCTCTTTGGATTTCCTAAGTTCTTTTTTTACTGAACATCAAACTGTTCCACATACAGCTATGATCTTCTCAGTTGTTCTCGTGAACAGGACCACAACACTTTCATCCTCTGAATGTCACTTCTACTGGCTCCCTATAAAACTGCTCAGCCAACAGTATATTTAAAATTCTTCTTGGCCATGCTCATCACATTGCACCTCTCAGATCTCATCTCCTCCATCTCTCCATTATTTCAACTCTAGGATTGCACAGCAAACTTCTTGCTACAAGAGTGACTTTTGAAGAGTGTGACACTGTTTATCCTATGCAGAGTGGTCTGCAAGGGGTGAAACAGTGCCACATCAATCGTCAGCCAGGCTGATTGTGATGCCGTTTTGCCTTGATGGGTGGAAACTTTGTCTAGTTCAAAAGACAAAGCCGAAACAATTATATGGTGGCTTTTTCCTTTGATCTGCAGGACACCGCCCAGCAAACAGCTGTTCAGTGTCCTGAACAGGCTGGCTGATGTCATCCACCTGGTATGCTTGATTCCTCACCTTACCACCCAGTCCCCATGAAGACCTCTCAAGTGTCCCAATTGTTGGCCATCTGTCCCGCCATATCGAATTCCCTTGCCTTTGTCCTGCTTAGTGTGCCATGTAGTCCATGACTACTCCAGTTTATTAAATAAAATAAAAACAAACTCAGCAGCTCAGCTATTCACCACAGACCTTAGTGACAGGATCACTTCCCCTGCATTCTCTGTATGAGAAAAGCAGGATTTTCTTTACTTCTGCAGCTGCAGCTGAAGTCATGCTGCTGGCTGCAAAGTCAGCATTGAGCCTCCCTTTTCCCTGATGTCTAGTGTCATTCCCTCACCCTCTGATCACAGTCCCTGGTGTATTGTGGCACCCCCCCCATCCTGTGATTGCTGTCCCTGATGTATTGTGACACTCTCTCTATTCTTTAATTGCCATCACTCATCCTCCATCCCCACCCACCTGTTCTTTATTTTATACTGCCAACATTGGGGTGCCAACACACATGTTGGCTTTACAAGCCCCTCCCAGTAATGTGGGACACTAGGAAGCCCACCCCAGTGTCCCAAAATATTTATTTTAGCTATTATCCTGTGAAAAAAGAAAACAATACCCTGACATTTTTTTTGTTCACCTGCAAAAAAGAAAACGGCCCCTCATCATCCCTGCTGCCCCTCCCCCATCCTGACCCTCCCACTGAACCCCCACCACCCCACAACCCCCCTTACCCAATACTTACCACTAGAGGTCATAGGATGTCATCTTCTGTAGACCAGGACACGTCTGCACTCTTCAAAGCCGAACTGCGAACTGAGGAATAAAGGTAAGTCATGTATAATGTATTTCAGTGCATTTTTAACTTACTGGTATGTTGATATCTTTGGCATTTTTTTGAAATTTTTTACCAGATTTTCAACATGGCCTTTTTGGGATCCCACCTCATGAACACTGTCACTGTCATTTCGTTAATCAGGCCAGGAAGGTGAGTTTGCGGTCGCTGTGCAAAATCACCTTTCGGGACTGAATAATAAGAATTTTACCACCAGCCTCATGGAGGCGGTGTCCCAAAAAAGGCCATGTTGAAAATTTGGTGAAAACATTCAAAACAATGGCCAAGTTACATGCATTCATTGAAATTTTTCTATGGATGCACATAACTTTGGTAATTTTCAATATTTTGACTCTAGATTTTCAACATAGCCATTTGTTCTCACCACCTAATGAACAGTACAGCTGTCATTTTTCACATCCTGTCTGAAATGTGTTTTCACACCTGTGGCATGGAATGGCATTTTGGCACAAATTTGAAAATTTTCACCTACAGTGTTTGTGAAGTGGGGTCATAAGAAGACTATGTTGAAAATTTGGGGTCAAACTATTTAAAAACACCAAAGTTATGGCCATTCATTGCAATATTGCTATGCCCACTCGTAACTTCAGAAATGTTAAATATTTTTACCCCAGAATTTCAGCACAGCCTTTTTATTACCCCACCTCATGTATGTCATGGCTGTCATTGTTCAGATCCTGGCCAAAATGATTTTCTGCACCTGTGGCATAGAATGGCATTGTAGTTGAACAGAATTATGTTTTGGCGATGATCTGAAAATTTTCTGTACCGGATACATGAGGTAGGGTTATAAGATGGCTATGCTGGCAATTTAGACACTGCTGTCCTATAAATGGAAGCTCAGGCCCCGAAGGGCCCTGTGCTCCCATAGCTACATACTGTACATATATGCATCTACGGAGGGATGGGAGCACAGGGAAGCACATGTTTGTTTTAAAGCCACTCCTGCAGCAAAATGAAAGTCCCCCCCATGCTCCCAGACCCTTGATTCACTTAATCTCAGTCCAGAGACATGAGGGAGGGACCTGAGGGGCCACAAAAGTTGTTTTTTTAAAAGCACTAAAAATCGCATGTAAATAAGCCAGCAGCCAAGGCTGCTGGGAACTGTAGTCCTGCCCCACCAGGTGCAATAGCAATGGTGAACTTTCAGCATTGACGAATGCTTGTTGTCTTCTGTTATCTCCCTCCCAACTATTTGTGGAAGGCCTGTCTGAAACAGCCTCCTTCCTACTCTCTAACTCTACATACAACCCTTCCTTCTTTAAATTTCCTCCAGAACTGATCTCTTAGATACAGAGATGTTTATGGACAAAAAAACACTCATGGTTCATCCAATCTGACCAGTTCCTCCATTGCACTCAGTGTTTTCAGTGCTTTCTCAGTTTCCACAGCAGCTGAATTTTACTTACTACTACTTTTTTTTTAAATTTCCAATAGTACTGTCAACTGACTTTGACGTTGTTCGCTCTTTCAATCAATCAGTCTACAGTCTCATTACTTGCTCATGCATTAAACCATTTATTGTACATGTTTCTTGTACCATTGTTACATTCTCTAATGTAAAAGCATTTTTTGATGTTTGCATGACAAATGATATATAAAATAAAATTAATTTGTGTTGTTTACACTTTTCCAACTGGTTACTCATATCACTGTCATCATAAAAGCTCTAAAGACTTGCCCATTAGCAACACAGAATTGTGATTAAGAAAGGGACAAAAGGTCCATTTATATCCACCTGTCCCACATCATGGTAGTCACTATACCTAATATGAAGAATGGGCAAATATCTACTGTACACTTATCAGCTGGAATGCTATTCTACTCCTGCTGTGTAAGCCTCAAGGCATTTCTCCTTCAGGAATCTATCTAGTCATGTTTGAAAGCCTAAACAGTGCTAGTTCTACAAAATCTTTGTGTAGGCTATTCCACATGTTAACTATCCTCTGTTAAGTAATGGTTCCTATTTTTGCTCTTTCTCAGTGTGTGAACTTAGTGCTAGTGAAAGGTGCCAGACTGGCAACACTGGAAACTGAAGCCCTGTTTTTTTCCCCCCCAAGCATGAGTGATTACAGTGCAAGTTTCCCCACATTACCAAGCCAATGTGCCACAACCCTGTTATGGGGGGACCACCATGTAGGTTACAGGTCAGTTCAGACCACAAACCCATTTAATCCTTAGAAAGATGTAATATACAGAAGACTCACAACCACACATGGGTTTATATTTAATTGCTTTAATTGTTTTAACTGTGATGTCATAGACATGGAACAAGTTTTATAAAGATTATATTTACAAAAAATCCTTGTCCTTTCATGTGAGATAACCATCATAGGTGCATATTAATGACAATTGTGTTGGTGATTTTGGGATGTAGAAACCTCACCACTGGCAACTGGACTGAGACCACTGCAATTAATTTCATGTAGACCACTGAATAGACCTCAGGTGATAATGGCTCTTGCTACCACTGATCTGGACTGAATTTAAAGCAGTGACCTAGAGGTGAAAGATTTCTTCACCTACTACCAATTCACTGAGCCATCCAGTTGCCCAATAGTAATGCATTTTAATATTTCCTTTTGTAGTGCATAGAGGATGCTAGCTCTGTATGGATTGTTATCCTTAACAGAATACTGTTGTACCACAGTGTAAAGGTCATAGAACATGATTGGTATGACCGTGTTCCATAAGCTAACAAGCATTTGTCAATGCCAAATGTTTGCTTGCTGGTATCAGCATTGAAAATGTAGGAGTTAGACAGATGCAGAGTAGAAATGGCAGTGAAGTATTGAACTTCACGCCAACCACACCTCCACCCTGTAGAGATGGACAGGCATTGGGGAATACGTTTGGGTTGTCACCCATAGTGTTTATGCCATTTCACCTCACCCTATCCTGCAGACACTGACAAGTGTTGAGATGTGCCTTGGGGTGTTTGGCTTTGCAGTCACCCCACTCCATAAGGAAATATGCTGAAATGGGTGCAATATAGAATAGGGTGAACTGTGGGGCCAAAGAGTCCAAGGCACATCTCGATGCCTGTCATTGGGTGCAGTGTGGGGGTGAGGCTGGAATGGCATGAGCATTATAATCCCGGCAATCCAAAGACTGATGCCTGTCAGTCTGTACAGGGTGGGACGTTATGGTTAGAAACCGTAACACCCCGGGCATGTGTTGGTATTTGCAGTACAAATTTTCAGCATGGTTATTTTGTGCCCCCCCCCATGAAAACATTTGGGACTTTTTCTCATGAACAGTGGCACTGTGATTTTGTCAATGTGTCATACAATTTGAGTTTCCACAGCGACTGTGCCATTGTGTGCTAGATGCATGAAAACACAGATCAGGCAGGATGTGAAGAATGTCAGCTGTATCATTCATAGGGAGGTGTGAAGAGATGGCAATGTTGAAAATCTGTAGTGAAAGTATTAAAAATGCTCAAACTTCTGAGTGTACATGTAAACTGCACAACACATGCTTGTACCGCAGTCATTTAGTGGAATTATTTCACCAAATTTTCAACACAGGCATTTTGTGACCTCTGCTCATGAGCAGTGTCATGAAGATTTTCTTAATCTGTTCCGAACATTGATTTCCCACAGCGACCGCGGTACTCTGCACTAGATGTGTAAACGCATATTTTGGGCAGGATGTGAAAAATGACAGCTGTATTGTTCATAAGGAAGTCTGAAAACATGGCAATGTTGAAAATCTGGAATGAAAATACTACAAATTTGTGAAGTTACAAGGGTGCGTGGAAACTGCATCACACACACTTGTAACACAGCCATTTTATGGACATTTGTCACCAAATTTTCAACATAGGCATTTTAGGAGCTCTGCTCATGAACAGAGTCACTGTGATTTTACATACGAACGTACATACAAACATATGAACATATGAATCTGCCAGCAGAACACACCAATCGATCTATGTAAGTCTGCCCTAGTGTGCAGCTAACACCCTAGACTGCAGCTGCCCCAGCCTCCTCCCCTCAGTTCTTCCCCCGCTTGTCCCAGCCCCTGTCCCTGACTCTTCCTCTTGCTTTATACCACACCTCCTTAAAGCTATTGACTGTTCTACATGTTACCACCCCCTTGGCAGCGCATTCCAACTAGACACCACCCTCTCAGAGAAGTAGTGCCTCCTCATTTCCCTCTTGAAACGTCCCCCTTTCAACCTTAGTCTGTGACCCCTTTTCTCTCTCTTCCACTCCTCAGTTTAAATACCTCTTTCAGTGCTAGGTTTAGTTACCCCCTCAGGTATTTAAACACTTCAATCATAACCCCCCATCCCTCCACTCCTCCAGTGTGTACATGTTCAGCTCCTTCATCCTAACTTCATGTTCCTTTCCTTCCATCCCCTTTAACATTTCTGTTGCCCTCCTTTGCACCCCCTTCAGTAACTTTATATTCCTCCTCAGGTACGGGCTCCAGTATTGCACATAGTACTCTAGGTGCGTTCTGACCAATGATCTGTAGAGAGGTAGGATCACATCACTGTGTCTGAATGAGAACCCCCTTGTGATGCACCCCAGAATACTGTTTGCCTTCACTGCTGCTCTCGTGCAGTGGGCTGAGTTGTTCATACTCTCAGTTACCAACACCCCTAGGTCCTTCTCCTCCTCTCTGATCCCCAACCAATAGCCCCTCTTCTGGTTCTTAGCTCTGAAGTGCATCACCTTACACTTCTTTGCATTGAATCCTAGCTGCCACTGCACTGTCCATGTCTCTAGTTTGGTTAGACCCCCTGCAGTTTTTCCCATCTGTCCTCTTCGTCCACCACCACCCCCAATTTGGTATAATGTGCAAACAGACTAAGCCTGCTCCCCACTCGGTGTGCTATATCAGAAATAAAGAGCCCATATAGCACCGGGCCCAGCACTGACCCCTGCAGCACCCTGCTTGTCACTGCTCTAGGTGCCAAGACCTCCCCCACCATCACCACCCTTTGCACGTTCTCCTCTAACCAGTTCTCTATCCATTTAGTTAGCTTTTTTCCCACCCCCACCGACGTCAGCTTCCCCCTCCAGTCTCCCATGAGGCCTTGTATCAAAGTACAACAGCTACAAAACTTTGTGGGTAATGGAACAAACTGTTAAAATAACAATTTATTGGTTTCTTCAGCTAACCCCCCTATGGATTACAGCAAACAACAACACAAAGTGGGGGAGGGTCAAGCCCTTTGCTGTCCTTCACATAGACACTGAACACTTGCTGGTGTATTCCAATTTCTCTTTATTCATTCCCCCTACGTTTCGCTCTGTTCATAGAGCTTGTTCACGGGGATACTTGTGCTTCTTTTTCCAATTATGTCAAGTTGTATAAATAGTGCAAACATTTTCATGTTATTACAATTTTTTATAAATTCATTTTGTGCACTTAAATTGTGAATCTGAAAATTCTTACTCACTCACAATGTATTGATTCAGCATACCTAAATTTTTCTTTACATAAATCCCAATCTTTACAGGTTATATTGATGGCCTCACTCCATACCTAGATGTACAAAAGATAAATAAAAACTTTCTTGAGCATTTCATTCATCCAGCTGCACTGAATATATTATTTTCATGTCCCTTGTAAGGGTATCTACTCTTTTATAACTTGAGCAACTCCTGCATACCTGAATACAGTTGCATTCAACATGGTTGTTTTTTGCTGCTCATTTAACTGCTCATTTATCTTCTCACTGAAAGCTGAAGCTCCCTCTGAAAAATATAAATTTACCAGCATTTCAATTTCACTGTTCTGTGAATAGTAACTTGCATTTAAAACTAATTCTGCAATTAGCTGTACTTTAAAATAACATTTTTTACCTTTAGAGAGGAGCTGCAAAAACAACCTCTTGTCCCCTAGTTCAGCATTTAGCTGTAATGGCGGAATGCTGTTTGCTCATTCCCTCTAGAGCTCTCACTGAAAAGTGCTGGTTGGCAGTGGTGATGAAGTCACGTGGCCATGCCTGAGCATGCGCACGTTCGGGAGGACAGTTCTCTTGCTCCTGGACTCTGCCACAAAGCAGACAAATGTAGGCAGAGACTTATAAGGAAGAGCTCAAATTACAGTGCACCATGAATCAAATGAATTGCTTCTTTTTGTTTCAATATGTTTAAAGTATTGAGTCAGCATGTAATTTTACGTTACAGTTTCTATATTTCAGAATAAACCGTTTCATTTTACTGAACCAGTTTAGTCGCTATTTTCATGACTGTGCAATCTGAAATCCTAGAAATGGGTATGGGGGGTGGGTTTGGGGCTGAAGCTCTCTTCAGAATGGAGGTTGGTTGGAAGGAACAAATGAAATGGCATCACAGAAAATATACACAAATACAAAATACTAATGCATTACCAACCTTTAAAGTACTATACAGAACAACGTTTTCATTACATATGCAACTTATTCTTTCAATTAACAGACTTTATATGGAAAACTCAAAACGTTGTCACAACCAAGAACATTTCAAAAACTATATGAGATTATAACTCATTTACAACTCCAATGCTATTTCAAACAGATTTCAAATACAATAAAGCCTTATGGCTGATTTTTCTTTCCTTGCTCCTTTTGGTTAGTCATCCATGCTATGGAATTGTCCTGTCTCAGCACACTTGCCAATTTGTTTCTATGTTCATGCCTATGGTTCTTTCCAGAGTGTGCAATCTAAAGATCCATTTCATCTCAGTTTGGAGCATTTTATCCCTAAAATTCCCACCCCTCAGGGGCAGTGTAACCTTTTCAAAGCTCCCAAAATGAAGGGAAGCACCACTGTGACCATTGCTAGTAAAATGAACTACAACTGGGGAATTTATGTCCCCGTTTCTTATATCTCCTTTATGTTCTAATATCCTAGTGTTTAATATGCAGCTCATCTGTCCCACATACAGCAAATCCCAAGGACATTGAATAACATAAAAAACTCCCTCTGTAGTACATGTTATATGTTGAGATATCTTATGTTGTTCACCTGTGTGTGGATTTACAAAAAACTGTTTTTTTGAGGTATGATTGCAAACTGGGGGAGTGGAGGGAGGGGCAGGAAGGGGAAGAGGGCAAGGCGGAAGGCCAACAAGGCAAGGCAATGCCAAGAGGGGGAGAGTATCATAAGGGCTGATCTTATTCCAGTATTTAATTTGAGTAAAAGAACCCTTACTCCAGTCAAAATGAAAGTGCTCAGCTTGAGACTGTCATCTGTACCATCCCAACCTGTAGATTCAAGACAAGAATAAACGCTAGGCTGAGGAGGGAACAGGAGCAGAGGAGTTAGGAAGAGTGATGGACACCAGGAAGGCAGGTACTGGAGAGGAGGTATGAAAGGATGAAGGACAATACAGTGGGTGATAGGGTAGCAAAGGACCTAGCTGGTACAGGAAGAGACTGCACGGTGGTGAGTCGGATTAGGTGGTACGAGAGTCAGGAGAGGTATGGCCAAACGGAGCAAGGGAACAGCATAGACTGGGCAGCAAACCAGGCTAAGGCATGCCTAGAGAGGGATTGAATGGTATGAACAGGTCAAGGTCAGGCAGCATGGAGCCAAGGGGCTAAGGAAATGAAGGATCCTCGACGGTGGATGACATGGAGTGAGTAGACCCTTGAAGGAAAAAGGCTCCTCAAGGGGGCAGAGAGTGAGCTGGGTGAGGTGGCACAAATACCTGGGTCGACTGAAGGTTGGATAGAGTCAGCCACTGAAGGTCAGAGGATGTGAATGGCAAAGTAAATGAATAGAGAAGTCATGGCACGATGAGATACGAGCTAAGACTGGATTGAACCAGGATGGCTGAGGTTGCAGAAAGAGCTGAGGAGAGGGGGCAGAATGAGGGGACACCAAAGCAGGAGAAGATGATGGGAGACTGAGGTAAGGAAAAATGAAACTCGGAATCAATTGAAATAGATGAGCATGGGACAACCAGAATGACTGGCAGCAGAGGGAACAAGATCCATGCAAAATGTTGAAGTTATATAAAGTAAGGAATGAGATGGGACAATGGGGGATAGGGGAAAAAAAATGAAAGAAAGCATGGATTGAAGAAGGAATATGAGGCAGTGATGAAGACCAAAGAGGATTATTGCCACAGGAAGGCAGTGGGTCGAAGGGGTATCATAAGAGCCAATAATAGAAATGCTTGGTCGAGCAATGTAAGCAGGCATGGACAGAGGCTGATAGGGCATGCCAGACTGTGTGATGTGAACGATCGGATGTGGAGGTCGGAGGCGAGGAGCATAGGATACAAAGATGGGAATGCTCGAGTAAGCGATGTGAAGAGACAGACCTTGAGGTAAGGATGAGTAAATGATGACCAGAGTTATGAACCTGAGATGCGCGATAGGATGGTCGCGGGTCCAAGAAGTGGCATAGGAGACACGATAGGGTCAAGCATAGGAGACATGATAGATACGCCCAAAGAAATCTTGATTGCAGGCCTCGATGGGAGGGAATCTTTGTTGGCCAGTATGGAAGGTGAATGAGAGGAGACAGGAGTGAAATTGAAAATGAACTTGTAGGAAGGTAGGCTGCTTGATAGAGCGATGCGAGTAAGTAGGCTCCTTGAAAAGAGGTGGACTCTGAGGCCGAGAAGGCACATCTGGAACCAGAGGGTAGGCAAACGAGAGGGCATGAGTGTGAGACAGTGCTCGATAAGGTGATGGAACAGATCGACCATGAGGGAAATGAACTTGAATGGCATGTAGAAACCAGAGGGGATGTGAACCAGGAGGCACGTTTGGGACAAGTGATCACAGGGAGCCAAAACAGACTAGGTATGATGAGGAAGGAAGCCATGAGGGAAGAAGATCCATTATGGTCCGAGTGGAAAGAATCAATGACAGAAATGGGATGTAGTGAAGAGGATAAGCAGGTCGAGGCGAGGCATAGAGGAACTGAGGGGGCTAGGAACAATGAAAGAGTGAAGCCCAGGGGGCTGGCACAGGAAAGCGAGGGAGGACAGGAAAGCCACCTAGGATTGGGATGCTATGAATGCGTGCACGTGATGTCGAGATAGGAAAGGATGAAGGATGGAAAGAGGGAAAGAGATGAGCAGAATGGCATGAGACATAGTGGAGTTGAGAGTGCCAATGAACCGGAAAGAGCCAGCTTAGAGAATGTCGGGCGATATGGCGATGTATTGAAGGCTGATGTTGGGCAGGATAGAGTAACATGAGGAAGACAGTACAAACAAATCAAATCCCAGAGGGCTGGTAGAGATATGGCAGAAATGGTAGCATGCTATGAGAGGAAGGGAAATGGTATGGCAGTATACATATGGCAGCATAATGCTGCGAGCAGAGCAGAAGACAGGCAGGTCCAAACAGCAAATGGCCAGAAGGGGGCACACCCACCAAGTAGCCAACTAAACAGCGGGCCCCCCAGAGACCTAATGACCAGAAACCAGCCCAACAGCTGCGGACAATGAGGAAAGAAAGTGAACGTCCCAAAAAATGCCGTAGACATCAGAAGGGAGCGTAGGTAAATGATTTTTTTTTTGGTTTAATGTCACTAGAACCAGAAAGCAAGTGAAGAGGGGCAAGTAAGAGGCGGCTGGGATGAGGAAGTGAGACCATAACTGCAATGGATGGAAGAAGCCCAGGAATGCGGCACGAAGGGACGAGCTGAGAAAAAGCAAGGGCTAGGGAGAATGGGGGGGGGGAATCGAGCGAGGATAGGGAAATGAACGCTCAAAAACACTGACAGAGAATGGGGAAAAGGAGTGCTTAAAAGTGCCGACAGATAAGGGGCCAACAGAGGAAGCAGGAAGGGATAGAAGGCATGGTGAGAGGAGCTGAGGAATGCGACAAGGAATGAACAAATTGGGCAAACAAGCTAAAGAAGGCAGGGATGACCAAAGGCAACTGGAGGTGGCTGCAGAGACGTCCAGAGAGGAGGCGGAGGACAGCAGCACCTCCAGCAGTAACGAAAATGAATCCTTGGAGAGTCCAGGATGAGTGACGTATTTGAGGTCGATGGAAGAGTGACGTTGTTGTATGCCCATTGAACCTCGGGCTTGAAGCCCTCCCAAAAATGTAGAGTGAAATTACAGGCTGACTCGATACTTTAAACATATTGATACAAAAAGAAGCAATTCGTTTGATTCATGCTGCACTGTAATTTGAGCTCTCCCTTATAAGTCTCTGCCTACATGCTTTGTGACAGAGTCCAGGAGCAAGCGCACTGTCCTCTCGAACGTGTGCATGCTCAGGCACATTGGCGTGATGTCATCATGGCCGCCGACCAGCACTTTTCAGGGAGAGCTCAAGAGGGAATGACCAAACAGCATTCCGCCATTGTAGTTAAAAGCTGAACTAGGGGACAAGAGGTTGTTCTTGCAGCTAATCTCTAAAGGTAAAAAACGTTATTTTCAAAGTGCATTGTGAGTGAGTAGGAATTTTCTGATTCATAATTTATGTGTACAAAATGAATTTATAAAAAATTGTAATAACAAGAAAATGTTTGCACTATTTATAGAACTTAACATAATTGGAAAAAGAAGCACAAGTATCCCCGTGAACAAGATCTATGAACAGAGCAAAACACAGGGGGATGAATAAAGTGACACTGGAATACACCACCAAGTTCAGTGTCTATGTGAAGGACAGCAAGGGCTTGACCCCCATTTTGTGTTTGTAGTTCACTGTATCAAAGGCCTTACTGAAGTCCAAGTACAGGACATGTACCGCATGGCCCCTGTCCAACTCCCTTGTCACCCAGTCACAATACTCTATTAGGCTGGTTTGACAAGAGCTCCCTGAGACAAACTCGTATTGCCGCCCATCTTGGAGGTCATTACTGTCTAGGAATGCCACCAGCCTCTCCTTCAGTATCACCTCCATAAGCTTACCCTCTATGGATGTGAGACTTACCAGCCGATAATTTCCTGGCTCCTCCCTAGGCCCACTCTTGTGTATGGGCTCCACATAGGCCACCCTCCAGTCCTGGGGAACACCCTGTGTCCTGGGAGTTGTTGAACAGATCTGCCAGTGACTCAGCCAACAGCTCCACCATCTCTGTCAGCACCCTGGGGTGGATGGCATCAGGACTTGGTGCCTTGTCCACCCTTATTGCCCTCAGCCCCTCTAGCACCCTACTTCCTATGATCACTTTGTCCATCACCGCCTCCCCCCTTTCCCCACCTCCCCAGCCCATTCTGGTAGAGGGCCATCCCTATCCTTAGTGAAAATGGAGCAGAAGTACTCATTTAGAATTTCCACTTGCTCCTCTGCCTTTTCCACCAATCCTCTCCCCACTGTATCCTCATAATATGTTCCTTGCACTTCCTCTTTTCCCTGACATTCTAAAAAAAGTCCTTTTCCTCTCCCTTTATGCCCTGTGTGGAACTTAATTGCCTGGAGGCCTTAGCTTATTTTACCCTCCTGGCAACCTCCCTTTACCAACTCCCAAAAGCCTTCTTATCCTCTCCCTTCCCTGTTCTTCTGTACTTCTGTATGCAGCCCTCTTTTCCCTCACCCCTTGCAGCACTTCCTTGTTCAGCCAGCATAGTTTCTTGGCTCTGCTCTTCTTACTCCTGGCACTGGTGCAGGCTACTGTGACCTCTGTTAGCCCAGTCTTTATAACTCCCCACTTTTGTTCTGCATCCCTCCCGGTCTTATATCCTGGAGACTCCCTTGCAGTATTGCTCCCATCCCCCCAAAGTCCACCCAAATAAAGTCCACCACCTTAGTGCCCATGCCTCCTGTCTCCCTGTCCAGCGTGACAATGATCCACACTGTTTGGTGGTCGCTACCTGCTAGTGGGTCCTCCACCCTTACCTCCCTCACTGCCTCCCCATTTGCCAGTACTAGGTCCAGAGTGATACCAAGCCTTGTCGGACCACTTACCAATTGCGACATAATGCCATCCTGGAATGCATCAAGCAGCACCTGCTCCCTGGTACTGCTAGTGGCCGGGGTGCTCCAGTCAACCCGTAGTAGGTTAAAATCCCCGACTATAACCACACTCCCCCGCTACACACCCACCTAATCTGCTCTGCCGACTCCCCATCCAGTTCCCCAGATCGGGCTGGTGGTCTGTACACCACTCCCAGCCTCAGCTTTCTGCCCTTGGAGTCCAGGAGCTGCTCCCAAAACACCTCTGTCCTCTCCTCTTCTCCCTCATCCCTTATGCATTTAACCCCTTCCCTCACATACAGTGCAACCCCTTCCCTTCCAACCCCCCAGTCCCTGCTGTATAACCTGTATTCTGGGATTGCCAAGCCCCAAACATGGTACTCTGTGGCCCAAGTCTCTGTTACTGCAGCAATGTCCACCTTCCCCTCTGAAAGGAGCACCTGCAGCTCTGCAATTTTGTTCACCAGGCTTCTGCATTGAGAGAGACCACCTTCCATCCTTACCCCTCCTTCTCCTTACTCTTCTCCTCCTTGGTCCGTGTCCCTCCTCCCTGTAGTCCGCACCCTTTCTCCTCCTTATTCTTACTGGGTGGTAGTGCCTTCTGTAGTACACTCAGACCACTCTGCCCACCCCCTCCCAGGGTTACTACGCCTCCACCTTTACTTATATCTAGGGAGGTGAGCTCACTAGGCTCCCCTGTCTGGACTTTTTTACTAACTTCAGTCTTCTGGCTACTCTCCCGCTAGTTTAAATCCATCGTAGTAGAGATATCCCCTTCTAATCCTGCCTTTAATACTCCCCTCCTCTTCCTGCTCAAGTGTACCCTGTCCCCTGCGTACAAGTCACGATTTCCCCAGACTTGACCCCAGTTAGTCACTAACTCATAATTTTTGGTGTTGCACCAATCCCTCAGCCCTTCGTTGAACTCCTCAATCCTACCCTTCCTCCCCATGCTTGCACATGGTACCAGGAGTACCTCCGAGAAAGCCACAGACTCCCCCAACCCCTCACACTGCCTGCCCAACTACTCGAACCTCCCCTTTACTACTTCCACAGTCTCCCCCTCCAAATCATTTGTACCCACATGCAAAAGTAAATGAGGTTTTTTCCTACCTTGCTGCACACTTAAGCAGTGCCTGGCCTGCCCCCCCTGCAGTCAACATGGGGATAGCTTCAACTCAAATATGGCTGTGCCTTTCCCCTCTTCTGCTCCATCTCACCCCTTTCAGTATAGAATCCCCTAGGATGAGTAACCCCCGTCCCTTAGCCCCTTTCCCTTCTAATGTCCCTTCCACCACCCCAGTATTCAATCTTCCCTGCCCCTTACCCCCACCAGCTGCACCCTCTGTGACTTCTGTATCTGTACCCCCTACTTCTGCCTCTCCCCTTTTCTCTGCCTTATTCCTCCCATCCCCCTTGAACCCCTTCCCAGCCTGATTACTTCCTACTGGGCTTCCCATGTCGACCTCCCCTCCTCCCCTGCTGATTTCCAACCCATCTCCTATCCCCAATGTTGTCAATTTGGGGCCCCATTCCCTTCTACCCTATAGTGATGCCCTCCCATCCTTCCCCCTTCCCGTAGCCTTATCTCCTCCAGTCACCACCCCCCTCCTTCCTTACTAGGCACCCTTCTACCCTTTCTTCCTTGCTATCTCTCTTCCTAGCGGTTGCCATCTTTCTCATGCCCGCTTGTCCTCCCCTTCAATATGTTCCTGCTCCCCCCCTCTATCTCATAGCAGAGGCTCAAATCTATTCCTAGTTGATATCCTTCTACATCTCTTCCCCATTGGTTCCCCTCCTACTTGTTCCCTCCATGCACCCCTAGTCCAACCCTGGTCCTTCCCTACCCACAGCCATCTGCTGCCTCCCCTTGTACTCCTCGTGGTCTCTTCTCCCCCTAACAGGAGGCCCTCCCTCGCCTCAGGCACTCCATCCCTTCTCCTCTCTTTTCTGCTAGTGCCTGTGATGCTGGGGTCAGTTTCAGTCCCTAGTTGTTCTTCCTCTGTCCCCCCTTGCCATCCCCTATTCACCCAGCCAGGATGCCTACCATACTTATCTGCCCTTCCACTTAGACTCCTCCATATCCTCCACAGTTCCTCCCTCAAACTAGCCAGTCATCTATAGACCATACACCCCCCGTCCTCCAAGCCCAGTCCAGGATCATGGCAGACCCACACCTTGTACACCCCACCACCCTCCAAAGATGCCGGCCTTATTGACATGTGACACTTGCCCTATTTTGGCCCCCATCTTATGTTACAGGCTCTTACTCCCAGGTTCTGTACCCTACTACAACTGTTAGGCCCCTATTTACTCAAATTCCTGTTCCCCCCACACTAGTTCCCCTACTGGTCCCTTGCCAACCAGAGTAATTCAGTCTCAAATCTCATCCATTAGATACTGTATTACTGTAGCAATCCTAAAGCCTCCTTGTCCAGTTTTCACCCCTCAGCTACCATACTTTTTGTTCTCAGCTCTCATATAGTTTCACTTAGCCCAGTTAGAAATCCTATTGCACTCCAAGTATTACTCAGCTCAGTTACAGAAATAAACACTACAAATAAATACGTATTATTACAGCAGTCCTAACAGTATAGCTCAGTTAGAGAAATAAACAGAACAACTAAATCTGTATTATTACAGCACTTCTCAAAGTATCCAATCATTGCTTTGTCTCCACCCCAGAGACCCTGCTGTAATATAGGACCACAGAGGACACTGGGTGGGAGGGTGGACAACTATAAAGTGCTGGCAGAGCTCCATTGAGCTTGCTCACTCACCCTCTCTCTCTCTCGCTCATTCTGTTTCTCCCGGCGCTGCAGGCTGCCCTTTTGTACTGGGCTCCTGCCTGCATTGGCACCTTTTTCTGCTCACAGAGAAATCTGCAGCAGTCCCGACAGAGCTCAGTTGAGCTCGTTCACTCCCCGTCTCTCAGTTGCTCGACCTTAATCTGTCCCAAACATTGATTTCCCACAGCAACTGTGCTATTCTGTGCCAGAAGTGCAAAAACACATTTCGGCCAGTATGTGAAAAATGACAGCTGTATTGTTCATAAGGAGGTGTGAAAAAATGCCAGTGTTGAAAATCTGGCATGAAAATATTACAGATTTGCGAAGTTACAAGCATGCATGGAAACTGTGCAACACACACTTGTAACACAGTCATTTTTTGGACCTTCATTTCCAAATTTTCAATATAGGCATTTTAGGACCACTGCTCATGAACAGTATCACTGTCATTTTCTCAATCTATCCCAAAATCTGCTTTCCCATAGAGACTGTGCTATTTTGTGCTGGAAGTGAGAAAACACATTTTGGGCAGGATGTGTAAACTGACAGCTGTATTGTTCATAAGGAGGTGTGGAAAAGTACCAATCTTGAAAATCTGGAGTGAAAATATTACAAATTCACAAAGTTACAAGCGTTCGTGGAAACTGCACAATGCACGCTTGGAAAACAGTCATGCTTTAGATTTTTTCACCAAATGTGCAACATGGGCTCTTTGAGAGCCCACCTTATGAACAGTGATGCTGTCGTTTCGTTAATTGGTCCCTAATGGTGATTCCACGCAGTGACCACAAAATCACCTTTCGGGACCTGAATAACACCATGACAGTGCCTGAATTCACAAGGAGGGGTCCCAATAACCCCATGTTGAAAATGTGGTGCCAAAATTCCCAAAAATTCCCAAGATATGCACCAAAGTTGGAAAAATCTATTTATGCCATTATACAGCTTACGGCATTTCTTCAGTTCATGGTCAGCTTTGAAGAGTGCAGACATTTTCCCAGTCCACGAGTCGTTGCGCTGGGCTCTGGAGAGTAAGTATGGGGTGAGGGGGCTGGGGGAGGCAGGGTGTGCAGAGGGTGGGTACAGGTTGGGGAGGGGCCACTGGACACAATGAGGAACCATTTTCTGTTTTACAGGTTTAAAAAAAAAACAAAAACAGAAAACATTGCAGGATTTTTTTTTTTAAAAGGGACATTTGGCACGATGGGGTGGGCTCCCAGCATGTCACCTGAGTGTTTTTTTTGGGAGGGGGCTGTAGCCGACGGGAGATTGGGCATCCCCATCAGCACAAAATAAATTTTGGGGGGACATTATGCTGATGTGGAGTGAGCTCCCCCATCAGCAAATTTACTGAGAAGGGTGGGGACTGAAGCCAATGGGGATTGGGACCCCCATCGGCAAAGAAAGACTGTTGGGGAGTTCATGATGCCGAAGGGGATTGGGCACCCCCTCAGCACACAAGAAATGGGGGAAGGGTCACAGTATGCCGATGGGGAGTGGGCTCCCCCATTGGCAAATGTAGTGGGTCAGGGCATGCAGACAACAAGGTGCTACCCTGCAATGACGGGTCGCTCCCTCATTGCAGCAAAATGGCTGATGCTGCAGTGATGAGGCTGCCCCTGATTGCAGCAGCAAAAACGTTTTAACTTGGTGGCACTTCTGCAAAACCAGTGTCATCAGGACACTGGGCCAGCATTAGTCCACCAGTGCCAAGCCCCCATATGCAGTGTTCTCATTAGCTGCCACATTGCCGCACCTCCACAACCCACTTCTCTCCTAAGCTGCCGCATAATGTTTCTTGTGCATGCGCACAAGCAAGCATAAAAATGACCACAAGCCCAGCTGGTCACTCACTGCACCTGAAAACAAGCATGTGGCACACATACTCGAACATCAATGGAATCAACAAGATAGCCACCGCATTGTTTTCAAAGGACTGCAGTGAATGGCAAAAATTGATTGAAGTGCACAAAAACAACAGAACTACTCTTTCTCTGTCATAATGAATTTCAATAGTAAACAAAACAACTTTAAACTAATATGGTTGTCTATCAATTTATTAAAAACACTGTATTTCTTGCTCTTTACAGTATAAAAAATACTGGTTGAGCGAAACAATGCCCAACTGGACTGTGCTGCCACGTTAAGGTTCAGATTACAATGGACCTCTCAAGCTTCACTGTCAAAGTCTGTTGTAATCGGAACCTCTCGGTGGCAGCACAAGCTGGTTGCACATGGTTGCCCAGCTAATTTTCTCTATATGCTGCACCCCGGTGCATTTATTTTATTTCCTTTTTAGGATAAAACCATAGATGGTGAGTTTGGCTACAGTGTGGTCTTAGAAAAAGTAAACTGCAGATGTTTAAACAAACTATTCCAACATGTAAAACAGGTTATTTGGAATAGAAGCACAAGGTACGGAGTATAGTGAGAAATGGAGGGTAATGAGTACCAGTGCCGTAGTCTGAGCAACAAGCTCCCTGAACTTGTGGCCTTGATGGAAGAGGGATGCCTGGATATCGTAGCAATCACAGAAACATGGTACACAAAGAACCATGACTGGGATTTTAACATACCAGAGTACACAATCTACAGGAGAGACAGGGAAGGTAGAAGAGGGGGAGAAGCAGTTCTCTATGTAAAGGAAGGGATAAAAGCAATGGAACAAAAGAGTAAACAGGGAAAGTGATGGAATCACTTCTGAAGGAAAGAATTGTTGAGTACCTAGAGGAAAGTGGGACACAGGACCCAAGGCAGCATGGGTTTACAGCAGGAAGGTCATGTCAGATGAATCTAATTGATTTCTTTGGCTGGGTGACCAAAGTAGTAGACCAGGGAGGGGCTGTGGACATGGCCTACCTAGACTTTAGCAAGGCATTTGACACAGTCCCACACAAAAGATTAATAATCAAATTAACCAGCCTGGGAGTTGGTCCCAGGGTGGTAGCCTGGGTAAAGCATTGGCTGGACAACAGGACACAGAAGGTAATTGTAAATGGAGTCCACGCTGAAGAAAGAGGGGTTACTAATGGGGTACCACAGGGTTCAGTCCTTTTTAATGTCTTTATAAATGACATTGCAGAGGGAATGGAAGGAAAAGTATGCCTCTTTGCAGATGATACAAAGATCTGCAACAGGGTTGATACACAAGGAGGCATGGAAAGGATAAGAAGGGGACCTGGCAAGGTTGGAGGAATGGGCAGAAGTATGGCAGCTTGGATTCAATGCAAAGAAGAGCAAAGTAAAGCACCTGGGAAACAAAAACCCAGGAGAAGATTACACAATTGGGGAGGAGGTAGTAACAACAACAAAAGTGGAAAGGGACCTGGGGATAATCTTGTCAGATGACCTTAAGGTTAGCAAGCAAGGTGAGAAGGCAGTAGGGAGGGCTGTGGGGATACTGGGATGTATAGGGAGAGGTATCACCAGCAGAAAACAGGAAGTTGTTATCCCTCTGTACAGACAGTTGGTGAGACCACATCTGGAGTACTAGTTCTGGAGACCCCATCTCCACAAGGACATAGACAGGATAGAGGCAGTCCAGAGGAGGGCAACTTAAATGGGTCAGGGTCTGAGAGAGAAGCCATATGAGGAGAGACTAAAGGAGCTTAATATGTATACCCTTGAGGAAAGGAAGGAGAGGGGGAACATGGTAGAAACTTTTAAGTACCTTAGCGGAATCTACAAAGTCCAAGAGGGCAGCATCTTTCAGAAAAAGAAATGTGCAAGAACAAGGGGACACAATTTGAAGATAGAGCAGAGAATGGCTCAGGGCAATGTGAGGAAGTATTTTTTCACAGCGAGGGTGGTGGATGCATGGAACAGCCTTCCTGATGAGGTTGTGGGGTCTAAAACTGTGGGAGAATTCAAGAATGCATGGGACAGACATAAGGCAATTTATGTGGGGGGGTAGGAAGAAATAGGCTGTTGGTTAAGTATAATCTGCAGCTTATCCTGTAGGTAGGGAAATGGGCAGACTAGGTGGGCCAAGCAGTCCTTATCTGCCATCAAAGTCTATGTTTCTATGTATGTAAAGATCAGAACACATAAGAATTAGTGCTGGGCAAAAACTACAGATTCTGCCACTATGAAAATTTCACAAAATGTGATTTTTGTTGAAGTTTGCTAATATTCATCATGTCCACATAATTTCAGTTTGTTTGATGGAATAATCATATGAACTTTGGACTTTAATTGAATTGCAGAAATATTTTTTAACATAAAACCATCCAGCAGTTTCTACTAAAATGTAATTGTTTACAGTAGTAATCTACAGAAACATACTCTGCACGTATTTCAGTCATGGCATAGTCTTCATTTAGGTTGGAATGAAAGGATCAAATAGATATTTACTGTAGCAACCTTCTCTCTCAATTGAGACTGCACATCTTACCAAACATAACTCCTAGCAAAGCAATATCAGTGTTTATATATTTTTAAAATTGTGCAGTTCTTCAAACAATTCCACTGTTACTATCAAATTCCCCAGAACACTCAAACATTATTTTGTGCACTACAGTATGAGGCTACATGGTAGTCTTATTCCTGGATGATTGGTAGGAATGTAAGGGTCAAGGGGTTTGTCATTACAGTAACTCTCTCTTCTCATGCTCTCACTCTCTCTCTCTTGCTTTCTCTCTCTCTGTCTCTCGACTGCTTCTCTTACGCTACCATACAGTTTTACAGAGTGATGTATGTAGTTTTACAGAGTGTTGAAGGATACAGATCTGCTACTCTTTGTGGCTTACTTTTGTAAACCAAAAAGTAAACATTTCAAAGCACTTTGTGTCATTTCATTTTTGTGCAAGTTTTTGTGTAGTCCCTGCCTATTTTTTGTGGTGTTTTTCAGCACATAAATCTTAGTGTATGGACTTAACTGCTTGCGAGACACTTATTTGTTTGCATGTTAGTAGATGACAAGAGAGGAAATAGGCTTTGTGGCCATATTGAAGTGGGGTTCCATGTGATAATAGTGAAGGCATAAGGGCAACAGCACTACTGTAACAGCAAAACAGCAAGGATGCTAACGGCAACCATGAATAATCAGTGATCGTCAAAAGGGTGACAACACTGTTTTGCATTTCTGTGGGGGGGGACTTCACCCTAGCACCCCTCTATGCAGAGGGCTTTGCCCCCCCCACATCCCCTTCTATAAATAATCAACTCTGGGGAGGACAAAACTTGGGGAAGGGGTGAAAGCTGAAGGTCGCCATTTCAGCAATAGCTGTTGTTCCCGGTCACCCTTTTGCTGTTGTCATTATTCCATTGCCGTTATTGCAGTTACCCATAAGTTTTCACCCATATCACTGGATACTTGAAGGGGTAACCAAGATGTGTGCATAGCAGTGGTGGTGACAGGAATGGAAGTGGTGCTGGCACTGACTTTTTAGTGGCAGATGTTCCAATGGGGGGGGGGAGGTTGTCAAGCAGCTGAAGCTAGTTTCAGTATTTCTAGTATTTTGGGGGGCAGGATATAATACTAAACCATAAGACAGTGATAGCTATTCCAAGCATGAACATAGTGCAGCACATCTGCAGTAGGTAAGACAGCATCAATACAGGACACAAGAGCTGTTGGGTGCTAACGGAGCTGAAAACAGTTCTTGCAGCTACAGTGACTAAAATATGAGTCATTACCAAAACAGCAAAAAGTAGAATCTGTATTTATTTATTTTTATCAAAAGTTTAACCAGGACAGACATGTTGAGCAGATAGCAGCTCATTTCTAGATGTGTCCTTGGGAAAATGGGTGGAGGAAGAAAATACAATAGGTAAAAGTAAAGGAAGTACACTAACAAAATCCATCATTGCGTAAATGCAATAAAGTGCATAAGTATAGGATCAAAGTGCAATATATGATATTTGTGAATAATAATATTCAATGCTGCAGTGTAAAAGAAAAAAGTACAAGTTAGATAAAACTGCACTAGTCAGGTACAGTGAAACAATCCTACCTGGGGTGTAGAAGCAGGGGGGAGGGGCATCAAAGAAAATCAGGGATGGAGCAACCAGTGGGAGAGGGAAGGTGTTATATCACAAGGTATGAGATCAGGGACAAATGTATCAGGAAGATATAAAGTCATGAAAAAGAGACTTAATGAAGAAGGTGGAAGAGGCAAATTGGATAGACTGGGAGAGAGGACCAGAGTTTAGGGAAATGGTATGAGAAAGCAGCTTGGCGAGCAATAGATTTCCTATAGGAGATAGAAAGGCCATGGGGAACAGTGCTACAGACAAGGTAGGAGGCATGAACAGAGAGAGAGGAAAGGTAGGGAAGGAGCCGAACCAGAATTTGGATATAAAGGAGGCACCATGGGCAAGATGCTTGGCATCAAGGGACGGAAGGGAGAGGGCAGAGTAAAAGACAGCAGTGGTGGGTACATAGCGGACAGTCCAACATAAAATGGCAGAAGGCATGAAACAGAGGGTTAGTCTGAGTAGAGTGGTTTGGGAGAAGAACTGTAGACTATGTCACTGTACTTGAAGATGGGAAAGATCATGTCCGAGACAATTTTGCAGTGGACTGGAAGAGGGATACTCACTTTGTTCCTGTAGAGCACACCAAGCTTGGGGTGAAGCTGAAGGTGGATGGCATCAATGTATGATGAGAAATCAAGATGACAGTCAAGCCAGACCCCAGGATACTAAAAGGAGGAACCACCCTCTATCGCACCAACAGGGGTATGGAATGATGGAAGGGGGTGAGCCTGGGAGGCCTCTTCTGGAAGCCAAAAGTCATGGAATCAATTTTCTTGGCATTGAGGGACAGTTGGTTTTACCAGAACCAGCACTGAATATTATCAAAGTTCAGTTGTTGCCCAGCAGTAAGATCAGAGAGAGACAGAGGCAAACAGCACTATATCATCAGCATAGATGTGAATGGAAGCAGAGGAGCAGGCAGCAAGGTCATTTAAGAATACTGAAAATAGAATGGTGCCAAGAACTGATTCATGTGGGATGCCTGAGCAAATGGGTAGGGGGGATAGGGTACTTCCAACCTGGACAGCTTGAGACCAGCCCTCAAGGTAGGAGCAGAACCAGTTGACTGGAGAGGTAGAGGGGCTTGCTGCCATGAGCGTATACAGAAGGAAGGGGGAGCAACAGTGTCAAAGGCTTTGGCCAAGTCCACAAAGATGGCTCAGATGACATGATCCTGGTCCATACCTGAAGGGAAAGAGTCAGTGTGCCGGAGGTGGATGTGTGTAAGTAATGTAGTACTAACAAGATATTTCTATGAAATATACAAAAAGAGTATCTAAGGTATATCTGAAATATATGCATTAGATGTATCTCAAATATTACAAAAAAAGCCAATTTGAGATATAATGCTTATATCTGGAAACTACTATGAAAATCTATTCATGGATGAAATTCAAAAACTATTTCAAATATATTTTACAACATATATTCGAAATATATTTATTTTACATATGGGGAGTAGGATTTCCTGAAGCCAGATTGAAAAGCAATACAGAAGGAGGAGGAGTCATTGAAGGAGGAAAGCTATGACAGAAGAAAGCATTCGTGTAGCTTAGCCAGAATAGGGAGGAGAGAAAGGATTGTCACCTTTAGGGAGGGGGTGACAGTAGCCTGTTTCCAGACATCAGGGACAGTGAAAGAGGAGAAATATATATTTTGCAGGGTATTCTGAGGTTTACAAAGGCTATTGCTTCTTAAACCATAGAAAAATCTTATAGTGCATGCATGCTGCATCATGGAATTCCACAATGGAGAGTTGCAACAGTGTTTTATCCCACCTATTCCAGTATCTCCACCCAGTTATTGCAGTATCTCATTTGCAGCTATGTCTCCTCACAGTTATAGCAGTGCATTTTCCCAGTTATATCAATGTCTCTGCTACAGTACTGACTCCTCCCAGATATTCTAGTGACTCTTCTCAGTTCTTTTTTTCAATACAGAGATAACACCATAGTGGGCTGGGTTAATGAGGTAATAACCAGACTAGGGTAATAAACACAGAAGCCAAAGGTTGAGGTGTTTATTTACCCCCTCCCCCCCAGTCCAGTTATTACAGAGGAAACCCAGGCCACTATGGATGTTATCGCTAATATACTGAAAAAGAAAAAAATTAAAACTTCCTGAAATTTGTATTAGGGTGCTACAGCGTGTCTGTGAGAAATCAGGAACTGTCTGTCACAGAGGAACTGTAGTGTTGCTGGTTGTCCCTGTCAGTCTACTGCATGTTGATGTGGGATGGCAGACTGGGCTTGCTGTCTGATTGACTTAGTACAACATGCAGCAGCCAATCAAAATGCAGAGCCACTGTCCCATTATTCAGTCTATTGTCTGGTTATAGCAGAAGAACGGAACAGTAACTCTGCATTCTGATTGGCTGATAGGGATCTTCTCCAGAATATAGAGAATACTGGTTGGGCAACCATGCACAACCAGCCTGTGCTGCCACAGAGGGGTTCTGATTACATCAGACCTGGAGAGCGAAGCTAGAGAGGTGCAATGTAATCAGAAGCCAAGGAGGGGGCACAGGCTGGTCGGGCATGTGGTTGCACAGCCAGTATTTTTCTAGCGTATAGTTTTTTTTTTTTTGGTTTAGTTTTTGTTTAAAAAAAGAGTTTTCACAGCTCTCCCACAGCAGCAGCGAATGTGCCAATGGTTTTGGTTCAGAACTTCAAACTGATTGCTGTGCATGCGGCAGTGCTGTGAAAATCACCTGCACCCTCGAGGATTTCTGGTCAGCTGGAACCCTGCTATACCAGAGTAGGGTACAACTGTGTTCTATGACCTTTGAACTGTGCTACAACAAGGTTTCAGCTGGCTTGGAAATCTATGCAGAACAAACCCTCACTGTTCACTATAATATAGATTCTTACCCCAGCCAGCTGTCATGTTGCAGGATACATACCCCTGATATAATGCTATATCCTGGTCAGGTTTGAAGTAACCCTCAGCTGTCTTGCAGACAGCAGCTGAGTTTTCACTCATTTTTTATCATTTTATTTCCTCTCTTCTCACCCTGACATGGGACCAGCCTCATTTTGGCCTTGTACCACATTGCCCCTGCAGCCGAAGCAAGCTCCTTGGCCTAGCCACTGGTGTTGCTGTGGTGCCAGAAGCCACTGCCAGAACTCCATGACTGATGCACATTACTATGTAGCAGCTGCCTTGGCTTGACCTGCTTCTGGAAGTAATGAGCTGAGCCGGCTCCCGAACTTGAATCATCTGCAAGGCAGCTCAATGTGCTGCTGCTGGACCATCTCGGTGGCTTACCATTCTCAGATCCAATGGTGTCTCCTCCCAGTTACAATGTACCAATGCCTCAGTTACAGCAGTTTTTCCACACAGTTATGGCAGTGTCTCCTTCCAGTTATGGCAATGCTTTCTCATACTTGGGGCAGAGACTTATCCCAATTCTATCAATTTCTTCTCCCTGTTATACTAATTATGCCAGTGTCTCCTCCCATTTATGGCAGAGGCTCATCCCATTTCTACTAGTGTCTCTTCCCAGTTACACCAGTGACTCATCCCAATTACAACAGAGTCATACTAGTTTTACCAGTGTCCTCACTGTGTTACCAGTGTATATCAATGTCTCAGTATCTCAGTAACAGCAGTATCTATGCCCAGGTATACCAGTGGATCTACTTAGTTTTTCCAGGCTTTAATACTGTACCAAGTACAGTTTCTCAGTTACAACAGTGTTGCAGCCCAGCTACACCTGTGTCTCCTTCAAGTTAAACTAGTGTCTCCTTGCTGCAACAATTTTTATTTCTGTTTATTTAATTTCTTTAAAAACCCATTTTCAGCTATGCCTGCCAATCAATACAGCATAAAGCAGCAAGTAAAATACAGTGCAATGCTGCATTGCATGAAATTGGTTCATCAAACTTCTGAGCATTTTACAAATGTTATAAGTGTAATGACCCACTCTGGGTGTGCATCACTGCTGTAATAACCTCACTTCCTGGGTGGTCAAAAGGCCCTCGGCTGGGCCTCTGGCCTTACAGCCCACCCACTTTGTTCAGTTATTACAACATTGCTGCACACCCAGCCATAGAACATTCTTTACATGCAACACTTTAAAACAAATAATTATGTAGATGCACAACTTGTAAATTTAATATCTTGTCAATAGTGTCTCAGTTACAGCAGTGCCTTTCCTCCCAGTTACAGTACTCCATTGTCTCCCCAGTAATGACAGCCTCTCCTCCCAGTTATGTCAGAGCTTCTAGTTATGGCAGTGTCTTCTCCAAGTTATACCAGTCTCCCTTCCCTAGTTACTGCAATGCCTCAGTTACAGTAAGGCCTCCTCCCAGTTACGCCAGTGTGTCAGTTATAGCAGAGTGTGCTTCCAGTTACAGGACTGTCTCCTCCAAGTTATACCAGAGTGTCTTCTGCCAGTAAAGTCAATGGCTTCACTTACAGCATAATCTCCTCCCAGTTTAGCCAGTCTCTCACTTACAGCAGTGTATCCTTCAAGTTGCAGCACAGTCAACTTCAAGTTAGGGATGGGAAAACTCAGTGAAGTTCTCACTCTTATTAAATAAGAAAACGGTGAAGTCCTAATTTATCCTGATTAGTTCTGATTTATTGACCAATATTTGAAAAAATGCATAAAACTGGCCAAAGTCACATTTCTTACAGAAGCCCAAAGGGAATAATTTAATGGATTATTTGTATAAAAATTAAAGTAAAACTGTTAAATAAAAAAGCAATCTGTCACTACTAGCTCCTTCATGGCTGGCCTATAATAGTGGCATATCATGCTCGGGCCCATGACATGGATGTGCTGGGAGAGACGGAGAGAGAGAGACAGACAGACAGATGCAAATACCTCCAGTATATCATAGCACCACCAAGCACTGCAGGCACTGCTAGGCAGCTAAGATTTCTTTTTTTATTAATGGTGCTGTGTGGGTATTATTTTGATGGATGTTCCAGTCAGAGCCAAACAAGCCAAAGAAATGGACATGAATGATTAAATGAGCAGCACTAAGACAGCCTACCCACCCTACCCATGTGAATGATGCAACTGCTTTGCATGTCCCAGTGTACTGTGGTATACGGTACACTACCTGGTCCAAGATGTAGTAATGTTTTCTAGCACTACAACTACTTCTACTGAATGTGATCAACATCCTGAGGAATGGATGCTGAATCCTTAAAGAAAAAAAAACTAAGGACATAGTGATCACCACACAGGCAGGCAGCCAGTCACACATTGCATTGGTCAAGTGTAGTGCAGTCATAAAAAAGTTTACCACTGCCACCTGAAGACCTGATGACACACAACACAATGACACCTTTACTAGTTCCACAATTGCTTGCTGCCAGCCACTGCCAAGTAATTTAAGTATCACAAATAAAATATAGAAATATAATAATCTCAGCCCAGTTACTGTGAGATGTAACCAGGCTAGTATATCACACACACACACACACACACACACACACACACACACACACACAAGAAATTATATGAATTTTTAATTTAGTAGCATTTTTTTTCTGTGAAATATTTGCAGCCAAATATTAGGGACATGAGAAATATACAAAGAGTATTCAGTTTTCTGAACATTCAGGCATCTGCTAAACCATGCATGCACTGTACAAAAATTAAAACAACACAGTCAGGATCACTTTGAGGGCAAAAAAAAGTGACAAGTCGTAGCAGTAAGGAGGACTGGAGGAAGGACAAAAAGTGACAAGTATTTATCATGACTCGTAACCCTGACTCGTGATGACAAAAGGTGATAGTAGTAGTAGTAGTAGTAGCAGAAGACAGCAGTACCCTACCTTACAGATCAAATAGTGGTACCTGGTACCACCAAGTACTTTTGTGACATGAAATGCAGTTGCTTGCTGTATTTGGACTCTGAACCCACTGATGTTATTATCTTTTTTTCTATTCTGTTCAGCTCGTGTGATCATAGTGACCTGGCCTAGCCTGTCCTGACCTGACATGTTGCAATTAATTGCAACCTCATGTAGTAGACCCGATTCACAAAAGATTTTCACCATAGGCACAACTTCTTGAAAGTGTTTTGTGCATAGGGCCTGCTTGGAGCAGTCATTGTATGTTTTATTCCGGTATCGTATTTGAAATTAAAGTGAGGAATATTGACTTTGAGAAACATGAGATGCTAAGCATGTTCCGGTGTCAAACGGGATCGTGGGTCAGTAATGACATTACTAGCTGAAGTGAACAATCGTTCTGAACAGACACCAGTCAGAGGGCAATTCATGTACTTCATTGCAATGTTTACTAAAGTAGGCCACATATTTTGTTTGGATTTCCAGTATTTCAAAGGATTAGCATTCCAACTGATATTGGGCTCTGCCAGGTACATTTCAACAATGGTCGATATGGAGGCTGTGTTACAAGAGGCAGATGAAAATGTTACAATAACATCTGACTCCAGAGACATGAAGCTGAACCAAGTGACTGTAGGACAGTGCCATCATGCTTGGCTGGTGGTGTAGAAGAAGATTCGGTTGTAGTAGCTGAGGAGGAAGAGGGAGAAAATGCTGCAGCAGTAAAGGATGGGCCACCTGATGCTGTGCTTCTGCGTTGTGAAGAACATTCTGAATGTGGTGCTGCTGTTGTACTCTGTTCCATGACAGCATGCACCTCGTCAATTATTTCGTGTTTGTTTCTCTCAAAACAAGTGTCATCATCATCACTCAATAGTTGCTACAATTTGTATCGTGGGTCCAAGATTGTTGCTTTAATGTAGTAATCATAATGAAACATTTTACATAGTTTGTCGTCTTCTTCAACTTTTTTTATTATACGTCTCATTAGATCTTGTTGTATTCTGGAGGGCAACCTGCATGTGTCAGTGCCACTGGTAGCCTGTGTGATCATGGAACTGTCTTGCTTCTCTAACTTTTTCCTAATCAGATTTAATCTGAATTTTACAATTTTTATTAGGGGTATCACCTGGCTCAGAGTTGCTGTGTTTGCACTAACCTCCCTGGTGATGTCCTCAAATGGCTGGAGCAGTACAATGAGCAACTTCAGCATGGCCCACTGTGGTGGAGTGATAAAGATGTCTGCACCACCAGTTGTTTCTTTCTAAGGTGTACTGCCTGATAGCTTTCTTTTGTTCCAGCAGCCTTTGGAACATATAAAAGGTAAAATTCCATCAGGTAGAAATCTCTTGGATCAGTCTGTGCAACAGTAAACTATGCTCCTGCTGTATTTTTTCAAACAAGTAAAGGACTTTGCTTGAATGACTAAAATGAGTGCATATTCTTTCACCAGTGACAATGAAAGCCTTAATCTCCCTGTCATTATCAAGAAAACCATGAACTTTTAAATTTAAGCAATGCACAAAGCAGTGGATGTAAACAAAGCCCCATTCCTCCAAGGCCTTCCTTATGTTGGACCCATTATGTGCAACTATAAAGCTAACTGACAGTCCCTTTGAAGTGAGCCATTGCTGTATTGGTTTTTGGAGCTCTTCATTGATGTTGTATGAGGTATGTTCAGATGGAAAATAAAACATTCTCAGAAGAGCAAACTGCAATGCTTCATTGTCTCCACTCCCACATGAATTAACAAAACATGCCCAATGGGGCCATGACAGACATGAAGTGCTCAGGCTGACAACTTGTCCAGATATCTGTTGTGAGATGCACCACCCTCCCAATAGCACTGCACAAGATGCATCTTAATTTTTTACATATGACATCATAAAGATCGGGAATCCCTGTTGTCTAGAAGTATTTCCACGATGGTATACTATATCGAGGTTCAAGGTGTTATATGGTAGCTAATCAACAGCTGTCATTTAGGACATTTTTTTGTTTATTGTAACAGCAATAGGATGAGTTGAGGCATATTTGGTCTTATGCTCATATGTTTCTCAGATGGTAAGCTGTCTCCTTGAAGGAGGAGGGCTTTTGAACACATGGTCACTTTCAGTAACAGTTGGAGGAGTCCTTTGAATGGCAGCAAGTGGTGGTTGAGGTGTAGTGCTGTGGGGGCTACCACTGCTTTCATCTATGAGCATTACCCCCAAGTGTAGTGAGCTATCGCTATCACTTTCTCTTCGAGACTCACAACTGACCTTCTCACTAATGGTATGAGATCTGTCTAGGTGGCTTTTCAGTGCTGAAGTTCCCAATGCTCCTTTCTTTTTACCCCTGCTGATTGGCCATTTACAAATAGTGCATGTTGCTATCAACTCATAGGACGCACTAATTGAGAAGTATGGCCAAACAAAATATATTTTTTTAGTTTTTTTCCCATGAAGGCATGACACGGTCATCTTTTCAGGTGCCCCCAGTTTGTTCTAGGCCTTTTCTGGTTTTTCCACTGCTCCCCTCCTCCACAACTGAAACATTTCTGCCTGTTCCTTCCTCATCTGCGATATCTATTCCCTCCAGTAAACCTTTTGCTGCCTGATAATTCTCTTCGTCTTCTTTATTATCATCAGTATTACCCTTGTCAGGTTCAGCCTCAGAAGACTTGGATGAGGGACTGGCAGTAGCACAGTATGCAATTATTCCATACCGTTGGGTGCCTCTGTGGGTGGTATCCACCACGTCTTTAGTTTTTTTAACATCACATTTTCTTTTTTACTTGGGACTGATGATGATGATCCAAGACAGAGACATTCACCTTTTTTGGATTCAAGCATTCACTTGGATGTCGAACCTTATTAGATGTGAAAAAATCCCTTTTTGGGGTTTGATTTTGTTTTCCCTTTTCAGATTGATTCCTGTCTTTTGCAGTGCCACTGCCTACCTGAGAATTAGAAAGTGCCTCAACATTTTGATCCATTTTGGAACAAAGATCCCTCTAACGTGAAATGTGATGTCCTTCGGATGACTCCCACCCACACAGATCAGGGACAAATTTACTGTCATGACTCATGACTGTACACAGCACACTGACAGCACAGCAGTCCACTGCCACTTCCTTCCAGGACTGCCAGACTGGCTCCTATAATACTTACTGTTAAGTGAAAGTGATCAAATTCAGCAACTGTTAAGTGTGCCTCAGAATTTGAACTGGAGATTCAGACACATCTGGTGCACTAGCCGCATGCAGCACAGTCCCACGCTAGGGGTTGGGTAATGCTTATACATAATGTAAGTTTGTAACACAACATACTATGAAACTAATGATAATATGGAATAATGGTGAATGAGTGATGTTGACGACATGTGTGTAGTGCTTGTGCTTTACCTGTGTTGTACTGTAAATGCTCAGCCTACTACAAGTCACAGTCATATTATCTCCTGGGCCACTCACGGCCAGCAGCACAGGTCAGGCGCATTAACTTATATGTTATTTGAACAGTATCTTTTTTTACTACATGAAATCATGATTGAACAGAAGTCATGATGATCATTATTCGTGATTAGATTGTACACACAGCTACACTGAAGCCAGGAAAAACAAATTATTTGGGATTTCTGGGACTGTCACATTTATTGTTGTGGGCCACCCTGCAGTCTTTTTCCCTCTCCCCTCTTTACATCACAAAGATTTATTTTGCCACCCTACTGCCAAGAAAAAAAAAACTTTCATTTTGGATTTTCTGTAACTGTAATCTTTGGGCCACCTGTACTCTTTCCTTTAGATCTGGAATGGCACAAGTCAGATTTTGCCAACCTGCACTTTTGTACACACAGCTACTGTCTGAGGCCAAGAAAAGTTTCATTTGGGATTTTCTGTAACTGTAATCTCTGGGACCCACCCTCCCCCACCAGTACTCTCTCCTCTCTAGATCTGGAATAGCAGAAGTCAGATTTTACCAGCGGTCAGCCTGCCCTTTTGTAAACACAGCTACTACTGTCTGAGGCTGAGAAAAAGTTTCATTTGGGATTTTCTGTCACTATAATCATTCATGGCACCCCCCATACTCCCAACGTTCCCTCCCATCATCAACTGACCAACTTCACCCACCTCACCGCCTCCACGACTGGGAATCTCTATCTCTCTCTCTCTCTCTCTCTCTCTCTCCCACCCCTAACTTTAGTGCTTTTGCATTTTGGTGCTTCGCCTTCTTCTAGTCTCTCTCCAGTTTCTCTCTAGTCACTTCTGCTGCAATACTCCTCCTTCTGGGCTGTGTGGCGCACTCACCAGCCTTGTATACCGGTGAGTGCATCACGTGACTTTTTGTTGTCTGATTGGATGCCGCCAGCTGCCTGTATGTCCCGATGGCATCCCCCAGGCAACAGAAAAAAATAATGCAGAAACAGCAACTACACAGACCCAGAACTGGACTTTATCACTAAGTCCACATTTATCCAGGTCCGTGGATTGTGGATTCGATCCGGGGGTTCGGATCTCCTGTGGAACAGTCCGCCCATCCCTACTTCAAGTGCCTCTCTGTCTCATTCCAGTTACACCAGTGCCTCTAGTACAGATCTGTCTCCAGTGTCTCATGCATACTTACTGTAGTAAAATAGCAGTTTAGAATCAGAAGTGACTAAAGGGCCATAATGTCTACTACTGGTGTTGTGAAATAAAACTTTATTTGAACTTCATGAAGCAATGTGAAGTTTCCCAACTGCCCCAACTTCACATGGTGAAGCTTCTTTAAAAAAAAAAAAAAGATTTTAAAGTCATAAAACCTCTTCCACTTACATAGTAATGGTGTTCACTTTCTTTCCCACCCTGACTATTAAAAGAGTTTCCCCATCTCACACTCTGTATAGCACCAACACCATCCTCCTCTCCCCCTCTGCCCTGACTCTACTTCTATATTAGTGATTACTATAGAGGTATGAATAGTTCTACGCAGTAGATGGTGGCTTGCTAAAGTGGAGTGATGGCTATGCCAGTTTTCTACCAAGGGATACAACAATATCCATCTTTGAAGTGAGTGGAGGTGGGAGGAGAGTGGTGGATGTCAAAGGAAGGTGAGGTGGGGGTATGATGAATTTCACCGGTTGGGTGGGGGTGAAGAGAGGAGACAGAAGGTCATCTTGTCAAGGAATGGGCTTTGTACTACCATGATTATTTTATTACTACTATTTACTATTCACTGAACATTGCTTAGAGTGTGAGGAGAGGAGGGTGTTGTGGGTGCTACAGAGGGTTGGAAATGGGGGAACTATTTTTAATGGTGAGGTTGGAGGAAGGAGATAGGTACCATTACTTTGTGAGTGGGGTGTGGTATTATGTATTTGAAAGGCTTTTTTAAGAGCTACTGCTAGTGGCACTTTGTAGGCCTGCATTTCACCCTCTTGACTGTCTTAATGTCCTTTTTGTTTGAAGAGATCAGAACAGCATGCAGTATATTAGAATGCAAATGTCTACATATGGCTGCTTTCCCTAAGATGACATGGCCACATCCTCACACTCACTTTAGGATGCATTTCAGTTATATAAATAGTCTGCGTTGTGTTTAAAGTCTTAGGAGAAAAATCATCTGTTTATACTCTTGGATGCTGGTAAACAGTTTTATTCTTGACGTCCTTTATGGTGAGGACACAGGATGTTACATTTAGTAGTTCTAAGAACATGCAGCAATTATTTATACAATGCATTTCAGCAAACCCTTTGTAACTCAGTGAACAACATCCACTGTATTTCCAGTACTGTAGTGGCTGTCACACATAAAGTAATACTGAGTTCCATAACTTTAATTAAAGTTATCTTCCCAATTTTCAGTATCACTTACTTTATCAGGTTCCTTATACTGGCAATGGTTTATTCCTGACATTTTTATAAAATTATGCCTCACCTGTATTTCGATGGAAGGGATTGTAATTAATTGTCCTGGTTAAACAACTAAAAAAAAAAAAATTGGCCCTGGCAAGATGGCCAGCCAATTCCTTCCACTTCCCCGATTCCTCTGTCACACCCCTATGCTCAGCACACAATGACTTGAAGCAAGGGAGAGCACAGGGGTAAGCACCACTGAAGTCAGTGGGAGCTTAATGCATAATGATGGCCAGTTGGAGATTAAAAAGGCCACCACTTGATTAACAAGGCCCTTGCTAAATGAGCAGTGGCCTTCTTTAATCTCCAATTGGCCATCATTATACATTAAATAGTAATGAAAATCATCTCCCATTGACTTCAATGGGGCTCACCCCCCCACTCTCTCTTGCTTCACATTATTGCATGCTGAGCATGGAGGGGGGAGTACCAAAGGAATCGAGAAGTGGAATAATCGACTGGCCATGGTGAAATGATGATCTCTGCCACCTAAATACAGGTGCAGCATAATTTTATAAAAAACGCATGAACAAACTATCACCAGTATAGGGTACCTAATAAAGTAAGTGAAAAGGCACTGAAATAAAGTGGGAAAATCACTTTGGTGGCTATTCTCCAAAGGCACACTGCACAGAAAGAGGGTGCAAGCTGGGAACCAAGCAGCACACAGGGTGCAACATGGTACACGGCATGCACAATACCGCACAGGACAGTGCAGCGGAGGTGCGGAAAAGCCACTGCACACCCAGCGCTATGCACAGGCAGAGAGGCATGGCTGCATGGTGCGGACCACGTTGGCCACCCAAGCACATGCACAAACACCGATACAGCTGCAAATGGTGTGCAAAGGGGAGCATAGCCATATGTCCCAATGGGGGAGATGTAACCAGGCACGCAAGTAGGCAACTGCAGGGAAGTTCACAGCAGCCAGCATGGTGGGCCCCACCCCACAGCCCTGAATGCAGCAGAACCCACCAGGCACCCAACGCACAGCCACACAAAAGATGCAGAGACACAGGTGCATGGGACAGGTATTTTTACTGCCACAAACCAACACCATGAACAGAACACAGAGATAGTGCAGTGCAAAACCATGACAACAGCGGGCACAGCCACCCACCCACCAAATCACCACCACAAAGGGCGCAACCCCCCGCAGATGAACACAACCAGGCCCCCAGTAGGACCTGATCAACACAAGGAGAACCCCACAAACAAGAAGGTGGCAATGGCCATGTAGTCCCTCCAGCACACAGGCAGCAGCCCCGGCAAACAGTAGCACCATATCCTGAACAGTTCAGCAGTGGGTAGATGGTGTGGCCTAAACAAGGCCAGCTCCAGCTGGCCCCAGCCTCCTCCTCTGAGTCCTCAGATGACCATTCAGGTATAGTGACAGGGTAGTCCAGCACCTCCAGGAGCATCCTCTGCAATGGACCATTGTACTCTTGTATGGAGAAAGCACAGTAAAATGGACACATCAGCCCCATGCATGCTGCCAGCCCCAGCCCCACCCAGACACCCACAGTGGTGAACACCTTACCTTAGACGGCTCCACGACATGCCAGTACCAGCCACAGTCATCCTTGTAATAGATGTCCCTGCTGCCAACCCTCAGGGAGATGAAGTCCAGCAGTTATTGGGGCCACTCCCGCCACCTCACCATGACCTGTCCCGTGCTGCCATTTGTAAGGTTACAGAGTTCCACAGCAAAGCACTCTGGCCACCCAGTAGTGGTCTGCAATGCAGAACAGGACAGTGTCAAGGGCAGTGGTAACACACACAGGTGGCCACACCATGAACTGGGTGCACAGGGGTCACTCACCTCCAGGGCCTTGGTGACATCCCAGATCACACCTCCCTGGAGGCAGGCCTGGTAGCACCATGAGGATACATGCCACACTTTCTCTGGGTAGGCCGCGGACCTGCCCACACGCACGCCACGCCTGCTCACACCTGCTGCCGCCACCATGGCCATGTATGTACAGGCGATGGGGGCCACACCCAAGTCCATGCCACTCCCACAGGGTGTGGTGTGCGTGCATACTGTGCCTCCGCCAGTGGTGGGCAGGTGTCAGGGGTGCAAGGGGCGGAGCACAGACACTTTGCTTCATTCAGGGCTGACTGCCTACTGGGTACAGCTGTACACACCAATGGCCACCACGATGTGCCCTGAGTTGCTTCTCAACGTAGCACTACTTGATGTTGCTAGCGTACAAAGTTGGGACCAACGAGCACGGAATAGGCCCAGGCCATACCGCCCGTGGCTCAGGGCCACTGACCTCAGGGTGCAGTAGTGAATGGACAGATTCTGGGTTGACCATGGTACAGTGGCATACTTGTGTGACATTGTTGGGCTGATGGTGCAGCCCTGGACATGCTGCTCGCATGCCTTGTCCACAGAGATCAAGGACCTTTGTGCTCTGTCCTACTATGCCACCGGTACGTTCCAGTGGGTGTGTGGGGACATGACTAGTGTGAGCCTGTCGTCAGTGTCTAGGGCTGTACACCAGGTCACCGAATCACTGGTGTGGATAGTGGGTGACCACATACAGTTCCCTGCATCACCACAGGAACAGCGTGCTGCCAAGGAAGCCTTCTTCGCCCTGCACAGCATGCCCAAAACACTTGGCATCATGGATGGCATGCATGTGGGGGTGTTGACACCAGCCATGAACAAGGCAGCATATTGGAATAGGAAGGGCTTTCACAGCCTCAACTACCAGGTGGTGTGTGATGCCCGGTGTTGCATCACAGACGTGTGCGATCGATACCACGGCTCATGCCATGACACCTATGTGCTCGACAACTCTGGCATCGGTGCATGGCTTGTGGCAGGAGATGGTGGTTCCGGATGGCTGCTGAGTGAGTGCCCCGGGTGGGATGGCAGTGCCATGCATGTGTGAAGGTGTGTGTGTGTGTGAGGCCATGTGCTGAGGATGGCATGGTGGTGTGTGTCCCAGGGCTGTACCAGTTGTAATCATGCCTCTGAATCCCCCCACAGGTGACAGCGGATACCCCCTGTGGCATTACCTGATGACACCGTACCTCGTGCCACAGGACAGGGCAGCAGTGGCCTACAATGAGGCACATTGACAGACATGTGGGTGTGTGGAGCGCACCATTGGAATCCTGAAGATGAAGTTACGGTGCCTGGACCACATGGGGGGCACGATGATGTATGAACCTGGGTTCACCTGCAGAGTGTTCACCATGTGTGAGATGCTGCATTACATCTGTGTCTGTCATGGGTTGCTGAGCCCACCCCTTTTCCTATGCAACATGTGGCCCCCTGACATGCAACTGGCACCGGATGGGGCCCAGGACATGCCGACCTGCCGTGCAGTCCACCACATTGTGGCGCATGGTACCTTCGGTTGAGCATCCCATGGGCCATGGGAGAAGTGATGATCCTGTGTTCTGAGTGCCCCTGGCCATGTCCGTGGCTATGGCCCATGTCGTCCTGCACAGCCACGGCAGTTGTGCAGCGTATGGACTGTGCAGCATGGCGAGAGTATCCCAGGATGTGCTGTGGCCACCTTCCTAGCTCCCTCAGTGTGTGCACTGTGTTTGCTGCCTGCATGCCGGCACCTGCCCCCCCTGATGGTGTAGCATGCCCCGGCCACTCTCATTGGCCCCTGGGTGTACCCCGTCCACACGTCCATGATCCACGGCATGACACAGTGGCATCAAGCGCTGTCCCCCACTGGTCGCACACCTCCTGAGCAGGGTACCCAGTGTCTGTCGTCTCACCCGGGGACACACCACCTGTGTGGGGCTTGGCTATCTGGTTGGGGGGGCCACCAGTGCTATCAAGGTCAGGGTCCTGCAGGCCCACTGGGGGCAGCCTGACAGGAGGGGCAGTCATGGCAGCACTCCCATTGTGTGCCAGTGGACTGCACAACAGTGGGCCGAAGGGCTCCATGTATGGCGGTGCTGCGGGTTCCAGCACATCCTGTCCCACATCAATGCATGTCTGTGTGGCCCTCGTGGTATGGGCAGGCACAGGGTCATGTGTGCATGTACCGGGTGCCTTGCGCTCCCTGGCCACTACCATTTCCAGCATGTCCCCGATGTGGGTCATGCCCTGTGCCATACCCTCAACCACAAGGGTGAGTATGAGGTGGCCTCAGTCTGTTCCCTCTGTGCCGTTAGCCTGTCCTCCTCCTGCTGCCGCAGCTCTGTGTAGTGCATGGTCAGCACCCCTGCACCTGTGGGTTGCTCAACACGCTATTGTGTGACCCGGCCCTGTCCACCATCCTGTCCTGTGTTGGCATGCCTCGTCCCATGGGCACCACTTGCTGATGGGTCGGTGGATGGATGTGGTGTCAGTGAGGGTGCCTCTATGCATGGGTGTGCCATGGGGATGGTTGGGACCACAGGGCGCATGTTGTGTCCCACACTCTCGAGGGATATTTCCACCATGCCACAGGTCTGTTGCATTTTTATGCTATCCTCTGGCTTGGTGTCTGGGGTTGGTGGTTGTAAACGTGTGGATCTCAATAAACAGATAGTACAACCAGATTATGATGCATAAAAAATGCATACTTCTGCATTTATCATTTTATTTTAGAAAAACACAAAACCAAAAATAAATAAATAAATAATCCAATATTTACAGAAAGGAAAAAATATGATGATATTTCTTCACATCAGTTCAAACATCAGGAAATATTTCTTGCTTCAGATGCTGTAAAGAAATTCCTGTGTTCTCTCCTTCCTTAGTTAATGTGAAAGCCTGCACATTACCTCCTTGCTGAGATCCTTCTCTCACCTTGGTCAGAACCCTACTGACCAACCTATCTATCTAAACCTCCTAGTGGAGGGTTTATATAGTAAAGGAAAGGGGTGTGGTTTTCACTGAGCTCCTCCTCCTTTGTGACATCACATTCCCTTGCATCTATAAAACCTGCCATTTCCGGGGCAGCTTGCCCTATAGTAGGACCTTACAGCATGAGACAGACCTCTAGGTAAAACAACTTTTCTTTATAAATGTGAAAAGTATAAGGATAAACCAAACCTGTTTAAGAACAAATAACAGTCTATAACCTTAGCATGGAAAAGAGAGATGAGGGGCGTGCTCCCTATCTGCCTCCATATAAGGTTATAACTTTTTATTTGTCTTTTTGTTCATATAAGGAAAACACACATAAGTGAACCACTGTAGCATCTATATTTTGATTCACATAATATGGCACTCTAATCTTTGGTCATGCATATTTTCTTCCCAAATCCCTTGTTTTATATTTCCAGAACGTTTTATTATTTTTCTCAAACAGCTTATCTCTCTGCTGCACTTTCAGCAAACAGCTTATCTGGTTGCTGCACTTTCAGCCGACGCCTTGCTGAGGAACTCAGCCTTCTAAAACACAGAAGGCTTAACTTCAATAATTGCAACTCCCTTTTGAATGAATTCTTTTGACACTTACAGAACTCCAATTATTCTGCCTGTAGCGTTTAAATTATACTCTTACTTTAGCCCATTTTCAAGTGTTTTAAAAACAAGGGTACATTTCTCATTGCTTTGGGGCTTATTAGAATCTGCACCATAGTAACCAAACACAGTTGCTTTAATTTCCTCCTAATTTTAAACTTAAGTGTTTGGATACAGGAGTATTAAAATCATATAGTAATTGTACAGGTTCTATAGCACTTTCCTGCAAACCTGTACATTCTTTGTGTTGCCTAAACCATTTTTCCCACTGTTTGCAGCAATTTTACAGTCTCAACTTTTCTTACTCACTAATTTTTTTATTTATTTTTATTTATTTATTGGAATACAATCGGAATTACAAACCTTTGAGTCACAGATTCTTTTGCAAAGGCTCCACGTCGGTTACAGGGGGTGGAGGTAAACAAATACAGTAAAGGACATACATAGACAGGCAGTATTTACAGTAACTGTACTGAGGAGCAGTCCAGGCAAAACCTATATACCAGTGAGGGTATTAGGCAGCAATCTTAGAGTCCCAGGCCAGGGACTTGTATGGCGCTAATACATGGGGCCTAGAGAGACCCTGAGTCGAGAATGGGGAGGAATGGGAATAAAAATGGGTGGGCAATGTTAGCCACAGACACATTTTGCACTCTCAAGTAGTTGAGCCTTGAGGCCTGTTTTAAATAGTGAGATGCTGTGGGTCTGGGAGAGTGAGTGTGGTAATGCATTGACCCAGAGAGGGGCTCGGTAGCGGAAGGATCTTTGTCCAAGGGAAGTTCTACATAGGGGGACCAGAAATTATGAGCTTGCTGCAAGTCATGTATTGCGCCTGAGGGGTGCTGCACTGATTATGGGGAGAAGGCTGACGGGGGCTAGGTGAAGGTGTATCTTTTTTGCGAGGATGCAGGTGTGGTGCTTTAATCTTTGTTGGAAATTTAGCCAACCAGTCAAAGCATAAAGATCACAGGTGCGGGTTAGTCTATCACTGCCTGTGACTAAGCGGCAGGCTTTATTCAAGGCAGTGTTTATACTGTTAAGCTAGGTGAGTTCTGCAGAGCCGTATATAGCAATCCCATAGTCAACTAGGGAGAGGATAGAGGAGGTGACTGCAAGCTACATGGCCTGTGTGGGTAAGCAGCGTTTGAGCCTGTACAGGATGCCCATTCTAGTATTGACAGCGGAAGTGAGAATTTGGATATGCCTCTGGTAGGAGAGGGAGGTGTCTAATGTGATACCCAGGTATTTGAAGTTGGTAACATGTTCCAGTGGGGTGCCTAGTGTGTTCTTGATTAGGAGAGGAGACTGACTATGAGGGCTTTGGTGATGCGCAAAAATCATGGACTTAGTTTTATTATAGTTGATGATTAGGCGGTGTTCAGTGAACCAGGTCTCTAGTTCCCAGAAATGACTCTGAAGGGCCTGTTGGAGGGTGCTCGGATGGGGGTGTTTCCAAAACAGAACCGCATCATCAGCGTAGAGTAGCAAATGACCGCTGCACGCCTTAGGGAGGGAGTTTAGAAAGAGGGTGAAAAGCAGTGGGCCCAGAATTGACCCCTGTGGGACCCCAGAGCAAACTGTTTTTGGGGTGGAGAGGGTGGTGTTTATCCTGACTTGCTGTGACCGGCCTGAGAGGTAATCCTTGAACCAGGCCGTAGTCTCAGGGACCACATTTAGTTTTGGGGGACACGAAGCAGTAGCTCGTGACTGACCGTGTCAAAAGCCTTGGTTAGATCCACAGATTGCGCCTGTGATTGAGCCTTGGTCGAGGGCTTCGTGGATGAGCAGTGTGAGCTCTGAGAGTGCGGTGTGATGGTACTATGGCCCGTCCAGAAACCATGCTGTTCCTGGCTGAGAAGTTTATGTTTAGTTAGGTGTTCGGTTATCTGGTCAGATACTATTCTTTCAAGGGCTTTGGAGAGAGGTGGAAGTATTGAGATAGGTCTATAGTTGCTGGTGTTAGTGGGGTCACCACTCTTCAGAATGGGAGTGATTATGGCTCTCTTCCAGGTTGAGGGGAACTGACCAAGGCATAGCGAGAGGTTAAGAATTTTAGTGAGGTGTGGTAATGTGACATCCAGGGTGAGCCGAAGGAGTTTAAGATCTAAGGAGTCATTACTGTAGTGGGTATTAGAGATAGCTTTGGTAATATAGCATTTTGCCTCATTGCAGGTGATGACAAGCGGAAGGGAGGCGAGTTGACATTGCACGAGGTTTGGGGGAGGTGGGAGAATTTGGAGGAAGGATATGGGAGAGGTCCGAGAAGGCTGAGTTAAGGGCTTCTGCGATAGTAGAGTGATCCTGAGTGACATCACTGTTTAGATTAAGTTGGGTGAGGGGGGGAGCAGGATTTACCACTGAGTTCTTTTATGTTGTTCCAGAATTTTTTCCCATCACCCCAGGAGGAGGTAAGGGTTTGTTGGTAGTAATTAGCTTTTGCCTGCCGCAATGCCCATGTACATTTATTGCGTGCCTCCCGATAGAGTTGTCTATCCTGGGTACGTTGGGAGTCAAGGGCCTTGTGCCAGAGGTTGTCCCTTTGCTGTAGCAGGTTTAGAAGTGGGGGTGTGATCCATGGGGTGGTTCTGGTTTTCACAACTTGCTTAGATTAGGGAGCGAATAAATCGCAGGCTTTGTTGAAGGTGGTTATAAAGGCTTTTTCCTACAACCCAGCCCTCTTCTCATTTTGGGGCTTCTTTTAAGTGACACAGCTCCTTCTTTACATATATTATAACAAGATGCAAGTTTTTTAATACCAGAGCAAAAAAGTGACAGTAAAGGCAAAGTAGAAAATTGCCAGGCTGGCCACCCTGACAAGAAAATTAGGATAGATATGAATAAGCAGAAGAAGACAGGATAGAGAGTGAAAGCAGAAACCAAAAAGGGGGAGGGGGGGTTTATTGCTTCTTCTCTGTGTCAGCCTTATCCTTCAAAACTGGACCTCCTGTTACACTCCTCCCACCACAAGAAGTCAACATACTATTTAATGTGTTGACTGAGACCACTCACCCTGTGAAGGGTTGGAACTTCCACCCACCCACTGCAGAAGTTCCTCCCAGGGACCCTTAAGATAAACAGTATTCAAAACATCCATTCAAAAACAGACAATACTGTTTATATGTCATTCGATTTCCCTGGGGTTGTGCCATCAAGGCACTTTATAATGCCATCATCCAACTTTATAGCAGAATCACTGACAGGATCAGCACCAAAGCGTGATAAAAAAATCCACGTTCTGATGCTGAGAACCAGCTCTATGGCACACAGTAAATTTATATGGCTGTAGGGCTAGATACCATCGTAATATGCGAGCATTCTTGTCCTTCATTAAATGCAGCCAACATAAAGGGTTATGATCTGTCACAACTGCAAATTGGTTTCCCCAAAGATAATATTTTAGGGCCTCCACTGCCCATTTGATGGCCACACACTCCTTTTCAACTGTTGAATACCTTCTCTCTCTTTCATGTAATTTCCTACTAAGGTATAAAATGGGATGTTCCTCTCCCTGGCTATGTTGAGTCAATACTGCCCCAATGCCTGTGTCAGAGGCATCGGTCTGTAATTCAAATAGCTTAGAAAAATCAGGGCTACATAACACTTGGGCTGAGCACAAGATGGCTTTGATTTTATGAAATGCCTCATGACAGGCTGGAGTCCACTTTACTTTATTTGGAAATTGTGTTTTTGTTAAATCTGTAAGGGGGGGTAGCTGTAGCAGAAAACTCCATGATGAAGCATCTATAGTAGCTTGCCAAGCCAATGAAAGACCTGACATGGCACTTTGTCGTTGGTATGGGACTATTAGCCACTGCTTCAATTTTGTCTGCTTCAGGCTTAATTCTCCCATGTCCAATAATAAAACCCAAATAGCGTGTTTCTGTTTTAGCTATAGCACACTTTGAAGGGTTTATGGTCATTCCTGCATCCTGAATGCTCTGTATTACAGCACTGAGATGAACTAAATAAGTCTCCCAGTCAGGGCTATAGATAACAATGTCATCCAAATAAGCAGCACTGTAACTTTTGTGAGGTCTTAACACAAAATCCATATACTGTTGGAATGTAGCCGGAGCGCCATGCAGGCCAAACGGCATTGTGGTGAACTGGTATAGGCCAAGTAGGATACAAAAAGCAGTTAATTTCTGAGTTTTAGGGGTCAAGGGAATCTGCCAATACCCTTTCATTAAATCCAGGGTACTAATGTATTTTGCAGACCCAATTTGGTCCAGGAGATCATCTATACATGGCATCGGATACCCATCAAACTCAGACACTTTGTTTTTTTTTCTAAAATCTAAGCATAACCTGATGCCCCCTTCTTTCTTATGCACAACTACCAATGGAGAGGACCAAGGACTTCATGAAGGAACTATCACCCCAGCCTGTTCCATGTGTTTTATTTCAGCCACTACTTCTGGCCTGATCTTTTCAGGTAGTCTGTATGGCTTCTGGTGAATGGTCTTATTTTGTGTAACCATAATTTCATGGACCACACCCTTAGCCTGCCCAGGCTGCTTCGTGAATGTGCCTGAGAAATATTTCAGAAGTTGATCAATTTCTGATCTCTGTTCAGGGGTCAATTCAGGATTGATATGTACCTCCGTGTCATTAATAGCTTTATCAGTTCTGTCATAAACTATGTATAGTTCTGCTGTATCAGGATTTGTTTGAACAAACAGTATTGGTGACTCTGGTTTTTCTATCCATTTTCTCAGCAGGTTGGCATGATATACTTTCTTCACTGGTCTGTGCCCTGGCATCTCAATGGCATAGTTTACTGTGCCTACCTGGTGTAAGACTACATATGGGCATGGCCACCGCATAAGCAATTTATTATCCATGGAAGGTAACAATAGTAACACTTTTTCACTTGGAGAAAATGTTTTATGTTTCAGACCTCGGTCGTAGCGTTCTTTTTGTTTAAGTTGTTTCTGGTCAACATTTTGATGAGCGATAGTCACATACTTTATCAACTTTTTTCTCAGAGCAGTCATATATTCCAATATATTTTTTACAGGCTACATTAGACCCCTGTTCCCAATGCTCCTCCACTACATCTAAGGGACCCCTAGGGTTACACCCATATAGCATGGTAAAGGGTGATAACCCTGTAGTAGCCTGAGGTACCTCTCTATATGCAAATAGCAGGTAAGGTAGGTACTTGTCCCAATCCCGACCTTCCTCTTGCAAAAACTTCTGCAGCATACATTTCATGGTCTTATTAAAACGTTCTACTAACCCATCAGTTTGGGGATGGTATGGTGATGTTCCAGCAGCAGATACCCCTAGTAATTTGTACAGTTCTTGTAGCATGATGGATGTAAAATTACTCCCATGGTCAGTCAGGATAACCTTAGGTATTCCCATCCTGCTAAAGACCTTTGCCAGTTCCTCTGCAATACGAGGGGCAGTAACCATCCTCATTGGTATTGCCTCTGGGTACCTGGTGGTATAATCACAAATGACTAGGATATACTGATTCTCCTTAGAACTCTTTAACAAGGGTTCCACCACATCCATTGCAACCCTATCAAATGGGGTAGTTACATACGGTATAGGTTGCAGGGGTACAATATATTTTTTCCCTCCCTTGGCAACTAGCTGGCATTGTGGACAGGACCTACAATAGGCTGCCACATCCTGATGGACCCTTGGCCAACTAAAATGAGATACAATTCGTTGGACTGTCTGTTCTCTCCCTTCATGACCAGCCATGGGGATATCATGAGCCAAACGCATGATTTGTTCTCTATACTTTTTAGGCACAACTAACTGTTCAAGTTCTTCATTAATACCAGGTTCAACAGTAACTCTATATGAAATATCATTTCTTTCAATGAATCGTGATTGACCCGGGGGTCCAACCTTGTTGACCTGTAAGTATAAAGGGGTTAGTGACTCATCACATTTTTGCTCTTGTCCAATATCTTTTACTAAAGTCTCTGGAATATGAAGTGGGCCCATAGCCTGATGCTTATTATTCCAGTTCTTCTTTTCTTCTCTTCTAGTTCCTTTAGACTTTTTGATCTTACTAACAGTGTTAAAATAATCAGTATTGAAAGGAAAAATGTCTTGTAACTCCTGAGTTTTCATCTGAGACCTAGTCACCACATAAACAGTTCCTGAAGTGGTTTTCTGCTGTTGCAGTTAAAGATCAAAATGAGGAAAGTCTTGTCCAACAATGACAGGTACAGGGAGTCATGGAACAAGGCCTACCAGCATGTCATGACATTCATTATTTACAGTTATATTAAGACATGTTGTAGAGTAACGGTGTATATCCCCATGTACACCGAACAGTTGTATCGAGTCACTGTGGGTAGATTGGGAGCCAGATCAGCTCTGATTAAGGTCGTATACTGCCAGAGTTAGTGAAACCCAAAGCTTGTTGTTCCCTCAATACCCACAGAGGTCACATTAACAAAATTGGTTAGGGCAAGATGTGCTGGGTCAGACCTTTTATTGTGGCAGTTTCTGACAATATGCCCTTTCCCAAGACAACCGTGGCATATTATGTCTGTGTATGGGACTCTCCCACCTCTCTCCCTTCGACAGAATTATCTCTGATTAGAGGAAGTATTAAATGGTGGTCTTACCAGTGTATTAGATGGTCCTGGATTGCCTGGGTTACTTCTGGCTCGAGTGCTCCATGCAGCCAGATAACCTTCTGCCAGCTTGATAGTATCTTCCGCTGTTTCGGGTTTATGTTCTTTCACCCACAATTGCACATCCATATTTAAGATCTGTATGAATTGTTCAATTATTATGAGTTCCATAATTTGGTCTACAGTTTTGGTGGTGGGCTGTAACCATTTTCCACAGCAGTCCTTTAAACGGGCATAGGTTTCCCTTGGTGTATCTATGATGGACATCTTCTGGGAACGGAATCTTTGCCTGTAGGTTTCTGTATTCATATTATACCTCTGCAGAATTTCCTCTTTCAGTCTGTCATAATTAGAACTATCAGCCCCACTTAGTTGGCTGTAAACTAATTTGGCTCGGCCAGAGAGGTGGGAGACCAAACAAATCACCCATTGATCCCTGGACCAGTTACAAGTTTGTGCCACCCTCTCAAAAGTAATCAAATAGGCCTCAATATCATCCACTTCAGTCAATTTATTTAACTTAATGTCTCTAGGCACTGACCTTTCCATCTGCCCCTGGGTCATGTCCTGGATAGCTTTCAACGTTGCTGTCCATTTCTCATCTTGTCTTCTTCTTTCTTCCACCTGTGTCCTCCGGTCTTCATTCCTCTGTCTCTGGTCCTTTTCTCTCTGGTGCTCCATCTCCAGCTGACTTAAACAGAGCCATTTCAGTAATTCACTTGGATCCTCTGGTGCTGGGGTCATCTGGTCTTCCTCCTTCTTAGGATCACTAGCTGCAGCTGTGGCTCCTTCTTCCATCCTTCTTGGTCTGGTTACAGGTTCAATTCCTGGTAACAACTGAACACCAGTCTTTAATCTTACAGACCTGGTCAAATGTAATGCATCCAAATCCTCCACTTCTGGTTGTTGCATCTGTCAGAGTATTTTCAGTGCAACACCCCCTCTGGAGTACCTTCTGGCACACCAGAGGTTGAAATCCCACTGCTGACACCAGTTGTAAATGTGTGGGTCTCAATAAACAGATCGTACAACCAGATTATGTTGCAGAAAAAAATTGCATACTTCTGCATCTATCATTTTATTTTAGAAAAACACAAAACCAAAAAAAAAATAATAATCCAATATTTACAGAAAGGAAACATATGATGATATTTCTTCACATCAGTTCAAACATCAGGAACTATTTCTTGCTTCAGATGCTATAAAGAAATTCCTATGTTCTCTCCTTCCTCAGTTAATGTGAAAGCCTGCACATTACCTCCTTGCTGAGATCCTTCTCTCACCTTGAACAGAACCCTACTGACCAACCTATCTATCTAAACCTCCTAGTGGAGGGTTTATATAGTAAAGGAAAGGGGTGTGGTTTTCACTGAGCCCCTCCTCCTTTGTGACATCACATTCCCTTGCAGCTATAAAACCTGCCATTTCTGGGGCAGCTTGCCCTATAGTAGGACCTTACGGCATGAGACAGACCTCTAGGTAAAACAACTTTTCTTTACAATTGTGAAAAGTATAAGGATAAACCAAACCTGTTTAAGAACAAATAACAGTCTATAACCTTAGCATGGAAAAGAGAGATGAGGGGCGCGCTCCTTATCTGCCTCCATATAAGGTTATAGCTTTTTAATTGTCTTTTTGTTCATATAAGGAAAACACACATAAGTGAACCACTGTAGCATCTATATTTTGATTAACATAATATGGTACTCTAATCTTTGGTCATGCATATTTTCTTCCCAAATCCCTTGTTTTATATTTCCAGAACGTTTTATTATTTTTCTCAAACAGCTTGTCTGGCTACTGCACTTTCAGCAAACAGCTTATCTGGCTGCTGCACTTTCAGCCGATGCTTTGCTGAGGAACTCAGCTTTCTAAAACACAGAAGACTTACCTTCAATAATTGCAACTCTCTTTTGAATGAATTCGTTTGACACTTACAGAACTCCAATTAATCTGCCTGTAGTGTTTTAATTATACTCTTACTTTAGCCCATTTTCAAGTGTTTTAAAAACAAGGGTACATTTCTCATTGCTTTGGGGCTTATTAGAATCTGCACCATAGTAACCAAGCACAGTTGCTTTAATTTCCTCCTAATTTTAAACTTAAGTGTTTGGATACAGGGGTATTAAACTCAGATAGTAATTGTACATGTTCTATAGCACTTTCCTGCAAACCTGTACATTTTTTGTGTTGCCTAAACCATTTCTCCCACTGTTTGCAGCAATTTTATAGTCTCAGCTTTTTTTACTCACTAATTGAATTGTAGCTGAAGGCTTTTTCCCGCAACCCAGCACTCTACTCATTTTGGAGCTTCTTTTAAGTGACACAGCTCCTTCTTTACATATATTATAACAAGATGCAAATTTTTTAATACCAGAGCAAATAAAGTGACAGTAAAGGCAAAGTCGAAAATTGCCAGGTCGGCCACCCTGACAAGAAAATTAGGATAGATATAAATAAGCAGAAGAAGACAGGATAGAGAATGAAAGCAGAAACCAAAAAAAAGGGGGGGGGGGGTTATTGCTTCTTCTCTGTGTCAGCTTTATCCTTCAAAACTGGACCTCCTGTTACAGTGGTGGGTGGTCCATCATAGCAGCATCATCTGGGATGTCCGGGTTGATATCCACTCCTGTCATTGGCTCCACCTCCTCCGGTGTGACCTGGCGCAGGGACCCTTTGGGGGGGCAGGGGTGAAAGTGTCAGTCTGGTGTGTCCAGCCTGCGTACCTGCTGGTGGGCATGCAGTGGTATACGTAACCTCCATCACTGGTGTTCTCCCTGCAATGTCTGTGCTGATGCTGGATGCTGCACTGGTCCTGCGTGGTTGAGATGTGGCATGGTCAGTGGGCTGTGCTGTTTGATGTGACCCTCCCCATTGGTGGCCCTCTCATGCCTACCTGCCAATGTGTCACATCCATCTGGCAGGCCCTGCCAGGTGACCTCGGTGACAGTCTGTGCCATGATCATCTCCAGGGGTGACATCCTTGTTCCAGGTAATGGTGGTCCACCCCCTTTTCCAGTGTGTGCCCTGTGTGCTGCTGCCAGCTTCCATTTCATGGTGGACCAGAGATCCCTCCACTTGTGTTAATGGCAGAGAGGTCGCGCCTTGGGTCTGGCAGCAATGACGGCTGCCTGGCTCTCCATCCAGAGCCACTGCTTGGTCTCCATGGGGCTGTCAGTGACTGGTCTCCATACAGCACGTGCAGTTGGCCTGTATGTCCATTACCAGGGCTGTCACCTGGGCAGTGGTGAAATTGCTGGATCTCACCTTCTTCCTGGTGGTGCTGGTGCCTCTGCCACTTGGTCTGGGCTGGTCTTCGGTTGCGGGTCTCCCCCCTGGGATCCCAGTATTGTTCATTGGAGTTGCCATAGCACTCTCACGTCCGTGTTCGAGCATGCATGCCTTCTCTGCACATGCCCTTATTTGGTATGGTCACGGGGTGTGTTCCTGGGCCATGCAGACCTCTGCCCTGCCCCCTGCATGCTGTTCCACATCTTCTTGTGTGTTCGCCTGGTGGTGCCCAGCGCATGGCATTGTTGCTAAATGCCACGTTCCGTCTGCACCTTGTTGTGCTGTGCCCGTCTTGCTCTCTTGCACAGTGCAGGTACTCCTGGAGAATAGTCACCTTTAAGCGTATCCCAAATCAGCATCAATCTCAGACAAAGCTCCTTACAATAAATAGAATAGATGCCACTTAATTGAGACATAGATGATTTGGATGTCTGCTTTTTTGACATGCCTTGCCGGGAACCAGATTAATAGCTATGATTTAATTTATTTATTTTTTGTCTTCTTTTTGTCCCCTGCCAGGGTGGGCTGCTCCTTCAACCAAATTCCCCTCCCTCCCAGCCCCATCACCCAGTATCCCAGGGATTTGGCTCCATTCTGGTCTTCCCCAATGGCTTCCACCTGTGGCGGGGTTGGTGACTCCAGCCTGTGGACAGAACGGATCTGGTTTCCAGGTGAGGGCCCTGTAGCCTGTTTGCAGAGCCTGTGTACTGTTGGTATCAACCAGCCTCACCACTGGCTATTCTCCTTTTCTGCTCTCAGAGTAGTGGACATGCAATGCTGCCCAGATGTGCCTACACATGCTCTGGTGCATAGGACGTTGATAGTGCTGCTCCTCTATTCCCCTTGTTGTGGTCCTGGCTGCCTGTACTCCCAGCCACTGCTAGTAGTCAGGTGAATGCCAGGGCCAGTGTTCCCCCCTCTACAGACAAGGAGAGCTGTCCTATGGACACTAGATCCTCCTTTCCCTGGCTGACCCCTGATGCCCCGAGATCACTCCCAACTCTGGGTCACTGGCACGGTCGTGGCAGATGAGGCTTGGTGCCTCAGTCCTCCTTGCCACTTGGCCAGCTAGTGGTTATGATTTTAAATGGAAGACTCCACTGTTTAATTGGGTTGGCCTCCTGATTCATTGGGATGACTGTGTCTCAGTTCATTTCCAGCCACACACTTAATCACACCCCTACTCACAAGGTGTTAATCCAACCATACCCTGGTTTCCCAGAACCTCTGCCTGAGTGTCAATCTTTAGATTTTCTGCCCCAATTCTTCCTGTCCATCCCTCTCTGAAGAATACTGATTTTTTACCCAGTGGTTTCTGTGCTTAGTGGTCTGCCTGATCCCCGATTTTCCTTCCTGACTGTCCTTTCCCAGTTCTGCCAGCCCATCCCTCATGCCCAAACAGTTGCATTTATTCCTTTCTCTAAGCCTTGATTCTGACCACTGACAGCAGATCGGGTTTAGCTCTTGTGTGCTGCTCCTGCTGCCTGTTCTCTGAGCTGTCCTCTGGATGTCCATTTTATGTGGCAAATACTACAGTAAGTAAATGTGGTTGTTCCACTGTGGGCTGTAATGGAGGGGACAAGGGTAAAATTCTGTACAGCTTAAAACAAGTGAGTATAAAACTTGCTTCATCTGCTAAAAGGGATAGCTGCTTAAATGGGATGAAAGGCTGTCCACCAAGCCATCCTATTTAATCAGCTTTAGTCAGCTTCTACTGCACATATACAGCATTTCTACAATATAACATGAACTAATTCTTGGTGTATTTAGTAGTTCATATGAACATTAAAAGCAGGCATAAAAAGCTGTTCACAACCCACAAAAAGTCCCTTTCCTTGAATACTTTCTGTAACGTCTTAGCATAAAGCCACCCAGTATCCACTTCATCAGTTGGTTAAAACTCTAATTAATAGGTACTGTATCAATGAAAATGATTTGCAGATTATGGTTAGAGATGTTAGAGGCAAAATGCCTGTGAAGTTTATCAGCTTCATGAAGTGCCTATTTTGCAAAGTTGTTTGCTTAATGAAATACTTGGTGAGCAAAAAGCACTTTGCCTGAGAAAAGCTAATCTAAGTGCCAACAGAAAACAATAAAACCACTGCCACCCCTTTGGCATGTCTCCACCCCCTACATGCCAGGGCACATGTTTTAAATATGACCCCTTCATCTCATCATCCTCAACTACCCTCCTCCCTCTTCCAACCTAACAAGTCCCCTCTCATCTTCCTTTTTCCTAATTTATTTTAAGAATTCTTTCACTCCCTCTTGACACCCTCGGCAATTTGTAGCTCTGCATGGGCCTTTGCACCCTGAACAGCTCCTTAGCCTTCTTCAGCTTTCTCTGGTACTGCCTCAATCCCTCCTCCTCCCCTCAGTTCTTCTTGTTCTTAGCAAAGGGTCTTTATTTGGCTCTCGCTGACCCCCTTACTTTTTTTGAGAATCAGATCAGTCTCTTATCCTTACTATCTTTGGTGACCATTCTCGTGCATGAACTGGTTGCTTTGAGAATGGGTCCTTTGACTGAACTTCACTTTTCCTCTATCCCCAATCTTATCCACACTGTCCATCTTTTCCCTGACTCTTTTCTTCATCTAATTATAATCTGCTCATCTGAAGTCCAATACTATAGCTTTTGATGAGGGTTCACCACTTCCAGGGGCCAGTTTGAACTATTCCGTATAATGGTCACTGGTCTGAGTTGGTAAGCACCACACTGAGAATGGCAGATTGTCTCATGGGTTCCCTGACTAGCTGTTCCAGTAAATAGTATTAAAGTGCATCAAGTAGGGCAGGTCTTCTTGTGCTGTTTGCTCCTGGGGCATCCCACTCTATGTCCGGTGGATTCAAATCCCCCATAGCTACTACATCCCCATTTGCTTCTTCTCCTAATTTCTTCCCTTAATTCCTCATCTCCCTTGTTCTCCTGTTCTGGTGGTCTGTAGACCACCCCTACTTACTGAAAGCTTTATTGATGTAGGTGGATGAGGCAGTGGATTACATTTTAGATTTTTGCCAATCGAGTACTAGCTTGGTGGCAACAAAGTCAATCTAGTGGCTATTCTTCCATTGTCCTTATATGAAAATAGGCAATGCAGCACTGCTACATGTTCAAAATAATTAACAAATTACAAATACTATGTGAGACAAATGGTTCATCCTGAAATGGTGCCCCCTTAAAGTTCGATACCCTCTTCAAAACTAGGTGAAGCACATAAATGGAGTTTTTCTAGTGAGGACAAATTTTAAATAAAATAAATGTATTTCAGTTTATAAAGCTGAGGTTCATTAATGTATCCATATACAGAAATGTGCGTGCACACAGTAACTTGTTTCCTTGAATAAAGTTTGATTCCTGTTGTGCCCATTTATTTAACCAGAAGTTTAGTTGCAATGTCAAACGTCAACACCTTAGCACTCTGTGATACATCTGGGAGCCAATTAGTACCAGCATTAGATTGGCACTTAGTGTGCCGTTTGACACCTCTATGACAATTGGTGTCACTGCTAATAATTAGCAGTCAGACCCTGAAAAGAGCACAGTCACCTTACTTAGTGACTAAAGTCAGTGTGAATTATGTAACTGGAAAATATTATACAAAATAACCTATAAAAGCTGAACCACATTTTAAATACAGGAAACCCTGGCATGGATACAAAAAAGTAAAGGTGTTCAGGCAGTGTATTATCCAATCTGGATCACAAGTCGAACACAGTATATGTTCAGAATTCCCCTCCAGGCAGATATGCAAGGATATCAGACAATTTAACTAGGCAGTGCAGATAACTTGATTGGATAATTGCCCAAATTCCTGTCAGTGCAAACTGAACAATCTGATCCCAGCCAGACATAGCCACTGTCTGGTATACTACCCAGCAGATGCATTGGAATACCAATCTTGATGAGGTGCCTTTGTAAATGATTCTATGACTCAAAGGTTTGTAAACCGATTATCTAATAAATAAATAAATGCTTTTGATTTGATGGTGCCCAACTTAACTTATTTTAGGGTAAACTGAGAATTGTGCACATATTTATGATTTAATTGGTTCTGTTGGTTATATTGTTGTTTTCTTTATTTGTCTTTTACTTGTATTATATTTTTGTACAGTGCTCTGAGCACCAAGGAATGGCACTTGACAAATAAACCTTTACTAACTTGCTTAAAAAAGTTTGTTTTATTTAGTTAAACAGGTTTCACGTTCTCTTCTTTATAAAATGAGTAGCAAACTCATTACAACTTTACTCTGAGCCATCATTTATTTTGGCTCCACAAAATCATTTCTCAGGGATAGCTCTTCTAACTGGAATAGGCAAACAAGCCCCAACCAAATAAGTTTGACACATGCAACTAGCCAGCAAGTGGTGCATGCATGTTGCTCCAGAAACAATACCACAAAGAGTGTCATCTCTTGTGGTGTTGAACTCAGGATAATAAGAATGGCCTCCTGATTGGATCTGCCCCTCTGTGGAAATCCCAAGGTTACAGGAAGGAATCAGGTATTGTTTGGGAGGGGATGGGAGGGCAGGGCAACAATGTGTTAGGGGATGTTTTAATGCCAGAAACCTATTCCCTGCTGTCCTTTCAACAGCTGTTTGACAAATTTGGTCTACCAAGAGCAGCATTTTGGAGGTATCTGCAAAACAGGGCTACAGTTCATGCAGTCAGGCACCATGTAAACAGGTTCTGGCTCACAAACAGTGGTGATGGATACTGGATGCAGTGGTCAATAAAGCAGGGGCTAAGGGGGGAGGAGGATTTACCATACAATTGGGGAACAGATCTACTCTTCCTTGGATAGCCACAGGACTATATTAGAAACAGACCAAAACTGTAACATTCTCCCAGAAGTGTGGAAATCATGCATTGTTGTAGGGCACCAGGCCCAGAGTGATGTCAAGGGGAGACTTATCCACACAGAGCTAATATATAGATAGTACCACACTCCAATTGGCCTAGATGCACTGGGAGTCCTCCCTCACACTTAAAGGGGGGTGGCTGCACCTAGAGGCAGATATTGGCCATTTGGTATGGGTGTACTCATCACTTAAGATCTATTGGACAGAGGGTCTACAAGGCAGTACCAAGTACTTCAGGCCACAACTCCACCAGACCCAACCCTGCAGCTGCTACTGGGAGACAACTGACGCTGGGGCAGTAACTAACCTGCCAAGGGCTAGACAGCTGTGGCTCACTGCTGCTGTCCTTCAGGCCAAGAGGCTTCTTTTTATGGGGTGGGCAGCGATGCATTTCCCCTTCCTTCTTTCCTGGCATGCCACATTGCCTAAACTGGCACAGTTCAAGAGACTGTCATATGTGATGGCTCAAAAAAAGTAGGTGTTTCAGAACACATGGGATCCATTTCTCAAATCATACCCATGTTCAGTCCCTCGACCACTGCTTGTGACCCCCCCACCCACAGTGATTTCTGGGAGTGATGCCTGAAGTTATCAACTGGGACTGGGCCAGGTCTTCTTCCAGAACTGGTGGGGCTTTAGAAGAAGCTTGGCTGAGTGGACAGTGGCACTTACAGTATTCCTGTCTGGAACAGCTAGGTTTTTCTGCTAGAAGCAATCCTCATGTCTAGTGTGAGTTTAGATTTGTGGGTGTGGAAGAGGTCAGGGAGATAATCCTGAAGCTGCTGCCTAAATGTTGTGAATAGTAGTGAGCAAAGTGAAACCAATCCGCTCCATAAGCGATTAGGTAGACAAGGCAGATTCACGGAGTGCTCATAGCGAAACAAGTACTTCATGTTATAATAGAATCGAAGTCCATTGGAAACAATGACTTCACGTTACTCTGCCTCCCCATGCCACTACTCTGCCAATTTTAAGGCGAAGTGCATTGTGGGCAGTGCACTTCGCCTTACTTTGCCTTGTTTTTGAGCTCCAAAGGCGAATTTTGCAGTGATTCATGGGATTTCAGATTACATGGGCTCTATATTGATCTGCACAGTCTCAGTTCTGGGTAGTATGAGTAGGAAGGAGTAGGAGACAGTGTACTCTGATAGCTGCATGTGATAGGAATCGTGTAAAAGCTGTTAAAAAAGCATTTTTGCTTTTTTGGGGGGGATCCAACTCTAGCTCATCGATTGTAGGAAACCCTCCTGTGCTCATATCATCGAGCGTTTTTGTTTTGGGTGGATTTTGAATGTTAATTTGCAACCTTGAGGTGTGTGGTGAAAGACAGTGAAAGTGTGCTTTGGGGGAAGGGGCGTATCTGTGGTGTAGGTAGATTTAAGTTGGAGAAATAGTGATTTCTTTGTTTGTTGGTTATATTTATGTTATATAACTAACTGTGTTAATGTACACACAGTAATATTGTCAGTAATAGTAGAATTTACCTTACAACCACTTACATACCCCCATGGGCACAAAGTCTAGCTATCCACTCTCTCACTGACTATCTCTCTACCCTGCCACACAAAGCCGAACAGCTCGTCCTAGGTGACCTCAACATCAACTGAATTGGCTCCACTACAACACACATTAAGGACAACTTCACAGCCCTTGACCTATCTCAATTAGTCACTCGTCCCGCCAGATTTAACCAATCAAGTGGGTCCAGCTCCCTCCTTGATATGGTACTCTCCAACTGCCCCACAAAATCAAGTCTATTAACATCTAGCCAACTCCCTTAGCGACCACTCACCAATTCTCTGTTTCTGGTCCTTCACCACGCTCAATCCTGCGTACAAAGCCATCCCACCACCACTTTCACCCTGGGGGCCTTAATAAACTAAAGCAGTACCTAGCCCAGCTCGACTGGTCTCCGATCTCCCTCGCAATGGATATAGATACTGCTCTAGCCTTCCTCACCAGAGCCTTCTGCAAGGTCTGTGACATCTTTGCCCCTGTCACCAGCACTTGCTCCAAGAGACACAATGCTGCCTGGATTTTCCCCTTCCTGATCCAGCAACTGAAGCAGTGGGATAACCTATGGCATATTGCTGTTGAGTCTGGCAGGACAGTTAACAGACAAGCCTATAATGCCGCTCGCAACCAATGCACCTGGGCCATAAGGCAAGCCAAGGCCAGATACTATCAAACCACCTTGGCCTCATCCTGGGGCTCTGCTCGAGCTTTCTGGGATAACATTAAGGAGCTTAATGGGAATACCCACTCCCCCCCCCTTCTCAGATGGTTATTAATGGCGCAATTAATATTGACCTACCGCTTGTTGCCGACTGCCTCAACACAACCTTTTCTGACATAAGTGCAGTCCTTCCTGCCCACTCTTTGATCCCATCCATACATCCAACCCCTGCTATTTTTTGACCCCATTTCTCTTCCGGACCATCTCTCCCCATGATGCCAAGCCACTCCTCCTAAAAGCCCTCTCCTCCCGCAACCCTAGTTGTGACCCCCTTGATTCCAAGATTCTCCACCTAACACTTGATGTCATGTTAGCCCACCTTACTGACCTTCTTAACCAATCTCTATGCCTTGGCCAATTCATGAGAGCATGGAAATTGGCTGAAATTACCCCATCCATAAAAATGGAGACTGCACATTACCAAACAACTACAGACCTATCTCCATCCTTCCCCCCTCAAAGCCCTGGAGAAAATAGTATCCACCCAGCTCATGGATTATCTATCCAAGCACAGCATTCTATGCCCAGAGCAGCATGGCTTCCATCCTGGTCACAGCACCTTTACAGCTCTATTGGAGTTCTCCCTCCCAATACACTCTGCACTTGATGCTGGGGAGATCACCAGGGCAGTGTTCATTGACCTATCAAGGCCTTTGACACTGTGTGTCACCCACTATTGCTTGACTCCCTCAGTCAGCTTGGTTTCTCATCTAGCCTTCTGGCCTGGTTCTCCAGCTACCTCCGTGACAGATCCCAACAGGTCAAAATAAATGGTATTCTATCCACTGCCCTACCTGTACGCTCTGGGGTCCCTCAAGGCTCCATCCTGGGCCCCACATTTTTCAGTCTCTTTCTAAACACCCTCCCCAGCTCCTGCTCAGGCAAAATGCTTCTATACGCCGGCGACGCAGTCCTCGTCGCCTCACACCCTGACCCACTCACACTCCAGAGCTCCCTGCAACTCACCTTCAGCCAAGATGAAAAGTGGTTCCTCGACCATCGTCTGGTTCTGAACCACAAGAAGATGAAATTTATGATTTTTGCACACTGCCAAAGTAACTCCAGAAATGCTCCCCTTCACATCATCCCCAGCACCCTACACCCCCTTGAACAGGTATCAACATACAAATGCCTGGGCATCACCTTCGACTCGGCTTTCTCCTTCCATGCCCATCTTAAATCTCTGTCCTCTGCCATGAATGCCCAGATTGGAGTCCTCTACCGCCACAAAGACTGCCTCCCTGACTTTGCCCTATGGCTGGCTATCACTTCCTCCATCCTGTCTTTGGTTGATTATGGACTCCTACTATGCAGCTGCTGACCCACTGCCCACCAAAGTCCAGACCTCTATCAACAAAGCCTGCAGGCTCCTGACTGGTGCCCCAGCAGAACTCACACATGCCAGCTCTACTCCACCTCGAATCTACTCACTTTTGAAAAGCACCTGCAATACCACACTGGTATACTGGCAAAAAAGACTCTACTTGGGCTCTCCCCCCCCAGGAGTCGCCTCATCCCTTCAACGGGCCACCCATTCAGACATCACCCAAAATACAACCAAAGCCATCTTCCAGGTGCCGAGAGCTAGGACCTCACTCGCCCAAAGGTCTTTCAACTACAGAGCACCTTCCTGGTATAACTCCCTCCCCATGCACATTACTAACATCTCCAAATTCTGCCCTTCAAAATTGCCCTACACAAACACCTCACTGACACTGGAGCTGTAAATGCCCATCATAGGCCTTACAGAGAGCTCAGTTCTGAACCAATCTGCAAACATAGACCCCCCAAGTAACCACCATAGAAACATAGACTTTGACAGCAGATAAGGACCGCTTGGCCCACCTAGTCTGCCCTTTAATTAAACCACCTAGTACTCCTAGTCTCTTATAGTATTATGTATGTATTACTTTACTTAGAATAACTTCTTGTAGTCTGTACACCACGCACTGTAACCTGCGTGCTCCACCGTGTCACTGAAATTGCTTAGTTTTGTATGCTCTTCTGTATCTCACCTATATTGTTCACTGAAATGCCTTGCTTTGTATGCTCTTTTGTATCTCACCTGCATTGTTCTCCACTGTCTTGCTCCACCAATATGTTGTCTCCCTCCCTGTGATGAGGTGCCTTTGTAAATGAGTTTTTGACTCAAAGGTTGTAAATCCAATTGTGAATAAATAAAATAAAATTTTCTTGCTGTTTGTTGTGTGGATGTGGTGCAGCAGTTCATAAGTTCAGGTTGTTTACATTACAAATTTACAATACGTAACGTGGCATAGTACTGAACTTTTGCATTTGCGGCGCATTCTTCTTTCAGCATTGTACACAACCTGTTCTGTGTGAGTGTGAGTGTGTGCAGTGTTGCATGCATCAAATAATACACCTTTTATTGTGCCACAGACTAGTGTAATTGCAAGCACAGCAGTGTGAACCTGCTATCCACTGCAGCTGCCTGATTTTGTACTGTGATCTTGGTATCTGTTCTTAGTTTTGCTGCTTGTAGTGCCATAAACAATAGCACTGTCTGTATTCAGTGCCCCCAACCCCACATTCAAAAGGTATTTTTTACCAGATTGGATTGTTTTTGTAACCTCATCAGCAAAACTGGTTACTCAAGTTGTTTTAATTCTGTGAGTCTCAGAGTAGTCTTTTTTCTGTTGCTGAAGCCGCAGTTGTTTATTTGGCTTCACATCCAGTGTCCCTCCAATCAGAGAGTGAACGTATCAAAATCTAAATTGGGTTATAATATTTGTGGTTGATCCCCCAAAATGCCTGCAAGGAGACATGCAAGCAAAGCTGTTTCTGGCCATGGCAATGTTGGCAGTAAGATGGTCTGTGGGCATGGTAGTAGTACGCAGATGCAGAAGTGCATTGCTGATGTGAGGAAAGGTATTTCTCCTGCAATGTTTTTTACAGCCCATTCAGTAGCTTCACTCATAGTTGGAGGAGATGATGTTTTCCCAGCTGGTGGTGTTAGTGTTACTGGTGTTAGTGGTGGTGGCGGTAATATTAGTATCATTGCGTCAAGTTCAAATTCCGACCAGTGTACCGTATCCAAAAATATTGAGTGTGAAGCAATGCAAGTGAATGGCAGCGTAGATGATGTCATACTTCCCAGTAACATTCCAGTAACTGAACCTGAGGACTCTGATGATCATGTCAATGATAGCATACAATGTGATATTCCATCCACCATGGCATAGCGTCATGCATTTTCCATGCAGTGATTCACAGTGAGGTGAAAAAATATCAGGTGATGGTGGTGTAGATACTGATGATGAATGTGATGATGATGATGATGTTGCTGTTGCTGCAACATGCAGTCCACATGCTAGCATCCAAGCAGAAGATGTGGATGTGTGTGACGTAGATAAATATGATGATGATGTAATTGACCCCGTTGGGAACCGGAGAAAAAGAAATTAAAAGTAGCTGTGTCTGAGTATGTTTGCAGGAACCCGCCCCGTAAAACTTACGATCTACCAGTTTTAGTTGATGATGATGATGACTCAGTAATCAATATGACAGGTAGTCGTGGTGGTGGTCAGTGCAGTCCAGGTGTGTAGTGCCTGAAACATCATGTGCCCCCCCACTTCAGTGCTTAAAATAACAGACTTAAATAAGTCACATGATAGACATGTTAAAAGCAGAGCATCACAATCCCTTGTTTTGGGATTTTTTGTTCAACATGCAAATGATGATTCAGTTGCAATCTGCTAGGTTTGCCATGTGCATGTGAGTCGAGGTAAAAAGGGGAGCCATGTAGGCACAGAAGGACAGCATATGAATTTTAAGAATAGGCACTTGGCACTGTGGACCGAGCACAAGCTGGCAGCTAATACCACAGTGGGGCATTCACCTGTGTCACTGGCAACCATAGCCAGCATGTTATCCCCTTCCATGACTGTTAAGCCCAGTAGGAAATTAAACGTGTGCAGTAGTGAGGTAATAAGAGCAGAGGATTACTACAGGCATGATGAGATGGAGGACCATAATGACTCTGAAATGTTGTCCAGTGCTGGTGAGAGTAGCAGTTTTTGTGGTGGTGGTGGTGGTGAACGCAGTATGCCTAGTGCAAGTGGTACATCAATCCCAGTTGGCAAATCTGACAAAATAATGCATTTCTGGGTTTGTCATCGTCACCTGAGCAACCGTCTTCTTCAAATGTCCACACTCCATGCCCTGCCAATGCCATTTATCACAGAGCACAACCATTTGCGATCAACACACCCCGTGTAAAATGTGTAAGTCAGCCCACGTTACAGATTGTTTTTGCGCATAAGCTGAAGTACCCTCTGAATCATACAGTGTCACGTGAACTCAATGCTGCTGTAGTGGAAATGCTGGCAATTGATCTTTTGCCCTTCTCCTTTGTGGAGAATTCTGGGTTCCGGCCGTTTGCTGCATGTGCCTGTCCAAAACGGATAGTCCCATCCAGCACATACTTTTCTACCCGCACTGTCCCCGAGTTGTTCCTCACTGTGTCCGACTCAGTAAGACATGCCCTTCAACATTCCTCCTCTCCATTCATCCATTTAAGTATGGATATGTGGACAGATGGCAAAACAGCGGGGAGTTCATATTTGTGTATAACTGCACTCTGGGCGCAGGTGCCGGGGGTTGTTTGTGATGTTGGTAGTGTGAATAATCAGTGCAGTAAGGTAGCAATCTTCCAGGAATTCAACAGCATGCAACAATAGCTATGCACAGTGTGACCTGTTCACACTGGTGAGAGCATGTTGGACATGATACTGACTGAAATTGACAGATGGCTAAACCCTCTGTCCCTGAGAGCTGGGTTCATAACAAGTGACAATGGGTCAAATTGGTGAAATGCATCACGAATGGTGTTTATTTTCATGTTCCATGCATGGCCCACTGTTTAAATCTTGTGGTTCAGGAGTTTCTGCAGCACCCTGATGTAAAGGAAATGCTGATCATTGCACAACGTTTCTGCTCTCACTTTTCAAGATCTGGAAGGCCAGTGCCCAACTTCGTCAGTTACAGATACAAAACAGCCTGCCTCAGCACTGCTTGAAGCTGGAAGTTGTCACCCAATGGAACTCCACTTTATACATGACAGAGGCTATATGAACAATACAAAGCCATCTCAGAATATCTTGTTATGCACACTAGCTGTGACAGTTCCGGGCCTCCATGTCTATGACGACTGAACAGTGGCACCTCATGGACTCTGTAATAACAATTTGTGGCCTTTGAACATGCCACACAGGCGGTGAGTGGTGAGTCAGCCTCCATTAGCCAATCAATTCCATTACCCGCGGGTGCTGAGACAGACATTGGTGAATGTACAGCATTGCCTTGATGTTGCCAGAGACAGTGGTAGCAGTATGTTGCTGCAACACTTGCTGACAGTATTCGACTAGAATCGTCACATCGTGAGCATTCAGCGTGAGTGACAACTTTGCCATAGCAACAATGCTGGACCCACAATACAAACGTGGAATTGCATCAGTACTAGAGGGAGGGCCTGAACAGGTAAAAATATCAGTGGTCAACTGGGCGCGGCTCATGGGCACAGAAATCATGCCAAGGTCAGCAAACCTCAGCAGCATAATCGGCTGAAGGTGTACCTGGAGGACCATCAGCATATCCTGCAAGGGAAGGGACTGCAGTTCCAGGTGGTCTGTCATCCAAAGTGGCTGGTGTCAACCCAGTTTGGGAGGCTTTGTCCCAAGTGGGTATTTGTGAAATAAATTATCCGGAGAACAGGATGATGCATCAACAATTGGACTTAGTGCAGCACAGAGAATGGTTGAGTCATATTTGTCTGAAAACAGGCATCTGACAATAACTGAAGATCCTCTTTTGTACTGCAGTGGAAAGGTCAGTGAATGACCAGAGCTGACTGCAGTGGCATTGAAGTACCTCACATGCCCACCCTCCAGTGTAAGTGTTGAGAGGTATTCAGCTCAGCAGGTGCAATAGTCAGGGATCGTTGGACAAGCCTGTCTCCTGCAAATGTTAGTTTGCCAACATTCATTAAAATGAATGAGAGGCACATACCAGCAGAGACTCCAACCTCGGTGTCCGTACCTCTCGGCCTAATCATGGTGGTCTTGCTGATGTGAAATGGGCATCCTGGTGGCACTGGCAGTGGCTGCTTGAAGCACACCGCTGATGTAGATGATGACACAATGGAGAAAGAATTTCCCAGTGGTCAGACTTCGAGACATCGATGACTTTGAGGGCAGCTTTCTTTAAGAGGATGATGATGTGGTTAATGTTGGCAGGTTTTAACTGAAGTTTTTAAAGGTGGTGTGCCCCATGGACCACCACCACCAGGACTGATGTTAGCCACTGCCACCATGAGTCTGTCTGCCCCGGACACCACCACCAGGACTGATGTTAGCCACTGCCACCATGAGTCTGTCTGCCCTCCAAACCACCACCACCACTGGGACTGATGTTAGCCACTGCCACCATGAGTCTGTCTGCCCCCAAACTACCGCCACTACCAGGACTGATGTTAGCCACTGCCACCATGAGTCTATCTGCCCCTGAACCACCACCACCATCACCAGGACTGATGTTTGCCACTGCCACCATGAGTCTGTCCAGACCATCACATCTATCAGCCAGAGACACAAAGCTTCTTAATATTTAAACCATAAAGTGAGTATGTGTACTCATGTTTGTTATGCTGCTTCACTTCCTTTAGTTGTATGTTTTGTTTTCTGTAGCTTTTCAGAGCCGCAATGGTAAAACACATACAGTATACTTCTTTTGTTTCTTTTACAGGATAACAAAAAAATGCTCCATCGCTAAAACTCATTGGGAGTTGTACTGTAGCTGTACCATACAGAGAGGAACTGATGTAATATCCATGTGAAATCCATTCTGGTAAGTATGAAGATTTTATTTCATCCTTTTCATTGTTTTGGAAAGACTGCAGCAAATATTGCACACAGGTTGTGTTAGTTGACAAGATGTGGGTTTAAAATGTAACTTGACTTTAGGGATTGAGATTTGAGAACCAGGGAGGGCCACATAACAATTAAGTTGTAAGAAGTTGTTAATTTATTTTTTTAAGAAACTTCCAGATGCTTTGTTGTTCTGACAAAATGGCCCTATCCAAACAAGTTCTTCAACATCAGGCCCCCCCTCCCCGGGCTGGAGCACAAGTGCAACATGCAGAAGTCATTTCATTAGATGACCGTGACCATCATTAACAACCAGACTCGAGAAGGATACAGATGAAATCTGTGAAGAAGCAACAAAATAAGAAACCATTACAGACAAACCTGCAAATATGCTTCCCCCCCCAAAAAAAAAATACTTACCTTCATGTGCTTAAAAGTTATCCTTTGCAAATTTCTACCCAAAAAGTTCTCATCTAGCACTGGAATGTGCACACCAACAGTATCTGTGACCTGTGATACAGAACAATACCATGAGTACATGTCAATGTCAACCCCCCTCACCTACAAAATACAGAAATATATATATATATATATATATATATATACACTATATATATATCAACTCACCAAGGGTACTATTAGTGTACAGAAAAAGGGCAACCTTCCATCCAGTTGATATGATCACACTGCATTTGCTCAAATCACAGCGCACATTGGACCAGCAACAGTTCGCTCACGGTCATCATTTTATTCTGGGGCACTGCGCGCATGAGTGACTGCGCAATAAATTCTGGGAGACTTTGCATGTGGCGTGACGATCCCATTTCACTTCGTTACCACTTGGCAATTTTCTGGACATAAAGCGGATGCATGTTGGGCATGCGGAAAAAATCTGGGTACTCTGTGCCACCACTGCCTGCATGAGTGAGTGCTCCATTAATTCTGGGGGACTTTGTATGTGCTGAAACACTCCCATTTCACTTTGTTACCACTTGTCAATTTTCTGGACACAAAGCAAATGCATTTTGGGCATGCAGAAAATATCTGGGGACTCTGTGATACCACTGCACATGACTGGAGTGTCCATCAATTCTGGGGACTTTGTGTGCTGAAACAACCCATTTCACTATGTTACCACTTGTCAATTTTCTGGACACAAGAGACAGATGCATTTTGGGCATGCAGAAAAATCTGGGGACTCTGTGCCAACACTCGTGCATGACTGAGTGTACCATTAATTCTGGGAATGTACTTTGTATGTGCTGAAACAATCCCATTTCACTTTGTTACCACTTGTCTATTTTCTGGACACAAGGTGGATGCATTTTGGGCATGCAGAAAAAATCTGGGGACTCTGTGTGTCCACTGCGTGCATGAGTGACTGTGCAATAAATTCTGGGGGACTTTGCATGTGGTGTGACAATCCCATTTCACTTCCTTAGCACTTGTCAATTTTCTGGACAGATGACAGATGCATTTTGTGTGTTGTGATTGTGAGCACATAATGTCATACTTAAATTATAAATTAAAGCAACATTGCAACAATGTGCTGACAATTTTGACCTATACTTTTTATGCTATTATACATTGCCGCTGTTGCCGCCAGGTGGTCACTAGTTACCTCATGTCTTGTATGATACCTTTCTTTTCACAATTTCAGTCTGCTATACTTTTCTCATGTGCTTGAACCACCCACCATGGGACTATGGTGGCTATGCTTATGTGCAGGCCTTTCAAGCCTAAAGCATAGGTGTGGGGTGTCACACCTGTCATGGAAGGCGGTCTTCCTGGTGACTGTTATGTCAGCCAGAAGGATCAAGGAGCTCCAGGCGCTCTCAGGGGAGTCCCCTACCTGGTCTTCCATAGGGACAGAGTCATACTTCGCCCCAACCCAAAGTTCCTCCCGAAGGCTATATTGGAATTTCACCTTAAAGAGCAGCTGACACCTTTTGGAAACATAATATGTAGATGCAGTTCTGCTTGTATTTCATAGATCTCTTATAGATTTCTCTGCTCCATTATTTGTTACTGAAGAAATTCCACAAAACAAGATCTTTATCTAAGAGTTCATCTGCCTCTATAGCTTATTCCCTACTTGAAATCATAATATCTTGCTATGACATCACGGTATTTTGCTGTAGGAATAACCAGGGCTCCAGATAAGGGAAGTACAACCTTTTTTACTCACCTCATTTTAGGAAATATGCTTCAAAAAAATTTTTCATGAGTACCGATACTCTCCCAACCTTTGCAAATACTCCACACCGAACAATAGTGCTTCATCACATAACTGGTGATTCAAAAGGAGCAACTTTTTACAGATTTACAGCACTCGTATGCATCCCAGTTGTTTTACTCATTGTATTTTAGAATTGGTGAGTAAATTACTCCTACCTGCCAACGTTATCTGGAGCATTGTTGGCACTTAATCAGTTCTTATCTAGAAAAAAAAATATTTTGTTTTTAAAAATATACTCCTCACTTCACTCTGTCCAGACATTTTGTACACATCCAAATTTGGTTTTACTCACCTCACTTTCAAAATGAGGAGTACAGTACTCATCCCACAAATCTTATCTGGAGCCTTGGGAATAATTGTGATGTCACAAGCAGAGTATTATGACATCAGGTTGGGAAGAAGCAATGGTTGCTTGGACCTTGAGTCTTGCCGGGATGATGGTTTTGGAACCTCGGTTCCCCAGTCTGTGTTTGCCAGACAGGGGTAAGCAACTTGCCCCATGCTCCTGGTGAAATTGTAAGAGTCTGCCAGAATGTGGATAGTGAACTACTGTAAAACTAGAAATTTTCACTATCAAATAATTTTCGCTATTTTCACTGAAGCAGTAATTTGCGTTAAAATAAATTTGTGCTAATTAGTGATATTAGCACTTTTTTCCATTTTAGTGAATGTGGCACTGATGCCATAGCGCAAAATTAAATTTACGCAATTGTAGTTGCATGTGGATTTGCGCTAAAATTATTTTGCATGAAAATAAATAGTTTTACAGTATAGCCACAAGTTCTAGGAGTGGTATATCACATCCACACAACCTACTCGCCCTCCTCTGGCAAGTGGCACATGGATTACTGCTTCCAGTGTGCAGGATTTGTGTGGAGTTGGGGTGGGGGGTATACTGCCCTGGTGGTGGGAGGAGCTTAGTTTAAAGACATCCAGCAAATCAGCTATTCCAGTGGAACTGCCAAAGTGTGGATAGTGAACTTATTTGCCAGTCCTAGAACTGCGGTTACAGGTGAGTAACCCATTTTTTCTGACCCATGTTAATGGTGAATGAGATTTCCTGGTAAAATCTCGTCCACAAAATCTCACCTGCTGTGTTGCAAGCTCTCAGTGCATTACATTACTTGCAAGTGTGAAAGGATGCCAGCTTGCAGTACCATTCGTTTATATGGGGGAAACTACCAACATCTCCCCTCATCACCTCCACCTTCCCCCCACTACTACTACTCCTTCTCTACTACTACTTGACTTGGTAACAATAATCTTGCTGTAAAACCCAGTGAGTCAGAATCTAGAGAGTACCCCAATTTCATCTGTGGCCTTCAAGTGGACCTAAGGTACAGGTCGGGTTGGGGCACACAGTATATGTGTGCAGAACATGCTCATGCTCTTTGTTTGCATGCTTCTCCCTAGGCACGGACATGCATGAGTGCTGAATTTGCGATGTTACTGGGTCCAAACCCAGTCTGTGCTTAGTAACGTCTGGAGTGCATCATTTGAATTCCATCTTATGCGCTGGGGGAACTTGTCCCCCAACCCCCATGCATATGTTCAGTTTTTCAGTAACAGTTTTCTAGGTTGTCGCAACAGTGTGCTTGTATCTGCCTCATTTTGCAGTCTATAAAACTGCAACTGAGAATCGGGCCTTCCGTTTTTATGGAAGAGTCCTCAGTAATAAATGGGGTGGGAGCACTGGTCCATCAGCTCAGGGATGCCACTTAGGGTACCGACAACCTAGCTCAGGAACAAGTGCAGTGTGCTGGAGGAGGGAGGAGAGGAGAGCTTCCCAAAGGATGCTTTCCTTCTTGTGGTTGGAGGTAGACTGCTCCCTACATCATGAGCGCCATTTGGAAGTGCCCAGATGGTGCAAGCCAGCGAGACAGGCAGTGAGATGGTGGATGAGAGACTTAACAGTCACGAACACCGTTATTCGATGGACCAGTGTGTGCACTGCCCAGTGTCTCAGGGTTAGGAGAAAACAGGGAGAAAATTACTGTGCCCCAGCAGGTGACAGCAGTATGCTCGGGCCCCCTTGCCACCAACATCAGAGAATTTTGGACAAGGGTATGAGCCCTCCCCAACAATGCCTTACTGTGGGAGGGTTATCTACAGAGTAGATAAGGTGGGAGGCTCTTCTTGCATCTGTGGGACAGTTACAAGGTTGGACAGTGTCCTGGCAGATGGAGACCACAGTCAGAAGATAGACAATTTTATTTTTTATTTATTTTTATTTTGTTTTATACATTTTATGCGCCCTTCTCCAGCAGTCCACGTTCGGGATGGAGCCCCAACCCCGTCCCCCTGACGTCCACCAGCTAACTCCGACCTTCTTCTCCCAGGGCTTGCCCTCCCTGGCGGGGTCGGCAAGGGCACCACTAGAGACCAGATCCAGTTCTGGTCGGCGCCATAGCTGGTTAGGGAGCGGGACCTGCAAGCCCCTCCCTTATCCAGTTATCGGAGATCTTTTTCACATTTTTCCTCCTTCAGAGGTAGGGCATGCAGTGATGCCAGTGATGGTGCTGTGCACGTTCCTGTGTGCGTCCCGTCGGGCATTTGCCCGCCTCTGCCCGCTGTAAGTAGCATTGGTGTGCCAACCCCCAGCCTTCGCTAGGGGCCAGACAAGCACCGAGTACTGCTCATCATCATCCTCCCTAGTGAACACGGGTCGCTGGCATGGCAGGAGGTAAGGCAGGATGCCTCAGCCTTCCATGCCACCGGGCCAGCACTTTTTTTTTTTTCTAAAGGAAAGGGGAGCCGAATTCTGCCTAAATATTATATTTTTAAAAGTGTTCTGTAAGCCGCCCATAAACACAGCTGTAGTCCTATCGCTAGACATTGGTGACCCAAGTTCAAAACGAGCTTGAGTTGTCGGTGGTCAGTCAGGGAAAGGAAGAGAGCATCCTGTGACAGGATAGAATAGGACCCTGTCCCAATTGTTATAGAAAGTGTTTAAATGCAGAGATCTTTCCGTTTCTGTCTCTTCTCTGTCTGGTTGTGCAACAGAATTTTCCTGTGAGACTTCGGACTTGATCAACCCAGCAGGCTCGCAGTTCTTTGCCTCTCTGTCTCAGTTTTCTCTAGCTGGCTGTCTTTTTCTCCCTTGCATATCTAGAGCTGCTGATATAAAAATATGTGCAAATCATTGTATGGAAATGTAACTGATAATTGGGATCCCTTGTGTTTGGAAAATATATAGCATTACTGTTGAAATGTACTGTATATAATTATAATTTGAGATGACTGCAAAAAGCTGTTGGAAGCTAGAGGTTACCCGAGTTCAATTTTAAGCCTTTGCAAAGCTGTGCAAAGGGCCTCAACTTAAGAACACACTGTATTCTAACAGCTCCTGTCTGATATTTACAAAACAGGATGCTTGCTAAGGATGGGGTTGAAAGGACTTTTAAGAACTAAGCTGCTGCTGCAAGAAAGATTAAAAGAAAAAGGGACACAGAGAGTACAGGAAAACTCTATTTCATTTTGCCTTTGTAAATAGTTACACTGAACAAGCTTATTTTTTATGTTATTGGTACTGTAAATAAATATTTTTGGTGAATTCTACAACTGCTCCTGGTTTTCCTGTGCTTCCTGACCTGTGCCTCAATGACCCATCCCAGATGACACATGCCACCTTTGCTGAAAGAGGAATAAGATTCTGGCAGGCAGTGCAGCAGGTGTACGTCGGGGAGAAAGGATGTTGAAAACGCTCTGCACAGCACGCTTGCATGTTCTTGGGGCTCCTTCAGTGCATACATCCTGAGGGAGTGTGATGGAACAGAAAAAATGGTTAAGCCCTACAGCGTGTGAGAGGATCTTGAGCACGTTTGTGCACTTCCACTAGCCACCCTCTCCACAAGAGGTTTTCCTGCCTCTTCCCCCACCCCCAGAGGTAGGAGCTGTGTGTGTCTGACGTGGGACAACCGCTCAACAATGGGCAAGCTTGTGGGGTTGAAAGGTAGTGGGGCAAGTGCTAGAGATGCTGGGCCCGTGGAGGGATATGGGGCCGAACTAGAATGGATCATAAACTATAAAGAAAGTGTTCCTGTACATTGGAAAATCACATTTGGCTACCGTGCAAGATCATGATAGCAGCAGTGGAGCATTGTCTATGATGTCACTTGTAGACTTGCAGCCAAAGCAGATTTATTTATTTATAAATTCTTTCCCGGTAGAGGCTCGTTTCCAGGTGCTACTCGAGGAAGGGCATTACAGAGTAAAGGGGAGGAAAAGTAAAAAAATGCAGTCCAAAAAACAAATGCAACGTAGCAAAAAAACCTAGATACTAGGTCAGGCTTGACTGCAAAAACCTTGGAAGAGCAGACAAAACAAACTAGGCAGATGAATTTAACTAGAACACAATGTATTTCTCATACAGCGAGGATAAAATGTGCAGTTGTTATAAAGCTGTGTAAATAAAGTGCAAAATGAAGCTTATGTAACCCCTAGATGGCGCTATCCCAGGGGCTACTACCCCTGCCTGATTTGCCACTAACAGGTTGAGGGGCCTGGATCCAATGGCGGGTGCCTCCACCCAGAGGTCAGGGTTTGCAATAGTTAAACTTACTTGGTCACAGCCCTCTGGGACACTGCAACCCCTTTCTTCCCACTAGTGGCCCACACAATATAGCAGAATTACCTTCACAGTATACACTTACCCCAAGGCTGGTTCAGGCACCGGACATCCTGTAAAATAAGATACAGTGCAACAATCACAGTACAGTACTTTAACATAGACAAATACCTCAGGCAGTATAACTTTGTTGAAACAAACAGCTCTGATTTATTTAGGGGATATAACAAGGACAGGGAAAATCAGGTTAATTAGCTTATCACTTTACTATCTACCTTATGGCTCTGTACTAGAGGCCTATCCCTACCAGTTACTGTCCCTGGGTACCCAGGCCCTAGTGGCTAGTCCAAACCGTGGCAGCTGGTAGGGGCCCTTTCACACAGAGAAAAGGAAAATTAAACAGTCAGCAGTACAGTAATTCCATTTGGATTTAATGTGGCAATTCAACAGGAGCGACCCAATTAGTACTCACGACCTCCAAAGAAGATATGGTCCTTCAATGTCAGCAGGGCTACTTTTGATCTCCAAGAGACTCCTCACACATTTATATGGTAAAAAGAAAGCACGATACCAGGCAGGCTGCATCTGTATCCCAATCGCAATTACTGCACAATAACCAGGAGAACACACAGCAGATTCAGTTCCTGACAGACCGAGTGTAATTCAACAATTTCTTCAGTCTTCTACAGGGTGAGCCTGGTTTCTACTCTTCAGAGATCCTTTGATTCTTTTCACAGGATGGATTCAGTCCTAACAAGCAGTTACACAAGTTGTAGACCGGAACTCTGGGCCTTGCACACGTTTTGACTGAAACTGTGCACTGAAGGAGCACAGGGTTTCTTTCCCTTCACTTTCAGATCTCAAACTGAAACTCCCAACAGACAAAAACTGGGCACTTCCTTTGAGTTCCTCCCAGTTCTTGACTGGATTGGCTGTCACTACAATAGACTGCTGCTGTTGGTCCAAAAGGCACCAAGTCTAAACTACATCTCCCAGAGTCACTGCCCATACAATCCTCTTGTGGCTGGCTCAGATTATGAGTCCCAAGTTCTGATTCGTCAAGGCATCATTTTAGAGCTAGTTTACCCCACACTGATTGGTCCAGTTCAGCAGTTCAAAACCAGAATGGGGAACTAGGCAGACAGTTCTGACTGCAAAGAAAGCAGGTTAGACAAACTGTAATTTTATTATTACTGTAAATGATTTCTGGCAATCAGTTACATCTTTCAGACAGGTTCCCTTGCACTCCTAGTGACTGCAAAAATGGGGTGAATTGCAGCAGCTGAGTGGTACTCAATCAAAGAAACACACAGTCCCCCATACAAACTAATTATGTCTGCAAGCAGACAGCTCTTAAAGAGACAGTACCAGAGGTTCTAAAACACTCACTGATAAATGGCTTAAACGCCAAACACCATTCAGGCTTGGAGCATTCAAGCAAGCTCCTGGAAGTCTTTTGGGAACCCCCATTTGCAGGGGGGTTACACCCTTCCTGGCCTGGGAAAAGCTTGACGTCCGCGTCAAGCAAGTACCCCCATAAGTTTCAACTGCAACCATATACATTTGCATTAGGCTCACACATGTAATCATCAGTCAATACATCATTTTACCAAGAACCATTTCTGAAACATTGCAGTACGTCACTCTTTACACAGTATAACACACACATTGTACCATAACTCAAGTTATTACCTCTTGTACATGAAACCTGAAGAGAGGGACCTTCCCTATCAGTTACCTTGGGGCTGGACGGGCAAGGCACCATACTTAGAGGGCAACACAAGTAACTTGAGTTAGCACTAACGCTCAGTTTGGGCAATGAGCTCGGGACACATACACTCCTTTATGGACAACATTGAGAGGCAGGTCCACTGGCCGGCCCAGGGAATCATAACTGAGGTGCACCACAGGCTTTACAGCTCGACCAGTCTTTCTAGGGGGAGCTGTTACAGTCTCTGCACTCTGAGCCTCATTTTCAGCATTGTTCTCACTTGTCAGGGAGTCTCCATGGGGTAGAGAGGCTAGAACTTGGGGCACTTTCAGCTCCAGGAGTTACAGTTTCTGAGTCCACAACATTTGGCTCATGGAGAGCTTTCAGACACTGGCAGTGGACTGTCAGGGCACTCAAAATACTCTTCTTGTTCGGTGTATCACCAGTCTGCCCCAATCTATCATTTCCTCCCTGAAAGCTCAAACAGTTCAACCATGCACAATGATTCCATTTCATCTGATCTGATGCTTTGCACTTCACTTTCTGGGAGCATTGGCTCCAGGGATGAAGCTGGGGCATAGACAGTCCAGAAGGCCCAGCTTTGTCTCCAGTATTGACTAGGGGATTGCCTGAAACAATTGACTCAGTTCGTAAGAAGGATAGTATTCAAAGTCACTCTCACTTTCTTCTGATATGGACTGACAGTCATGCTCAACTGGGACTTGTGCAGGGGAACACTTTAACTCTGCTTCTGTAGGTGCAGACTTCCTTGATCTTTCTTAGCAGCAGCTCTAGTCACTGGTCCAGAGGGGGCATCTTCTGGGGGCTCAGACTCAATCAGGATTTGTCCAATGGGTAGTAAATGATTTCTATGCATTGTTTTTACATCTTTTGAATTGTTCTCAGGCCTTACTTTGTACACTGGCAGATCATCTAGTTTGCCCACTACAATGTGAGGGAGATGGTGCCATCTGTCAGCAATCTTGTGCTTGCCATGCAGTCCCAGATTTCTTAGCAATACCCGATCTCCCTCCTGGAGTTCCTGTGCTTTCACCTTTTTATCATACCTTTCTTTGTTGGCCAGATTTCTTTTGGCAGCCATGGTTTGAGCCAGTTGGATGCCATGAGTTAGCTGGGCCTTTAACTTTTGCACATACTGTAAATAGTTGTCAGCTTGAACCCCATCAGGAGAGACCCCAAAACACACATCTACGGTAGTCGAGCTTCTCTTCCAAACATCAGGCGGTGAGGGAGAACCCAGTGGCATCACTTTTGGTGCAGTTATAAGCATGTACCAGGGTGCTAATTTGTTGGCTCCATCTAGGCTTGTCCTTTGGGTGCAGGTGCCTAACATATCTAGAAAGTGCGGTTGAAACGCTCAGGCTGTGGGTCCCCTGGGGGTGGTAAGGAGTGGTTCTGACTTTCACTCCCCACAGAGAAAGCATCTCTTTGATCAGACGACCTCAAAGTCTCTCCCTTGATCAGAATGGATTCTTTGTGGAGCCCATAGTGAACAAAAAGTTTTCTCAGAGTACTTTGGCTACAGTGGATGCTTTCTGGTCTTTGGTGGGGAAAGCTTGGGCATATCTCGTGAAATGGTCAGTGACCACCAGCACATTACTGATATTTCTTTGATCTGACTCAAACTCAGAAAATCAATACAGACCAGCTCCATGGGTGCACTGGTGGTTATGTTAACAAGGGGGGCAGCCCTCTGGGGCAAAGCTTTCCTCTGTAAGCAGCGACTACAAGTTCGTATGTGTTGCTCCACATCAGCCCCCATCTTAGGCCAATAGAATCTGGATCTCACCAAGTCAAGTGTTCTGTCTATACCAAGGTGCCCCATGTGGTTGTGCAAGGACCTCAATACTGAGTCTCGAAAGGCAGTGGGCAGCACCAGTTGTTGTTTGTCTACTTGTCCCCTCTGTCTACTGTTCTCTATATAACAGTTTATTGATCAGTTTCAACTTAGGACCTTCTTTGTATAACAGTGCAGTTCTCAAATCAGTGGGCGTAATTTGGACACATCTTTTCCTGCATAGAGGGCTTCTAAAGCTGATTTGATCATAGGATCGTGAGTTAGAGCCCATGAATACTGTCATTGTCCAGCTGAGGCAGTGCTGCTGTCTGTGCAGAAAAGTGGCAATAAGCAGCAGGTATGCAATTCTCAGAGGGTCCCAAGCAATCCACCATGCAGTCCACTGCGTCCGTGGACATTTGTTCCTCCCTGTCAAACTTCTGGCACAGTGCCCGAATGTCAGGTTCTGCCAATCGGACCCAATCATTCTGGGGAACAGGCCTCCGGGAGAGAGCATCAGCATCTATGTGGTTCAGACCTGCTCGGTATTAGAGCATAGTCATATGTAGATAATGCAGAAAGCCACCTATGGCCAGTGGCATCCAACTTAGCTGAGGTCTGCACATAGGTCAAAGGATTATTGTCAGTTTTACTAGTATTTTAGCCCCATACAAGTACTCATGGAATTGGTCAACAATAGCCCACTTCAAAGCTAGGAACTCTAACTTATGTACAGGATAGTTCTTTTCGGATGGGGTCAGGCTTCTACTGGCAAAGGCCACTGGTCTCAGGCCATTCTCGTCTCTTGGTACAACACAGCCCCAACCCTTGCAAGCTAGCATCATGTGCAGGACGTAAGGTTTTCTTGGATCGGCATAGGCCAGCACTGGAGCATGGGTAAGTTGATATATGATCTCATGAAAAGCAGTCTCACAATCAGGAGTCCAGCGGGCCCCAAATACTTCACTCGGATGAAAATACACTCTTTCAGTCTTGAGGGACGCTGACTTTGGTATTTTTGTGGGTTGGGGATACCCTTGAGTAAGGTTAAGTAAAGGCGGATCACTCTTGAATAGTCCTTGATGGAAGAGCCGATAACCACAGAATCCCAGGAATCTTTGCAGTTCTTTTAGATTTTGGGCTGTGGCCAGGTGGTCAAGGCCTCAACTTTACTTGGGTCGGTCTCTATTCCTCGGTGGATACTATGTGTCCACATACTTTACTGATGTTTGAAAGAATTGACACTTATCAATGGACAGTTTAAGGTCAAAGTCCTCCAGTCGGTCCAATACCTTAAATAATCTGCTCTCATGTTCCTCCAGTGAGCTGCCAAACACAATAACATCATCTAGGTATACCAGGCACTCTAGTAGTTCATATCTCACTGCAGCTCCATCAATAAATTGAAAAGTGGTAGGGCACCTGAAATCCCATGAGAACATCTCCTTGAATTCATAGAATAGCGGACAGATAAAGGCCGTCTTCTCACGGTCCTCTGGGGCCATCGGATCTGGTAGTACCCACTGCGGAGATCCAGCACAGAGAACCACTTGCTCCCGTTTAGGCAGTCAAAGCATCCTGAATGCGGGGCATAGTGTACTGATCAGGGATAGTCCGCCCGGTTTAAGGTGCGATAATCACACACATCCTTACTGTTCCATTCTTTTCCTCACTACCACAATGGGGAAGCATAAGGGCTTCTGGATTCTTGTATTACACCAGCAGCTAACATCCTTTGCAGATGCCTCTCACATCATCTATGTCAGCAGGTGCCAGGCGTCGAGACCTCTCACTAAATGGTCTTCGTCATGCAGCCGGATATTGTGCTCAGCTCCTTGCACGCATCCACATCCATTCCTTTAAAGAAAACACCTGGTCTCTCTGGGCAAGCTTCTCACTGATCCTCACTTTCCATTCAGCTGGCAGCGGGAGTCGCCGAAATCAAACAAGTCAGGCGTTACTCTGTCATTCTTCCTTGAACTCTTGCTGCTGGGTAGCACTGCAGTGTCTGCACAATGCACATTAGCCAGGATGCAACCTCTGTTTACTCGAATGTCTCTTTCAGACACATTATGAACTTGACCATTACCCTTCTGGCATAAGCATGGCTCTAGCGGGCAAAATACTAGGCTTGACCAGCAGTCCCTCTGGCAATTTTCCATCGCCTGTGCATCCAACATTAATATTTTATTCTTAACATCCTTTCTGATACGGACCTCTCCTGTAAGGTACACTGGGCATTTGGCGCCAGGATCAGAGACTCAGGATCCTTCTTCCATACAATTCCGACCGGTTCCTCTGGTTCTGTTTTTCAGCATCTCTCTGTGCCTCATAGGCCTTCTTAATTAAAGCCGGAACTCTTAAAGCTCTACTAGTCTTTGACCCCTGTTTTTCATAACACAACTGTGCCAGCCTTCCGAACATGTGAGCATTTGTTCCAATCAACAAGGACACCATCATACAGTCCAGTGGGGGACACACTAAGGCTAGGTCTCTACTTGTTCGGCCACTCCAGCCACGGAGGTGGGAAAGACAGCCAAGTCGGATATACCGAATAGGGGTAGGCCTTCTCACTTAACCCCATACATGCAGTCCTTCTAATGGTTGTAAGGGCACGTCTGACAAATGCTTCTGATACCAATCCTGGAACATAATTGTCACTTGGGAGCCACTGTCAATACAGCTCTTGTAGACACTCCATTCACCTTTACAGTGGTCTCCATGGAGGGACCCACTATTCTGGACCAGTCTGAGAGGCGGTGAGGGGGCCTGGGCAACTGACCTTGCCACAAAAGGACGTGAATTAGCATTTTGGTGCCCTCACTGGGATCATGTCGTGCCCTCTTAACCACTGATTTCTTCTCCAAGCTCTCCTTGTAGCCTATATGCAACTTTGTCAGTGTCTTTTGGGACTGGCATTCCCTTTCTGGTGCCCATCTTTCCACAATTATAGCAAACATACTTCTTCTGAGTTTGAGCTGGCCGAGGCGCCACACTGGGAGCCAGTGCGGGTATTACTAACTGGAAACCTGGGTGCCATCTCTGTCTGTGGCGTGATAAGCATTTGGAGACATCTCGCAGTTTCTCCACTTCCATGGTCAAGGAATTGAGTTTGGAGCTGTTATCAGCAGGAGATACATGGGTGGTACCCCCACCCCATAGCAGATGCAGTCGGATATAGGTCAGGGCCCGTACTTGCAGGCGTGGCCTTCATAAAGGGACTGTTTTTGAATTCCCGGATCTCTCTCAAAGTTCGCCCCATTGTGGCATATCTTTTCCTTGTCAGAGCACTCATTGACTGTCAACCTCTGCCCTGAACTTCACTTGATGGGTCACCCTCAGTCACTCGAGTCGTAGCCACAGCTGTTGGTGCAGGTACCTCCGAGTGTCGCCTTTTCTCAACTCCTCAATTTCTCTCATTAACTCATCATAGGAGGGTGGGATTCCAGTCGATTTGCCAGGCGTAACTGAAGCAACAGCAGTTCTGAGAAGGGGCAGACTTAAGATTCTGTCCAGTCTGGTTCGGTCCAGTTCAATCGCTGGCAAACTACCCTTTCTGAGGCATTCTTGCAACAATTTTTCCAGCCGAGAGACATACACAGACAACAACTCCCTTGGTACTGTTGTGCATTTCTTACTCTCCACCATAGGTCCTCATCAGAGTGCTCCCATACACATTCTCCAAGGCCTCAAGATAGGCCTGTGCAGTCGCTCAGGGTTACTGGCCCGTTTAGCACGGATGGTAGCCAGGGCAGGACCTCGGAGGCTCTCACTAACCCTCTTTCGCTCGCCTTCCGAGCACTGCCATTCTAGCACTTGGGGCAACATAGTCTATCCAGGTCTCCCAGTCATCCTCCCTTGGGGGTGGGAGGGTGCCAGAAGATCCTCAACCTTGGTAGAGTCGTGACTAATGGCAGGTGCAGAAATAGGAGTCTGCATTGGTTCAGCCACCATTACGGGCACTGGAGCAGGAGAGGGTGTTGGGGAGGAACACCCCAGGTGGCAAGAATAGTTTCTTCAAGTCCTCCACAGTTTTCCCTCTCCAGCAACCATTCAGCAAATTTCTCCTCAAAAGTTTCAGATAGTGGTGGGGCTGATTCCCCGGTCTTTACTGTCCTTAGTTATCACTCTCCAAGCAGTGAGGGCTCCCTCTGGGGTAATGGTCTGTGGCACTTTGGAGCTATCTATGGGATCCTTAAACTCTACTAGGGCCAGGAAAGTGTGGGTGAGCAGATTAGCATGCCGACCCACCACCACAGGGTTTGTAAACCTTCCACCTTGGAAAGTACTCCCTGCACAGTGTCCGTATTGATACCAGGGGATGTCCAGGATAAGCATAGCATTTTGGGGTTGATCTCCTCCCCAGTACACCACTCCACCAGCCGGTGCACAGCCACTTCTGTCGGGTACCCATTTTTTCTTAACAGTGGTTAGTAAATATGGCCACTAGAGGACACACAATCCCAGCGGTGAGCCTCAAGATGTAACCCCCAGATGGCGCCATCCCAGGGGCTACTACCCCTGCCTGATTTGCCACTAACAGGTTGAGGGGCCTGGATCCAATGGTGGTGCCTCCACCCAGAGGTCAGGGTTTGCAATAGTTAAACTTACTTGGTCACAGCCCTCTGGGACACTGCAACCCCTTTCTTCCCACTAGTGGCCCACAATATAGCAGAATTACCTTCACAGTATACACTTACCCCAAGGCTGGTTCAGGCACCGGGACATCCTGTAAAATAAGATACAGTGCAACAATCACAGTACAGTACTTTAACATAGACAAATACCTCAGGCAGTATAACTTTGTTGAAACAAACAGCTCTGATTTATTTAGGGGATATAACAAGGACAGGGGAAATCAGGTTAATTAGCTTATCACTTTACTATCTACCTATGGCTCTGTGACAGGCCTATCCCTACCAGTTACTGTCCCTGGGTACCCAGGCCCTAGTGGCTAGTCCAAACCGTGGCAGCTGGTAGGGCGCACTCACCTGAGAAAGGAAAATTAAACAGTCAACAGTACAGTAATTCCATTTTATTTAATGTGGCAGCTGATTCAACAGGGAGCGACCCGAATTAGTACTCACGACCTCCAAAGAAGATATGGTCCTTCAATGTCAGCAGGGCTACTTTGATCTCAAGAGACTCCTCACATTTATGGTAAAAAAAAAAAAGCGATACCAGGCAGGCTGCATCTGTATCCCAATCTAATTACTGCACAATAACCAGGAGAACACACAGCAGATTCAGTTCCTGACAGACCGAGTGTAATTCAAACAATTTCTTCAGTCTTCTACAGGGTGAGCCTGGTTTCTACTCTTCAGAGATCCTTTGATTCTTTTCTAGGACGGATTCAGTCCTAACAAGCAGTTACACAAGTTGTAGACCGGAACTCTGGGCCTTGCACACGTTTTTGACTGAAACTGTGCACTGAAGGAGCACAGGGTTTCTTTCCCTTCACTTTCAGATCTCAAACTGAAACTCCCAACAGACAAAAACGGGCACTTCCTTTGAGTTCCTCCCAGTTCTTGACTGGATTGGCTGTCACCTGAGCAGACTGCTGCTGTTGGTCCAAAAGGCACCAAGTCTAAACTACATCTCCCAGAGTCACTGCCCATACAATCCTCTTGTGGCTGGCTCAGATTATGAGTCCCAAGTTCTGATTCGTCCAAGGCATCATTTTAGAGCTAGTTTACCCCACACTGATTGGTCCAGTTCAGCAGTTCAAAACCAGAATGGGAACTAGGCAGACAGTTCTGACTGCAAAGAAAGCAGGTTAGACAAACTGTAATTTTATTATTACTGTAAATGATTTCTGGCAATCAGTTACATCTTTCAGACAGGTTCCCTTTGCACTCCTAGTGACTGCAAAATGGGGTGAATTGGCAGCAGCTTGAGTGGTACTCAATCAAAGAAACACACAGTCCCCATACAAACTAATTATGTCTGCAAGCAGACAGCTCTTAAAGAGACAGTACCAGAGGTTCTAAAAACACTCACTGATAAATGGCTTAAACGCCAAACACCATTCAGGCTTGGAGCATTCAAGCAAGCTCCTGGAAGTCTTTTGGGAACCCCCATTTGCAGGGGGGTTACACTTACATGGGGTATAGTAATGCTGCATGAAAGTCGAATGACAGTATTATCAAAAGGCAGGAACTATGAAGGTTAGACTACAGTGAATCAAGTAAGGCTTCAGGGCAAACTGGATAGATTCATAGTCTTTTCTGTTCTTATTGCTCTGCTGTATTTCTCTGTGAACAGGCCAACCTGCTCAGACCTGGGCATAGGAAAGGAGAAGAGCAACGGAAAAGAAGAGGTCCAAAAGGAGTTAGTAGAGGGAGGAAGGGAGGATGGGCAATGGAAAGAGAAGCGAGGACGCATAAAGGAGGTCATAGAGGTAGTTAGGAGGATGGGAAACAGAGTACAGAGAGGAGACCAGAAAGGAGTAAGTAGAGCTAGGAGGAGAAGGCAGGCAATGGAATGAGTAGAGAGAAGGCTGGAAAGTAGTTAGTAGAGGTAGGGAGGCAGGAAATGGAAAGTGTAGTGAAGAGGCTAGAAAGGAGTTAGAAGAGGTAGGGAGGCAGGAGGATGACAACAGAAAGAGTAAAGAGGGGTCCAGAAAGCATTTAGTAGAGGTCAGGCGGAGGTGGAGAGCAACGGAGATAAGAGTGAGGGGGTCCAGAGCTATGGAGAGAGTAGAGAGGTGGGCCAGAAAGGAGTTAGTAGAGGTAGGGAGGGAGGAGACATGTAACAGAAAGACTAGAGAGGGGGACAGAAAGGAGTTAGTAGAGGTAGGGAGGAGAAGGACATCAGACAGAGAAAACAGGAGGCCTGAGGTAGGGAGGGAGAATGGCCCGGACAGAGTAGAGAGGGCCAGAAAGGACTTAATAGAGGAGGGAGGGAAGAGGAGGAGAGCAACTCTGTCTCTCTCTTCTCCCCCGTTACTCACTGGCTTGCTGTGTTTCTCCCACAGCCCACTAGCTTGCTCTTAAACACACACAACAAAAAAAAATCACAGGTATTTGTCTTGCTCCTGGGCTGTCTTTAGTCGCTGCACTTTCTCTCTTCCACTGGTTCTTTCTTCGCTGCATTCCCTGCCAGCTCTCGCTCTCCCACACTCACTCTCAGGTGCTCAGTTAAGGCATTTCTGAGTGGGCGCACAGGGGTTACTTCTGGGGCAGTGCTGTCCGATATGTCCACTAGTGAGTCACAGGGCAGCAGTGTTGCAGAGTTTAGGTGTCTTCATAGCTCTGCATTAGCCATGTGTGGTTGCAGGTATTGTAACCACCAGGTGAAAGGCTAGTGGTGACGGTTCTAATGAGAGCTTCGGCGGTGACCTTTTTGACCCCAACCGGTTGTGCTCTCAGATAATGTACCCCATGGCCTTCTCTTACAGGGTTATGTATTTTTGGTTTTTAATGTAGTACCCCAGAATTGAGCAATACTCACTTTTTAACTTATGTTAATGTTCCTCTTTCTCTTGTTAATAGCCACACAAGGCAATTCCAGAATAAGACGCTCTTTATTTTTAAATACAGTATTACTCTTCTTCCTATCTCTTTCATCACTGTTGCTTGATGCTGTACTTCTTATTTTCTTTTCCCTGTCTTTGTTTTGGCACATTTTTATGTTTCAGTGATAAGTGACTTTTTAGAGTTCTAGGGACGTGGATATGATGCTCTTTCCACACTTTCTGGCAGTTGCCTTTCCCTTTAAGACTTGCCGGAGATGTCTTCAAGCTGGCTCCTCCCATCCATTTGGGTGGTAACTCCCTTGGCTCCGCCCCATGACGCCAGATCTTTCTTTTCGCCGGAAGAAGCGGGTTCCCTCCTTCCCGCTCCTCGCGTTGAGTAGGCCCTGGTGCTTATCTTCGGATTTACTTCCAAAACTTAAACTAAAACTCATTCGAGTTTCGTCTTCAGCTCGATCTTCGATCGCAACTGCTATGGAGGATAAATCCTCACCCAGATTTCGCCGGTGCCCATGCGGGCAGAAGATGTCACGTACTGACACCCACGGCTCGTGCATATACTGTCTGGGTCACGATCGCGATCGTGCAACTTTTTTCGGTCATTTCACCCAGCGGTCCTGGAGGACCGCGCTGCCTATCTGAAGTTGGGTCGTCTGGAGAAATGTTATCCACCGGTCAAATTAAAGGATGCCCGTTGGGTGGTCTCCGCGGCTGCAGGGTTCACCGAGCAGTTGGAGCAACTCAAGACATTCGAGGAGGAGGCGGCCCAGGCCACTGCTCAGTCCTCTTCTGCTTCGGCCTTCATTCCGCTCCAGTTGGGCTCCACTAATTCGGCCTCCTTCAAGGATCTGTGCCAGTCCGTCCTGACTAAGGGCAGGGCCCTTCTGAATCGCAGTTTCCACTCAGCAAAGAGGAGTCCAAGAAGGATAAGACAGACTCTCATCGATGATCCTAGGACCGAGCATTCCACTCTCAGGAATCTTCGGTTTTGACCACGGTCGAAACTGCAGCCGCGGGCCGCTTGGCTTCACGAAAACGCTGCCTGGCCAGTCTTGCTGAGTTGCCAGCTGACGAGCGGCTGAGATTTTTCTCGACGCTGTTGACCGGTTGTCATCTAAAGAGGCTGACAACTCTCTTTTCAGGACCCTAGTCCTGCCGGTCACCACTAAAGGGGCAACCCAGCCAGTTCAGTCGGCACCTCCAGTCACCGACCTAGACCAGGAGGAGTTGCGGATCTCCGCGGCTCCCTCTGAGGCCCCCTGTCGGCACATTCAAGGTCGAGGTCTCAGTCATCTGCATCCTCTGGGTTAAGCAGTTCCCGCCGACATAAGCGGTCTCGCTTTTGGCACCATGGGAAGCGGGACCGCTGCTATTAAGGTGAGGAGAGGCCTCGGCACAAGTTGCGTCGACACTATGAAGACCTTATGTGGCAACAGTTGGTGCTGACTGGGCCGAAGCCGACACTGGCTACCACCCCAGCCATCACCTGGCTGTCACCTCAAAGGCCAACACCGGGGCCAGTCAACAACGTTCCTCCCCTAGCGGAGCTGGTCCAGACCATTGCCCGTCAAGCTCGCGTCTCCATCAATCGTGGTAGAGCCGCCACCCACGCAGCCATTGACCAGGGCTCCATCCAAGGAGTCTCGCTCAGCTAATGGGCTTTCCCCATCAATTGTTAGTCACTCTCTCACACCTGACCGCCTGCGCGAGTTGAGAGTGTTTCGGGTGGTCGCCCACTTTATGTGGACTCTTCGGAGTCCGAGGATTCCTCTCTGCATTCCCATCCACTAGATACGGAGTCGATGGGGATCTGTCGACAGATGAAGGCCCCACTTTGTTCATGGGCATTCTCCGCCTCATCTCCGATCCATGAGGATGAAACTGGAGCCCGTTCAAAAAATGGGCTCGCTACCCCCTTACAGAAATTCTGGATAAAGGGGACTCTCTGGAGGCTTTCCCAGTGGCCGAGGCCATCGTCGGCCCTGCCCTGGAGCTCTGGCAGCACCCCGCCTCTTGCCCTGCACCCTTAGCCGGGATGGCCCGCAAATATGCAGTGCCCACCGGTACCCTTTCAGGGTTCTCGGAACATCCCTTGGCTAAGGGTTTGATGGCTGAATCCATGTTCAGGCATTTGGGCAATACGGGGGGGGGACATCGATAGACAGCTGGATAAGGAGTCCAAGAAATTGGACCAATCGGCTAAAAAGGTCTATGCTGTCTCCTCACTGCCTCTGCCATGCAAGCTCGGCCGTCATGATGGCTCACTTCTTCCATGCCCTTCTGGACTCTCTGGATGAGGTGATTCCACATCTTCCTGCGGACTTCCAAACTATGGTCACGCAGGTCTGGGACCAAGATCATGCTGTGGCCAAACAGCAACTTCAGATGGCCCTGGAGATTGGAGAATCCTGTGCTCGCTCAGTGGTGGCCACAGTTGCTACCCATGCGCTGTAGGGCTTGGCTGCGGATTGTGAACTTCACGGCAGACACACAGAACAAGCTGGCAGATGTACCATTCTTAGGCACTGACCTGTTTGGGCCTGGTGTGGAGGGTCACCTCCAGTGCATTGAAAAGTGCAATGCCACCCTGGACTCTGTGACATCTGCCCAGATCACCTCCAAGGGCTCTAAGCAGCAGAAGTGCAAGCCCTTTCGGTCCTCTACTCCTGCAACAAAACTAGCTCAGCATCAATCTGGCCAGCAGGCTCAGTCCTGGCGACCTTGGGCCAAGTCCATGACCTCGGTGGTCCGAAAGCCCAGACGGAAAGGTCCCAGTGGCCCCTCTGCTGGGTTCTCCACCTCCAAGCTTGATCAGTGACGGGATGAGGGGTGCCTCCCTCATGCCGTCACATCTCCCCTGGGTCCTCCTTTGGGGGTTCGGCTCCACCACTTCCTTTCCACCTGGTCAGCTGTTACCACGGACAGGTGGGTTCTGGAAGTGGTCGGTCAGGATCTGCCTCTAGAATTCGAGCAGTACCCTCCAAACTGAACCTGCGCCCCACGGGAGGATGTGGTATCCACAGACACTTGTTCGGCTCTTCGAGATGACATAACCCAGCTCCTGCACAAAGAGGTCGTGGTCAGAGTCCTGGATCTTCCGGAACACCCAGGGTTTGTCTCCAGGTGTTTCCTGGTGCCAAAGTGGACTGGGGGGCTGGCGCCCCATTCTAGATCTGCACGACCTGAACAAATTCCTCAGGTCCCACACCGTCAGGATGGTGACTCTGTCCCAGATCATACTATCTCTGGAGCAAAACATTCAGTTTTGCTTTCTGGATCTTCAAGATGCATTCTTTGACGCCCCAATCCATCCATCCCACTGAAGGTTTCTCTGCTTCCGAGCAGAGGGAACCCTTTATGAGTTCCAAGCCGTGCCTTTCCGCCTCTCTTCAGCCCCCAGGGTCTTCACCAAATGCATTGCAGTGGTGGCAGCTTACCAGAGGCACCAAGGGGTCCGGGTGTACCTCTTCCTGGACGACTGGCTGATAATGGGTCCCTCCAGGCAGGAAGTGGAGTGATCCAGGGACCTGGCCCAACAGACCTGCATCAACCTTGGCCTCCTAGTCAACGAGGCCAAGTCAGAACTCGTGCCCTCGCAGGTGATCAGCATCATCGGGGCAGAGCTCTATTCATGCCGAGCCAGAGCTCGGCTCCCAGCGGACAGGGCAGAGGTTCTCTCCGCCTTTGCCCAGTCATTTCTGGTTGGGCACTTGCGCCTTGCCTGGGACTTCCTGCGCCTTCTGGGTTCCATGGTGGCCTGCACCAGCATAGCCCTATGGGCCCATTGGCATATGCGCCCCCTGCAGTGGGAGCTGGACAGCCAGTGGTCTCAGCACAAAGGTCACTTCGACCAGCTGGTCACTGACCCAGAGGATGTGGGACGCCCTCCAGTGGTGGCTTGTCCCAGAGCATCTGCAGGAAGGGATCCCGTTTGTCCGCCCTGAGCTGACAGTCATCCTGACGACCGGCGCCTCTCTCACGGGCAGGGGTGCTCATTTGGGGGAACACAGAGTCCATGAGCTCTGGACCCCTTAGGAGTCCCGATGCCACATCAGCCTGCTAGAGTTCCGAGCAGTTTGGCTGGCGCCGACTACCTTCACTATGTTTGTTTGAGGTCAAGTGGTCCAAGTCCAGACGGACAACACCACGACCATGTACTACTTCACCAAACAAGGCGGAACTCACTCCCTGCTCCTATGCAAGGAAGCCCTCAGCATGTGGATTCTCGTGTGCAGCCTGGAGGCAGATCTCCTAGCCATCTGTGTGGCAGGAGCCTCCAGTCAGCTGGCGGATGCCCTCAGCCGGGTGGGCGAGGCGTTTCACAAATGGTCTGTCCATCCAGAGGTAGTTTACAGTCTGTTCTCCCAGTGGGGCATCCCTCAGGCGGACCTGTTTGCCTTCTGGGAGAACGCAAAGCTGAGGCTGTTTTGTGCCCACCCCACTCAGCCAGGAACCCTGCGGGGGATGCCTTCTCGAGGCTTTGGACCCCAGGTGTCTTCTGTGCCTTCCCTCCACTTCCCTTGATCCACAAGGTGTTACTCAAGGACAAGATTTACAAGGCACAGGTGATCCTTGTTACTCTGGACTGGCCCTGCCAGTTTTGATACCCTGATCTCCTCAGCCTCAGCAACAGGCTCCCGAGGCATCTTCTCATACGCCCGGACCTGCTCTCAATCGATCAGGGGAAGGTTCTCCACCCAGACCTTCAGTCCCTGCACCTGATGGCCTGGTTCTTGAGCGGTTAGAGTTCAGGCTTTGAGTCTCTCCTAAGATGTTCTCACTGTCATGGAGGCATCTAGAAAGGAATCTACCAGAAAATGCTATGCCTTCAAATGGAATAGACTCTCCATTTGGTGTCGGGGCAAGGGGCTGGACCCTTCGTCCTGTCCAGTGGCTATCATTTTTGACCATCTGTGGTGTCTCTCCCAAGTGGGACTTCGGTTGATGACCCTTAAGGTGCTACTGGCAACCATTTCTGCTTACCGGTCACAGGCTGATAAGCAGTCAGTGGCACAGGAGAAGGTGATCTGGCACTTTTTACAAGGCCTTGACCACATTTCCCCTCCGGTGTGTGAACCACCACCACCACCGTGGGACTTGTTGCTGGTTTTGGCAAAGCTCTTGGGCACGCCATTTTTACCGATACACAGGTGTGACATGTCTCACCTATCGTGGAAGACCGCCTTTCTGGTGGCTATCACATCAGCTAGAAGGATCAGTGAGCTCCAGGCGCTCTCGCTGGAGTCTCCTTACCTAGTCTTCCACTGGGACAAGGTTGTCCTGCGCCCCAACCCGAAGTTCCTCCTGAACGTTGTGTCGGAGTTTCACCTGAATCAGGTGATGACTCTTCCGGTGTTCTTCCCGAATCACACCTTGGAGGCCAAACACAGGCTCCATACTTTGGACCTGAGGCGAGCACTCGCTTATTATAAAGAACGCACGGCTGCAGTTCAGGCAGAGGTTCACCAGCTATTTGTCACCTATGCTGAAGCCGCACCTGGCAGACCTGCAGTCAAGTGGACGATTGGCAGGTGGATCACATCCTGCATTAATCTCTGCAATAGGCTGGCGGGTAGGGAGCCTCCCGGAGGGCTATGGGCTCATTCTACCTGCCATACCACTGTAATGGTGGCTGCTTCTAGGGGCGTCACTATCCAGGAAATCTGCAGGGCTGCTAAGTGAAGTCAGCACACACCTTCATTTCTCACATTACCACATTGACCTCTAGTCAGGCCAGGACACTGGTTTGGGGGCCTCAGTTCTCCAATCTCTGTTTCCTAAGTAGTGGGTGTGTGCTTGCCTCCCTCCTACCGGAGAACTGCTAGGAGTCTAAGAAAAAGTGTGGATAGAATATCATATCCCATGTACCTGAAACACGGGTTACCTACCTGTAACAGTAGTTTCTAGAGTGGTATATGATTTTCATCCACACGGAACCATCCGACCTCCCAAGCTTCAGCCATCACACTCTGCTTACAGCCAAGATCTAGGCGCATGGGTCAAAGCCGAGGGAATTACCACCTGGGTGGGTGGGTGGAGGAGCAGCTTGAAGACATTTCCGGCAAGTCTTAAATGGAAAGGCAACTGCCAGAAAATGTGGATGAACATCATATACCACTCCTGAACCTACTGTTAAAGCTGAATAACCTGTGTTTCTTCTCTATTGTTATGGCCTGTTTTTGATATATTGGTGCAGGATATAATGTCTGTTTTTGATATATAGGTGCAATTATTTGTCAAATAACACTTTTTATTAAATAAATAAAAAACTGGTAGCATGTGGCAGAACTGTCATTTGCCATTTAGTGCTTTTCCATTGCATTTAAGAAATGGTTCTTGGAGGACACAGATAGTGCAGTCTATGTCTACAACAAGCAGGTAAAATGTAATTCTTAAATTATAAACTGGCTTCACATCTACACTACAGAGCTTATAAGAAGCAAGGTGTTTCTATTTTGTAGGCACTCCGATACTTGGCAGAATGTCCTGCTAATAGAGAGATAATGAAAAATGAGCTTGGGATGATGATGAGCTTGGAAAAGCTATGTAAAAGGTACGTAATTTTTTCATATACAACATGTCTGAAACAGGGCTGCCGCGGTGGTGTTGGCACTAGATATCTGGGTCTGCATCACAGTCTTCATTGCCCCAAGCAGTAGAGCCTAGGGCCTGCTGCAGCGCCAACAAGGTCAGGCTCCAGGGGGAAGGTGTTGTGCTCTCCACTGCACAAGTGCTTTCTATAGATACTGGAGAGGCTTTAAAATCATGGATAAGCACTCAGCGAGGCATTCCCCACCCCATCCCACAGGTTAACATCAGCAGGGTCGGCTGTCCATTGTATAGGGGAAATGGGCAGGACTTCTTACAAGAAAAGACCCTTGTTACCTCAACTGAAGTCTGACCACTGCACCCAAATTACAGGGCCCAGCACCCCCCTCCCCAATCAAAAGTGAATATGTATCTCTCCTGGGTTGTAGGAGCCACCACGAGCCATACTATGTGGAGGGAGGGTTGCTAGAGTACCTCAACAAGGAGAAGTGGTCTTAACCGAGTCCGAAGGAATGTGCTGTTGTCCATACAGGCAGCTGCAGGGGTAGCGCCGAGCTGATAGTAGAGGAGATTAGTGACTGGTGGAAGGGTATAAAGTGTGACTGAAAAAATGTCCAAAACCAACACCTCCTCTGTGAAGTGTGAAGTCTGTCACATTATTTAAGTGACTTTTCCAACATCCAGGAAATGTTTTAAATACATCCAATACAAGAGGAAAAACAAAACTGCACACTCAAATCAATATTTGTAAATTGTTTATTGAAATATTTATAGCTTACCACTCAGAAAATTCAGACATTTCATGGCAACCTTTAGTCACTTAGGAGAGAGTGGTCTTTTTAAACAGCCCATATATACATTTAAATTGACGTTTAAAGTAACTAAGGGCAGTAAACAAATTAAGCAATAATACCTGACAGGGTGGACGTTATTGGGATATAACGGACCCCAGGGGCGTAATGGAAGCCGACGCCACAGGCAGAGGACTGCATAGCCTCTGGAAGGTCTGTTGTATCCCATAACGCCCACCCTGTCGGGTACTAATGCACTTAGAAAATGGGCTAGTGTATTTTAGATGTGTGGGGGAAAAAAAAAGTAATTGTCATGATTACATGTTGTCTTAGCTGTCTGCTTTTCTTAAAAATAAAATAGTTTCTCCGCCTGCATTTGGGTACTGTTTTTTTTTTGTTTGTTTGTTTGTTTTTTGGCTTGTTTGTTTGTTTCCTTGTACCACTGGAGCCACCGTAGCTGTAAGTCTTGAGTCGTCCTTATGGTTACTTTCCCTTATCTGCCAGATAGGAACACAGCTGGGAAACACTGTCTTAGTCTCCTGACCACAAAGATAAGTGGGGCTGTGTTTCTTTACTTTTCCCTTTTTGATAAGTTTTATTTTGCTGTGTGTGGCGGGGAGCAGGAGAGCAGTATGCTGTATAGTGACTTCATGGCCGAGACTGCGGACTGGAGCCGACTGTGAAGTAGGCATAGTTGGAGTTAAGACAGTATCAGGGGATCACAGAAAACAAGTTGAATTTTTTTTATTTTACATATGGTATATATATATATATATATATACACAATGATAGGGTTGAGGAGCCATTTCTATGTAAACCCCAAAACTGTGCACCTTAATAACTTTGCAACTGTTTGATGGATTTGCCTGAAATTTGGAATACGCCATCAAGAACCATAGGCCTTGGATCTGCCAAGTTTCGTATCAGTCGGGTATATAGCCGCGGAGTTAAGCGTGATCTGCGCCACGCTTTTCTGGAATTCCCACGTGGTCGCACGCGACAGGTCGCACGGGTTTGCGCCGATCGCCCGAAATCTTCAGGGAACGCATGCCGGGTCCCTGATGTGTCTTTCAAGATTTGGTGAAAAATATTAAACGTTCAAAAGTTATTCTAAAACAATTTCCATATAAGTCAATGGGAAAAGTTAAAAAAAGTTCGAGTGTCGCAAATGCATTTTTACTTTCGAAAATGGCCCTGTTACTTTCACAAATCTGCCATTTTGTTTTCAGTTAGTGATCAGAAAAATGCTTGGCATTTAAATTTGGGACCCTCTAGCAACCTAATTCTTTTTGTATTCACCTAGTCGGACCCTGAGGATGCTAGCCATGTCTTTATTTTGGGGTAAAACACCCCAGAAATATGTTTTTCAAATTCCTGGAAAAAGTACTTTCGTGCTCACGAAAGTGTCGCAAATTTTTTCGAAAGCTTTCGCAAATTGCGACAGTAGTTTTCTAGTCTGTGGGAAAATGACAGCAATTCTTTGGCACTGCGCTGCAAAAGAACGGTTGGGAGTTTTGGGCTGAAATTTGGAGGGAACACAGCCGACATCTCACAGATGTGCCTTTCAGTGTTGTGTTGAAAAAATATTACACGGCGGCAAAGTTACGGCACTCCAAAGTTGACGGTTTTTCCCATAGGATAACATTACGGCGCCCGACGCATCACAGGAATCCTTTGGCACCCTGCTGCAAAATAACGGTTTGGTCTTTTTTCCTGAAATTTGAGGAAGACAGCCAACAGCCAACAAATGTGCCTTTCAGTGGTTTGGTGAAAAATATTACAGGAGGCAAAGTTATGGTGTCCGAACTTCTCTTTTTTCCCATAGGATAACATTACGGCGTCGCGCTTTTCAGGGCCTGATCTCGAATCAGAGTAGATAATGGACTTTTCGTCAGAAAATACTTAGCCCCTAAGTACAAAACTAGCCAGGACAGTCATAAATCATATGACCTTTACATTTTTTTCTACGTGACGGTTCCTGAGATATAACCTATTTAGTATTCCAAGTTCTCATTTTCTGCTCCGATACCCATTATTATGCATACATTCTTTGTACTCACTGTCTTCTCTATGCAGGTTTTGGGAAAACCAGCCTGTGCGCTTACATTACTGTTACCGTTGTCTTTCGGCTTGTGGTTCCGCACCTGCTCACTTACCATTGACGCCTGTGCCACCATGTGCTATCCTTTGCATTTTTATTTGCGCTATGCTTTCTGTTATTTTTGCCATTTGTGTCTACAGTACTGTTTCTCTTTCTGTTTCACTTTGCGCCACCATGCCCAATGACATTTCCGCTTTGCAGGCACCATGTTACTATGTGACAACACATTACGGTGCAGACCGTTCCCGCTCACGCCACCGTGCGTTACCTTTCTGTTCTCATTCAAGCTATGCTACCATGTGCACCACACTGTTAGCGCTCTGTTTGGTGCTGCTGTTCCTGTTACTATGCCTCAAGACATCACGAGGGCCCCTCAAGGCTCCTGCCGCTGCATTACATTCACTATTTTCGTTATCATTCTCAAAAGAAGGAATAGGCAAAACTCATATCGCATATATGAAATGACAGTGAGGCCAGTGAGGGAAATTAGTGTTGTTGGAAAATCCTTTTTGATTTATCAATCGTATTGTAGACAGTCAAGTTGTCCTGGTAACTTCCTTACCCCATTTCCTATACTTCTGCCAGTTTTTACATATGTGATGTGGGCTGAGTTACTGCGACGCCTGCAATGCACACCCCAGTGCCGGTTGGGGGATGGGCAGGGGTCCAAGGGGGTTTTCAATCCTAACACCCAATTTCCTCACTTTTGTCGCTGTGGAACAACCCTAACTAATGCATTAAACTGAGTTTTTTGCCTCTAATATATATAATACTCTGTGTATATGTGTGTATATATATATATATATATATATATATTTTTTTTTGTAAGGAAAAAAATGAAGATAAAAGGAGTATTTGGCTTCACGGTGTGTGGGGAGTGGCGTCGCTCAGTCATCGATTAGCAAGAGAACAACAATGGCAGCTGCTCCTTTTTAAACATTTGGGGTGCCCAATAATATGCTGAGTTATGGGGCACTCCAAATTGGCACTCAGTTGTTGGGCATTGTTGAAAAACAAAAGAATACCTGGTCATGGCTTTCAGCCAATCAGGATGCTTTATGTTTCAAGCCCTTTTTTTTTTTTTTTTTTTTTGCACCCTCCTCCCTGCCTGGCTGACCACTCCTTCGGGTCTCCCTGGGTCCCCCGGCTGCTTGTTTCTCCCTCAGCACTGGCCACTTACCTCAGATCATGCCCCCCGGTACCCTGGCTTATCCCTTCTCCGACAGGTCCCCTCCTCCAAGAGGGAAGGCACCGTGGGAGGCATCCAGCGCACTCTTCTTGGCCCAGGTACCACTGAGGTGGGTGTTGCTAAGGCCTGGTGGCAGCGGAGGGCCAAGGACCATCATCCAGCCAACCAGGCAGTTTTTCCTGGTTTTCTCCTGGGGAGTGACGTGCCACAGACATCAGGGCGTACACCGATGTCCGCCACTCCCGCAATCATCCAGGCCCTGACATCCTGCTATGCTCCCGGCCTCCGCCAGGGGCCAGCAGGCTGCTGGCCTCATCTCCGCCCTCCACCTGGAGAAGGTGAGCTGTCCCTGGGATGCTCCATCCTCCTCCCCAGCCGGCCTTCCAGTGACCAGAGTCTGTTCCCGAACCCGGGTCGCCAGCAGAAATCCAACTGCTGCTCTGACGGGCTGGCAAGCCCATTTTCTAAGCGCTGATAAAATATGGAAGGCCATGCGTGCTAATGCTAGGAGCTTAGGAAACAAGTTTCCAGAGCTAAGGGCCATAATGGCAGAGGCCAGCTTGGATATTGTTGCCATTACCGAGTCATGCTGCAGTGACAACCATGACTGGGACATGGCCATATCAGGCTACATTCTGTTCAGGAAGGACTGGGTGGGATACTTTATGTGAGTGGAAAACATAAAGACAATAGAGATGTGGGGAATTCTGGTGGGTGGGGCGGAGGTACTATGGGTCACCCTAGAGTTTGGGAAAGAAGCCGCTATTCGCATGTGTGGTCTACAGACCTCTGGCACAGGGAAGTAATTGGATATGACACTGCTGGAATCAGTAGACAAAATAGCTGAGAAGGGGAGGTGCTGCTGGTGGGGACTTAAGTCTGCTGGATGTAGGCTAGAGCCTCCAAACTGCAATGTCAGCTTGAAGTAGAGAGTTCCTGGACTCCTGCAAGGGCATTTCTCAAGCAATTAGTCAGTGAACCCATTCGGAGATGGAGCAGTGCTAGACCTGGTTTCTCACCTACTGGGACAGCATTGTGGGCGACAAGGTGGATAAGCCACCTGGGGCCAGTGATCATCGTGACAGTATGGTTCATCATACGGACGGCTGCAAAATTGAACCACACACGTGCAAGGGTTCTGGACTTCAGGAGGGCAGATTTTGTAAAGATGGGTGAATACCTTGGGAATCACAGCTGGCGGGGGGATCGGGGGAGTGCTTTGTACACCCTGGCATCCTACTTGGCTTACTGTAGGCCTTGTTCCACTGGCTCAGTTGCTTGAGGATGTCACTGCTGATGACTCCTAGGTCGCGTTCCTCAGCCGTAGTGCTAAGTCTCACCCCACTTATCCAGTGCTCTCTCTTGGGTTTCATATTCCCTAGATGCATTACTTTGCACTTTTTGGTGTTGAATTTCAACTGCCAAATCTGAGACCACCCCTGTTGCTTCTGTAAGTCACTCTGCATTTCTCTGATATGACCCAGTTGACCACAACTCTCTGCTGCCTACCCTTAGCCGGTTTCCTACCCAATTAATAGAAACATTGGCAACGACAGCAGATAAAGACCAACGGTCCATCCAATTCGCCCAAGTAATGACCCCACCTTATGATCAAGATGGTGTAATTTTTTAAATCCTGTCCAAAAGGTGATTTTCGAGCAACTCGCAAATATGTGTTTTGAAAGGGATTTGAAAAATGACACCTGTCATATTCATGATGTGGGACACCAAAAGGACGATGTTGAATATTTGGGACCAAAATCTGCACAAATCACAGAATTATGAGTAAATGGAAAAATTAACATTTCTTCATAACTTTTTTTGGTTTTATTTTGTTACAGTTTCACCCCAAATTTTCAGCATAGGCTTTTTATGACCCCACCTTATGATCAAGATATGTGGCATTTTTTAATTCTAGGGACATGGATATGGTTCACTTATTCACATTGTGGCAGTCTCCCTTTAAGAGCTGTTCTTGCCAGACAGTCTCTTCAAGCTATGCTCCTCCCACCTGGGCCATATATCCCTTGACTCCTTCCTGTGACATCAGCTCTTCCTTTCTGCTGGAAGAGTCAGGTATCCTTCTTCATAGCTCTGCGCTTGGTGTAGGCCCGAATTGTATTCAAGTGCACCATTTAGTTAACTTTTTCTTCCGTTTTAGTAAAAGAATAGATCCCTGGTTTAGTCTTCCTCCACGACGTCAACATCATGGATCACAAGATTCTAAGCTGGTTCCTGGTTTTGAGTGGTGTATCCAGTGCAACCAGAAGATGTCTTGGACGGATCTGCACGTGTCGTGCATCTGTTGCCTCAACAAACAGCACACTGTTGTTGCCTGTGGCTTGTGCCAGGCTATGCTTCCCTCCTCCCTGGCAGACTGCTACATCCATCTTTTTTTGGTTGGTTAACCAAACAGGATCTTCTGTAAAATCAAGATAGGCACGTAAGTTGGCCTCTGCAGCTCTGAGTCCACAATTCAGTAAGCGGCCATGAAAGAAGAAATGGCTAAGGCCACGGCAGGTACCTCGTTGTTCACCACGCTGCTTCCATTGGGGGCCAGTCTGGACCATTTTGCTCCCGTAACTTTAGCAAGGTGTGCAAGACCTTCTAGATATTCAGGAGAGCCCTGCCCAGTAAGCAAGAAATCCAGAAAGTCCCTCTGTCAGTTGTGGGATCGGGGAGGAACACACTCTTCCCACTCCCCTGACCGCTCAACAGCTGTCGAGCCTTCACCTTCTGTCGAACCTCTAGTTGAGGGCAAGGCCACTAGCTCTACAGTGTCCTCATTAAGCTTATCGGTCCTAACACGGGTTGAGCAGGTGGTCATATTTTTCTCAACCGTTGTCAGAGGGGATCGAGGATGACTTGATTTCCAGGACCCCAGTCCTGTCAAGCCTCACTCACGGGATAGTTAGGAGGAGAAGAAGGGGGGGGAAGGGGGCTGGGCCTGGGAAGGGAATGGAGAGAGGTGGACGGATACGGGTAGTGGGGACAAGGAGACACCCTGGGGTGAAATATGATCAGAGAAGGGGTTCTTCCTGTCTGATTCCCATACCCAAGGGCTCTGCTGAATGTAGGCAGGTGGCGCAGTCTTCCTCGACTGCTCATCCTACTCGGACGGTGTTATGCAATGCCAAGTCCATTTGAAACAAGACTGCCATTATATCAGATCTTGTTGGGACATCTGACCTGGAATGCATCACCGAGACCTGGCTGGATGAGAATGCGGCCCAGTATTGGCCTTAGCTGTTCCAGCCGGGTACACGGTGATGCACCGTCCGAGGATGGATCGTAGAGGCGGGGGTTTAGCCATTTGTTTTAGATCAGAACTGGGCCTTATGGAGGTGCCTGTGGGGTGCACCTGGTCCTTTGAGTGTATCGTGAGTGCTGGTGAGGGGTGCAGGATACTCCTTCTCTCCTGTCCACCAGGAGAGAGGAAAAGTTCCTGCAGGAAGTTGCAGATTTCATTGTTGACGTAGTGTTGGGATCCCCCAGATGGTTAATTCTGGGGGACTTCAACGCTAGGGTCAATAATGAACTCTCACAGTTTGGTTGTGACTTCCTCCAACTAATGACTTCAAGTACCTCATACAGGTTGCTACCTCTGCAACCCACATTAGAGGTCACCATTGGATCTGGTTTTCCTTCTGGGGATGGAGATATCCGACTTGGTGGCGGAACCAGTCGGATGGTCTGACCACCACACCATAGAGTTCAGTTTTCAGCTCCCCTAATAGGCCTACCCCTATGGAGATGGTCCAGTAGCGCCTTTCGGGGAGTGACCCTGGATGGCCTAATGACGGTACTGAATCTGTTGTGCTTGCTGAGGGAGTGCATGGATCCAGGGGACCTGGTGCTTGCCTATAATATGGCAGTAACGGCGGTCCTGGATTCTATTGCTCCTGTTCGTGTTCTCCCCTTCACCCTCCGTCCAAGGTCTCCATGGTTTGATGGGACCTTGAAGGAGTTAAAGAGAGCAGGGCCCAGGCTGGAGAGGGCATGGCAGAAATCGGACCTGGAGGGCGACAGGCTTAGACTGATGGAACATTGTAGGATCTATCAATCGACAATCACCCGTAAGAAGGCATGATTCCTGTCCAGGGAGATTGCCGCTGCACAAAATCGACCTGCTCAGCTCTTCTGGACTGTGGACAGACTGTGCAGTCCAGTCTGTCTTCAGTCTGTGGGAGCCTTTTCACAAGAGAAGTGTGATGAGTTTGCTCAATTTTTTTTTTTGCAGATAAAGTTGCCGCCATCAGGTCCAAGATCGGCCAGACCACCTCTGTGGGATGTTGCAGTGGTCGGCCTGAGGTCATAAGCGCCCGGTTTGTTTGGATAGACTTTAGCCAGCCGGAATTCATGGACATCATGTGGGTCATCCAGACTCTGCAGTCAACTAGCTGTAGTTTGGATCCAGGCCCTACGGGACTCCTAATGGGTTGTGTGGATGAGATCGGCCCGATCCTTGCAGAGATGGTCTGGAGTTCACTGGAGAGGGGAATCTTTCTCAGTTCCCTGAAGGAAGCAGTCATTCAACTGCTCCTGAAAAAACCCTCCCTTGACCCGGACTGTCCTGCTAACTACAGACCCATCTCTAACCTACCCTTGTGGGCAAGGTTATTGAGAAGGTAGTTGTGCTGCAGCTGGATGACCATCTTACCATCCACAATGTCTATGATTCTCTCGAGTCCGGATTTAGGAAGAGACATAGTACTGAGACAGTTCTTGTTCATGTGCTAAATGATCTCTGATAGCTAGAGATCGGAGGTCTCGCTCCATCTTGGCCCTCCTTGATCTCTCTGCAGCATTTGACACTGTGGACCATGGTGTGTATTGAGTGCCTCAGGCTCATCTGTGCACTATCTGGTATGGTCCTCGGTGGTTTAGATCTTCAAAAAAATGAAGTCTTGCTGTATTCTGACATTATGCAGTTAGCCCCAGCACTTGAACTGCTCTGGAGAGGAAAGAGTTAACTCTATGCCAGCGCATAGAATGTTGCTCTCAAGCTCGGTTCAAACCTCTGTCTGCTGCACTTTGAAGTGTAACCGTCAGATTCTTTACTGTGCCTAACTGAACAGTTGCTCCAGAGATCTCTCCTTCGCTGTCGATTCGGTAAAGTAAAACATCGGTTTTAAACTGTTGTTTCTTGTTTTTCTCGGTTCAGATCCCTGTCTGCGGTACAGTAAGTACTTAGGTAGTGGACTAGTGTGATTTTTATGTGGAAATTGTAAGAAATATTTTCAATCAGTTCAGCTGAACCGATTGTTTGTTATTCTCTTAAGTTTATTTTTGTTTCTGAATTTAGTGTGAGGCAACATCTTATCAGTTAAAAAAAAACAACATATTTACACGCTTTATTTTCAAATACTTGTGACACAGTTAGGAACCGATAAGGGGTCTTGCCTGGCTTTTGCCTGTAAAGGGTAAGTTTTAGATGGCTTCATCTGGGAAACCCCCCAAAAAAACGAGCCCAATCGGATTTCAACACTGCAGTGAGTGTGGGAGGCCTTTGCTAAGGCTGATCCCCACACCACCTGTGTTTACTGTCTGGCTTTGACCACCTTGATTCAGACTGCCAGATTTGTAAAATGTTCCTACGCGCCACCCTAGATAAAAGATTGGGCAGGCTTAGGAAAGGAAGTCGAGAAGTCCGCTGACCCGGATGGCCAGCCTGGTTCGGTTCTGACCGAACCTGGAGGGAGTGCCCACTGACCTGGGCGACTTCCTCGGGCAAAAGAGAGACGATCCTGAGGGGTCAATTCGCCAAAAAGAAAGAAAAGAGAAATCGGCCGTTCAGATCCAGAACTGCATCGTCCAACCACGAGGAAATTGCCAGGCGATTAGTAGAATCGCCCATCTGGTTCCAGGCGATCCGGTGCCTCTCAGTAGGCGCCTGGTTCGTCGGTTCCTCCAGTTCTGGACTATTCACCAGAAGAGTATTATGAACCGGATCTGGAGGGGATGAAGGAGGGGTGAAGATGATGATGATGATGATGGTGGTGGTGGTTGTTTAGAAGGTCTGGATGAGGCCATAGAACTGGACATCTCCCCAGACAGACCTTCTGGTATTTCGCTTCTTAGGCTTTCTGAGTCCCTTGCCACTTTATGTTTACAAAAAGTGGCAGAAACCCTCCAGCTCCCTCTGTTGAAGCTGTTGAGGAGCCAGAGGAGCCTGACTATGTGGAGGTGATGGACATCCCAGAGTCTAAGAGATTGTCTATTCCTCCATAAATCTTTTGGGAAACAGACACAGAAATTACTTGACTCCACATTCTTTTACCTCCTGTGGACAGATGAATGAACAAGAGGTATATGCTGTCAGGTCCAGGTACAGAGTACTTGTACCAGCAATGCAGCCATGTTGGGCATGCAAGCTGCAGCCTGTGATAAGGCTAATATACCCTTGGTTTCACACACCCTAGATAAAGACTCCAGGAAGCTGGATGACATGGCTAAAAACAGTACATGGCATCTTCCTGACTCTAGCAGGATAACTACATGCGAGCCTACACAGCCAGATACCAGAAGTCAGATGGGATACTGTTCTGGGACTGGTTAACAGGCCCCCCAAGCTTGTCAAGGAGCTGGAGGAGGTGGCTGCTGATGGGATTGAGGCATCAAAAATCCAGTTTCATGCTGCTGTGGACTCCAATGTGTCATCATGAGTCATGGCTACATCTGTGGCTCTTCAGAGACTGGCTTAGCTCAGATGTACTAGCCTATCACAGGATACCCAGGCTAAGGCCATGGATTTCCCTGTCATGGGGAATTCTCTGTGGAGCAGACAGAGAATTATATGAAGAAAATGGATGAATTCAGGACCACCTACAGGAGTGCACAGGCCAAGGAAAGGCAGGCAACTCCTCAGAAGCAGCAATCTAGGGAAGGGTCAGGCCTTTCACAGGCCTTCTACCAGGCACAGGCCTCCTCTCCTTTTCCTCAGAGGGAGAGGCAGAAGGGGGGATGAGCAGGGCTGCATCCTCTCTCCCAGTCTAAGGCTTCTGCCAAGCAGACACCCTGATGTGTCAGCCTGGGTCAACTCCCCATTCCTGTAGGAGGCAAGCTGGCTTACTACTTCCAGGCCTGGAAGTCTGTTACCTCAGACAAGTGGATCCTGGAGGTAGTAAGCCAGGGACTGGCCCTCAGCTTCAAAACATTTCCAAAGCTGAGGTTCAGGTCTTTTCAACTTGCAAACATCTCCGAAACCATTGCCCTAGAGGCAGAGATTTCCTTTCTGCTGGCTCTCAGAGCCATAGAGAAAGTTTCTACATCTCACAGTGGCAATGGTCTTTACTCCAGATACTCTTACCCCAAAGAAGACGGGGTGTGCCCATCCTAGATTTAAGATACTTAAACAAGCACCTAGTAAAGCCAAAATTCAAAATGGTGTCTGGGAATAATTCTTCCTCTCTAAGGCCAGGGAATTGGCTAGCCTCCCTGGACTTCAAGGATGCCTATTTTCACATTCCCATTAGGTGTTCCCACAAAAGTACCTCAGGTTGAACTCACGCCAGGCCATTATCAGTTCAGAGCAATGCCCTTCAGCCTAACATCAGCACTATGGGTGTTCACCAAATGCCTAGCAGTAGTAGTGGCCTTTCTAAGGAGACAAAACATTTCCATATTCCCATACCTGGACGACTGGCTCATTGTGGGTCAGTCGCCAGACTAAGTCAAGTCAAACCTGCAAGTGACTCAGCAAGTGCTCACTTCCCTAGGATTCCTCCTCAATCTTCCAAAATCAGTTCTCGAACCAGTGCAACTCTTGACCTTCATAGGGGTAGAGTTGGATACTGTCAAAGCAAGAGCCTTTCTCCCTCTGGCAACAGCAAAAGCCCTTATAGACCTAGCTTCTTCTTTTCACCTTCTGGTGTCTCGACCAGCAAGGCATTTCCTTCAACTCCTACACATGGCAGCTTCCACTGCAGTGGTACAAGGGGTCTGATTTCAGATGAGGGACATCCAGTTCCATTTGAGGGCTTTTTGGTCTCAGAAAAAAGATCCTCTAACTAAACTAATTCCACTGACTCAGACTCTGATCCAGGCTCTCCAATGGTGGTTGGATCAGGACAACCTCAGACAAGGGGTCCCATTCATCACTCAGTCTCATTCTGTGGTTCTAACCACAGATGCTTCTCTCCTGGGGTGGGGAGCTCACTTGGGAGTCCTCACAGCACAGGGAGTGTGGTCCCCTCATCAGTCTTCTGGAGCTCAGGACAGTGTAACTGGCTCTAGAAGCTTTCTCGGACTCGGTACAGAACAAGGTGGTTCAGGCCAGGACAGACAACACCACGACCATGTGGTACATCAACAAGCAGGGAGGCACTCAGTTGATGGCCTTGTGCACAGAAGCCATGAAATTATGGTCCCTGGCTTATTCCCTACAGACGTCTCTGATAGCAGTCTACCTTCCAGGGAAGGACAGTGCTAGCAGATGCATTGAGTAGGATTTCTCAGGGCCATCACGAATGGTCCCCGGATTCCCTAGTGTTAAAAGTGATCTTTCAAGGTGGGGCACTCCAGAGATAGATCTCTTTGCAGCGCCAAACAATCACCAACTTCCTCTCTTCTGTTGCAGAGCCCCAGTCACGGGCTCAGTCCCCCTGGATGCTCTACTCCTGGATTGGGAGGAGAAACTTCTGTATGAATTTCCCCACTTTCCTCTACCTTTCAAAGTTCTAGTCAATATAAGGTCACAATCTTGCAAAGTGATCTTGATTGCTCCAGACTGGGCCAGGCAGCCTTGGTATCACCTGTTGCTGTCCCTAGCAGTCCATCTTCCCCTATATCTTCCTAGAAATCACAAACTGTTATCCCTCTATCAGGGGAGGATTTGGTACCCCAAACTTTGGTCTCTCAATCTCAAGGCATGACTCTTGAAGAGCTAGAATATGCAAAATTGCATTTGTCTCAGGGGTTTCTGGACATTCTCAAAGCCTCTTGAAAACCTGCCATCAGAAAAACTTATAACTCCAAATGGGAAAGATTCAGCATTTGGTGTTCCAGTAAGCACATATCCTCAGATACTGCTGACTTGTCTACAGTTCTGGATTACATGGTTCATCTTAATGTCTTAGGCCTCAGACCAGCTACCCTTAAAGTACACTTGTCTGCTGTTTCTGCATTTTTGTCAGTGGGAAAGCCCTCCTCATTGGCATCTCGCCCCGTTTTCTGGAAATTCTTCTAAAGATTGCTCCATATCCCTTTGGGGATCCTACTCCTGCTTGGGATCTTAATGTTTGCATTGCTCAGCTTATGCAACCCCCTTTTGAGCCTTTGACCTCAGCAGAACTTAAGTACTTGACTTGGAAAACTGTGTTCCTGGTAGCTATTACCTCTGCCAGGCATATCAGTGAATTACAAGCTCTGTCAGTGGAGTCTGATTTTTATCTCATTCCATAGAGATAAGGTGGTCCTTAGAACCAGCAGGAGGTTCTTACCCAAAGTGGTTTCAGATTTTCATCTGAACCAGTCCATGTCTCTTCCTATGTTCTTCACTGATCAGTCTTCTTCAGGAGAGAGAAGATTACACAGTTTGGATGTTAAGAGGGCTCTTAGCTACTGTGTTGAGCATACTAAGGCACTTAGGTTTGACTCTCTCCAGTTGTTCCTCACTTATGGTGAAGTGGGGAAGGGTAAACCTGCTACTAAGAGAACTATTGCCCGGGTGGAGTGTCTCTTGTATACAGTTCTGCTGTTAAAAGCTAGGCAAAGTAGCTGGCCCGGTGGCGCTGAAGGTTGAGGCGCTGGATGCCACACTTCACTCCACGCCAGTGACCCAGGTTCGGGAATGAGCCCGGCCGTCGGGGTTTCGACTGAGGAGGGAAAGGATCGAGGGTCCGAGAGACAGCTCTCCTTTCCCGAGAGGGAGGGGGACACGCACTCGGCACCTGTCTGGCCTCTGGTGGAAGCCGGAGGCATAGCAAGTGCACGAGCATATAGAGGGGATTGGGAGTGGGTGACATCGGCGGTGACGCCTTGACGTTGGGGCACGCACCATGCCCACAGAAAAATGGGAAAATACCTCACAGTGCTCCCGGTAGACGGAGCACCAGGCTCCGATCTCCAATGCCCCTACCTGACCCGGTACCAGCATCCCGATGACAAGAAGAAGGACTTCGGGGGTGGCCCGGCCCCATGCCTGCCTGGGGGATATAGCCACGGCTACATGGGGGATGGACTGCATCAGGGCTCCAGGTAAGAGAGCGGAGACTAGAAGGCCATAGGTGTCTCCCAAAGAGTGGGAGCGCTGCGGGTAGGGGGAGAATAAAGAACATGAAAAAAAAAAGCTAAGCAAAGTACCCCACTCAGGCCTGAGGGCTCATTCGACCAGAGGTACAGCTGCTTCTCTGGCTGCTGCCAAAGATATACCCTTACTAGAGATGTGCAAAGCAGCCACCTGGAAAACAGTCCATACATTCACCAAGCATTACTTCTCTGGATATGCAGGCTAGGAGTGATGCTAGGTTTGGAACAGCAGTACTGCAGAGCCTATTTCCAAAATCGGTTCAGTACCCTTCTCCAGAGAGGTACTGCTTGGTAGTCTGCATATGTCAGACTACAGCAAGACTTCATGTTGTTTGAAGAAAAAATTACTGACCTTAGTAATTGTGTTTATTCTAATGGAGTCTTGCTGTATTCTGACCTCCCTTCCTGCCTCTCCTCTCAGAACCTGGTTTTTGGGAAGTGGGCTGGCAGGCGCAGTGTTGCACCTCAGGGGTGCATTTGGCACTCTCCCCTGTTTAGAGAGGGGGAGTGGGTTATGTTACATGTTTTTGATAATTATATTTGTTCACTACCCCTAGTTTTTTGTTTTGGATTTCTCGACTTGAGTCTTTTGGGATCCAAAATATTTGGTTGCCTTTTGGCTAGTAATTTTACAATTTCCACACAGTGGGTGTAGTTAGTTTTAGCTCGTAAGAATCTGACAGTTACACTTCAAAGTGCAGCAGTCAGAGGTTTGAACTGAGCTCGAGCTCAACATTCTATGCTCTGGAATAGAGTTAACTCTTTCCTCTCCGGAGCAGTTCAAGTGCTGGGGCTAACTGCATAATGTCAGAATACAGCAAGACTCCATTAGAAGAAACACAGTTACTAAGGTGAGTAAGTTTTTCTTCAAACAGCATGAAGTCTTGCTGTATTCTGACTATTGTAGTTAGGTCCTGCCTTTCAACTGCCCCGGAGAACAAAGAGTTAACTTTCCAAGGCCAGCATGGAACGTTCAGCGAGAGCTCGGTTGAAGCCTCCGTCTGCTGTTGTTTAAACTCCAACCATCAGATTCTTTATTCCGACTCACTGAACAGTCGCTCCGGAGATTTCTCCTTTGCTCGGTTCAAAAAAGTCAGTTAAAGTGTTGTTTTTTTGCTCGGTTTCTACCGAATTTCTGCTACTGAACCTGTCGGTTTAAGTCTCTGTCTGTGGTACCATGAGTACTAGATAGGTTTTGCATTTAGTTTCTGTGTGGAACTTGTAAACATTGGATCAGTTCAGTTTGAACCGATCAGATTGGTTTTGAAAAACTTTTGAATTTATTAGAGTGTGGTAACCGGTCCATATCAGTTATAAAAAGCAGATTTAATTACGTTTTTTTCCAAGACCCGTAACACGGTCAGGAACCAATAGGGGTGTCTTGCCTGGTGGATTGCCAAAAAGGGTACATTTTGGATAGGATTGGCCATGTCTGAGAAACCCAAGAAAGAACCGGGCCCACTGGGTTTCAACATTGTAGTGTGTGGGGATGCCTTTGCTAGGCTGATCCCCACACCACCTGTGTTTATTATCTGGGGTTTGACCACCTCGATTCAGACTGCCAAATTTGTAAAAGTTTTCCCAAAGCTACCCTGGATAAGAGAGTAGGTAGACTGAGGGAAAGGGAGGCCGAGAAGTCCGCTGACCCAGATGGCAGCCCGGTTCGATTCCGACCGAACCAGAAGGAGTACCCTCTGACCAGGGTGAAACTTCTTCAGGCAAAAGGAGAGCCGATTCTGAGGAGTCGGTTCCGGTTAAAAGAAAGAGAAGGGAAAAATCATCCAGTTCAGAGCCACAAATTCCTTCTCCGACCGCTGATGAAATAGCCAAAGCGATAAGGATAGTTCCATCGCTAACTTTGGTTCCGGCCAAACTGGCACCATCTGTCAGGGGCTCAGTTCGGTTGGTTCCCCTGGTTCCGGATTATACTTTAGAAGAATTTTAGGAGGAGGGGGAGGGGGAGGGGGAGGAGGAATAATGTGCCTATTGACCTGGACATCTCCCCAGACAGACCTTCGGGTGTTTCTCCTCCTAGGCTTTCTGAGTCCTCTTCCCACTTTATGTTTTACAAGAAAGTGGCTGAAACCCTCCAGCTTCCAATGGAAGAAGCAGTAGAGGATCAGGAGAGGAGACTGATTTTGTTGAGATGATGGACATCCCAGAGTCCAGGAGATTCTCTGTTCCCCTCCATAAATCTTTTGGGAAACAGACATTTAAAATTCTAAAGACTCCTAATTCCATACCTCCTGTGGACAGAAGAATGGACAAGAGGTATACCCTTTCAGGCTCGGACACGGAGTTCCTTTCCCAGCAATGCAGCCATGTTGGGGTAGTGCAGGCTGCTGCCTGTGATAAGGCAAATATTCCCTTGGCTTCACACCCCCCAGATAAGGACTCCAGGAGGATTGATGTCATGGCAAAAAAGCAGTACATGGCAGCATCTTTGGGACTCAGGCAGGCTAACTATATGGCCTACACAGCTAGATACCAGACGTCCAGGTGGTACACTGTGCTGGCTCTGGCTAAACAGGCCCCGACCAGCTTGACAGGGAGCTGGAGCAGGTGGCTGCGGATGGGATTGAGGCATCCAAGGTGCAATTTCATGCTGCTGTGGACTCCAGTGATGTTTCATCTAGAGTCATGGCTACATCTGTGGCCCTTCGGAGGATGGCTTGGCTCTGATGTAGTAGCCTATCACAGGATACCCAGGCTAAGGCCATGGATTTCCCTGTCATTGGTAATTCTCTGTTTGGGGAGCAGACAGAGAACTACATGAAGAAGATGGACAATTACAGGACCACCTATAGGAGTGCTCAGGCCAAAGAAAGGCAAGCCAGTCCTCAGAGACAGCATTCCAGAGGCAGGGGCAGGCCCTTTCAAAGGCCTTTTTACCAAGCCCAGGCCTCCTCTTCTGCTTATGCTCAGAGGGGGTTCTTCAGAGGGAGAGCAGACGGGGAATGCAGCCTGCTTCCACCCCTCAGCCTAAAGCCCCTGCCAAGCAGACACCCTGATGGGTCTGCCGGCCGATTCTTCAGTACCTGTAGGTGGCAGGCTGGCTTACTTTTATCCAGGACTGGAAGTCTTTGACATCAGACAAGTGGGTCCCTAAGTAGTAGGTTGTAACGGGTTCTCAGCTTCAAAAATTTCCCAAGATGAGAACCAGATCCTTTCCACCTGCAAATCCATCAGAGACCCTTGCCCTAGAGGCAGAGGTTTCTTCCTCCTGACTCTCAGAGCCATAGAAAGGGTTCCTACCCTACACAGGGCAAAGATTGTACTCCAGGTACTTCCTAACCCCCAAAAAGACAGGAGAATGGCAGCCCATCCTGGATCTAAGATATCTGAACAAGTACCTTTTAAAACCAAAATTCAAAATGGTGACTCTGGGAATAATTCTGCCCTCTCTAAAGCCAGGGGACTGGCTAGCCTCCCTGGACCTCAAAGATGCCTGTTTTCACATTCCCATCAGGTGCTCCCACAGAAAGTACCTCAGGTTCCTATCCTAGATCTAGTACTGACTAACAAGGAAGGGATCACAGATCTCCAGGTAGAAGGTCACCTGGGAGCCAGTGACCATCACATGGTATGGTTCAATTTGGCTACTACATCTAAATCATCCCATTCCAAGGCAAAAATATGGGACTTCAGAGGAGCTGACTTTGATAAGATGGCCAACAGAGTTAAGCTAGCCCTGGCAAAAAGAAACACAGGTGAGGGGGTACAGGCAAAGTGGGCAAGCATTAAGGATGCAATACTTGAAGCAACATCCCATTGTGTTAGACAGAAAAGGAAGTGCAAAAGAAGAAGGAAACCACTTTGGTTCTCAAATACAGTAGCAGAAAAGGTCAGAGCCAAAAGGCTGGCCTTCAGGAAATATAAGGGAACACAGCAGGATGAAGACAGGGAGACATACCAAACTGCCCTAAGGGAAGCAGGGAAGGCAGTAAGGCAGGCAAAGTCCCAAACTGAGGAAACACTAGCACGAACAGTAAAAGAAGGTGACAAGACTTTCTATAGATACATTAGTGAAAGGAGAAAGTCCAGAGGGGGTATTGCTAAGCTTAATGGAGAAAAGGGAGCATGTGAGGAGGAGGACCCTGTAAAGGCATCTATCCTAAATAGATACTTTTGCTCAGTATTTACTGAAGAGAAGGTAGGGCAGGGCCCACAGCTCAGCATCATGGACACAGGGGGGAGGGAGGTGAACACTACTCCCTTCACAAAAGAAAGGGTCCTACAAGAGCTTGCTAAGCTCAGGGTGGATAAGGCAATGGGACCTGATGGCATACATCCCAGGGTACTTAAGGAGCTAAAGGTGGAACTAGCAGAGCCATTAGCAGAACTGTTTAGTGAGTCTCTGAGCACAGGAGAGGTCCCAGAAGACTGGAGAAGGGCTCATGTGATCCCGCTCCACAAGAGTGGTAGCAGGGAGGAGGCGGGAAACTACAGACCAGTCAGTCTTACCTCAGTTGTGGGCAAGATTATGGAGGCACTCCTTAAGGAAAGGATAGCGCAACACCTGGAATCCATAGGAGCACAGGATCCAAGACAGCATGGGTTTACAAAAGGAAGGTCCTGTCAAACTAATCTCATAGATTTCTTTGACTGGGTAACCAGAGTGGTGGACCAAGGGGGAGCAGTTGATGTCGCCTACCTTGACTTCAGCAAAGCTTTTGACACTGTTCCACATAGAAGATTGATAAATAAGCTGGGTAGGCTCGGGTGGTCAGAAGTTGGTCAACTGGGTGGCAAACTGGTTGACGGGCAGAAAACAGAGAGTGGTGGTAATGGTATACAGTCAGAAGAGATGCAAGTCAAGCGGGTACCTCCGGGATCAGTCCTGGGGCCAGTCCTTTCAACATCTTCATTAGTGACCTTGCAGATGGACTAGAGGGTAAGTTTGTCTGTTTGCAGATGACACCAAGATCTGCAACAGAGTAGATGATCCAGATGGGGTGGGCAGAATGAGAAGAGATCTGGATAAACTGACAAATGGTCAGAAGAGTGGCAACTGGGATTTAATGCAAAGAAGTGCAAAATCATGCACATAGGGAAGAGAAACCCTGAAGCCACCTATAGGCTGGGAGGGGAGTTGCTAGCAGTCACAAAGGAAGAAAGAGACTTGGGTATCATCATCACTGATGACCTGAAATCATCCAAGCAGACCTCTAAAGCAGTAGGTAAGGCTAGGGGGGTGTTAGGGTGTATTAGTAGGGGTATCACAAGTCGTAAGAGGGAGGTAATAATCCCTCTTTACAAGACACTGGTTAGGCCCCATCTGGAGTACTGCGTGTAGTATTGGAGGCCACACCTTCACAAGGACATTAACCAAATTGAGGCAGTCCAGAGAAGGGCAACCAAAATGGTGCAGGGACTGCATCAGAAGACATATGAGGACAGATTAACAGAGCTCAATATGTATACCCTTGAGGAAAGGAGGGAGAGAGGTGATATGATCGAGGCATTCAAGCACCTTAAAGGCATTAACAAGGTGAAAGAGTCTAACATGTTTAAATATAAGAAAAATAGCAGGACAAGAGGACATGGCATGAGATTGGGGGCGATTAAGAGGAATGTGAGGAAATTCTTTTCACAGAAAGGGTGGTGGATGCATGGAATGGCTTACCACAAGAAGTGGTGGCTATGAATACAGTGCAGGGCTTCAAACAGGCATGGGATAGGCATAAGGGAGCAATACAAATGACTATGAATAGATAGGCCACTGACAGAGCAAAGGCCGATGGCACATTTATAAGGTAGAAAAAGAAATGGGCAGACTGGATGGGCCTTGAGGTCCTTATCTGCTGTCAACTTCTATGTTTCTATAGGTTCGAGTTGCCGTCAGGCCACTTTCAATTCAGAGCAATGCCCTTTGGCCTAACATCAGCCCCAAAGGTGTTCACAAAGTGCCTGGCAGTAGTGGTTGCTTTCCTAAGGAGAAAAAAGATCTCCATCTTTCCATACTTGGACGACCGGCTCATAGTGGGTCAGTCCCCAGACCAAGTCAAGTCACATCTGCAAATAACTCAGCAAGTTCTCACTTCCTTAGGATTCCTCCTCAACCTTCCAAAGTCAGTTCTCGAGTCAGTACAGCTCCTCACCTTTATAGGGGCAGAGCTGAATACTACAAGAGCAAAAAGCCTTCCTTCCCTTGGACAGGGCAAGGACCCTTGTAGAACTGGCCTCTTCATTCACCCTTCAGGTGTCTCGACCAGCAAGGCATTTCTTGCCGCAACTGGGCCACATGGCAGCCTCTACAGCAGTGGTCCAGGGGGCAAGATTCCAGATGAGGGACATTCACTTCTACTTAAGATCCCTCTGGTCCCAAAGAAAGGATTCCCTTACCAAACTAGTCCCAGTGACTCGAACCCTGATCCAGGTTTTAAAATGGTGGCAGGATCAGGACAGTTTAAGACAGGGAGTTCCTTTTGTCACTCAGTCTCATTCAGTGATGCTCACCACAGATGCCTCCCTGCTGGGCTGGGGAGCCCACTTGGGGGATCTTACCACCCAAGGGCTGTGGTCACCTCAAGAATCTCTGCTTCACATCAATCTCTTGGAACTCAGAGCAGTGTTTCTGGCACTGCAAGCCTTTTCCATATCTGTACAGAACAAGGTGGTCCAGATCAGAACAGACAATACCACCACAATGTGGTACATCAACAAGCAAGGAGGCACTCGGTCTACGGCCTTGTGCACAGAAGCAATTAAGTTGTGGTCTCTGGCCTGTTCCCCGCTGACCTCTCTGATAGCAGTTCACCTCCCAGGGAAGGACAATGTCCTAGCAGATGCTCTCAGCAGGATATCCCAGGGCCATCATGAATGGACCCTAGATCCCCTAGTTTTGGAAGTGATTTTCTCAAGATGGGGCACTCCACAGATAGATCTTTTTGCAGCCCCAGACAATCACCAACTTCCTCTCTTTTGTTGCAGACCCCCAGTCTTGGGCTCAGTCCCCCGGATGCTCTGATTCTGAATTGGGAAGGGAAGTTCCTGTATGCTCTTCCCCCCCTTCCCTCTCCTGTCCAAAGTGCTAGTCAAGGTCAGGTCTCAGCCATGCAAAGTGATTCTAATTGCTCCAGACTGGGCCAGACAGCCCTGGTACCCACTGTTGCTGTCCTTAACAGTCCACCTTCCCCTGTCTCTTCCCAGGAATTACAACCGGTTGACATCCTCTCAGGGAAGGATTTGGAATCCGAACCTCAAATCTCTCAATCTCAAGGCATGGCTCTTGAAGAGTTAGAGTTTGCTGATCTACACCTTTCTCAAGGGGTTCTGGATATCCTTAAGGCTTCTCGAAAGCCTTCCACCAGAAAGTCTTTCAACTCCAAATGGAAAAGGTTCACTATTTGGTGTTCTAATAAGCATATTTCTCCAGAATCTGCTGGGTTTCCTACAGTCCTGGACTATATGGTTCATCTTAATGGCTTGGGACTTAGGCCAGCTACGCTTACAGTGCATCTGGCAGCTGTTTCTGCCTTCTTGTCAGTAGGCAAGCCCTCTCCTCTGTCAGCCCATCCTGTGTTTTGTAAGTTCTTCAAGGGTTGCTGCACGATCCCCCCACAAGGGACCCTACTCCCTGCTTGGGACCTTAATGTTTGCATTGCTCAACTTATGCAACCACCCTTTGAGCCTTTGTCCTCTGCAGAACTTAAGTATTTGACTTTGATAACTGTGTTTTGGTAGCTATTACCTTCTGCCAGGCGTATAGTGGAATTGCAAGCCCTGTCAGTGGAGCCTGATTTCATCTCTTTCCATAGAGATAAAGTGGTCCTAAGAACTAACATGAAGTTTTTGCCTAAGGTGGTTTCAGGTTTCCACCTTAATCAGTCTATGTCTCTCCCTGTTTTCTTCACTGACCATTCCTCCTCTGGAGAGAGGAGGTTGTACAGCTTGGATGTTAAAAGGGCCCTCAGCTACTACATAGAGCGCACCAAGGGTCACAGGTTTGAGTCCCTCCAGTTGTTCCTCACATATGGAGAGGTCGGTAAGGGCAAACTTGACACTAAAAGATCTGTTGCAAAGTGGATTGTCTCTTGTATATAATTCTGCTATGAAAAACTGGGTAGAACACCACCCTCAGGCCTGAGGGCTCACACTACTAGAGGTACAGCTGCTTCCCTGGCTGCTGCCAGGGATATTCCTATCTTAGAAATTTGTCAAGCAACCACCTGGAAAACAGTCCATACATTCACCAAGCATTACTCTCTGGATATGCAGGCTAGGAGTGATGCTCGGTTTGGCACAGCAGTACTTCAGAGCCTATTCCCAAAGTAGGTTCTGTCCCTCCTCCATGGAGGTGCTGCTTGGTAGTCTGTAGTAGTCAGAATACAGCAAGACTTCATGTTGTTTGAAGAAAAAATTACTCACCTTAGTAATGTTGTTTCTTCTAATGGAGTCTTGCTGTATTCTGACCTCCCCTGCCTCCCCTCTCAGAACCTGGTTTTTGGGATGTGGGTGGGCAGGAGCAGTGTTGGCACCCTAGAGGTGCCCCCCTTTTCACCCTCCTTTATTTTGGGTGTGTGTTGTGTTTGTTTTTTGGGTTTCCTGACTTGAGTCTTTGCTTTGAAACCAAAAAACCCTTTTTTAATAAATTTAGTTGCCAGTTGGCTAGTGTGAGTCTTACAGCTTCCACACAGAAATTCTAGTGAGTATTGCTCGTAAAGATCTGACAGTTGGAGTTTAAACAACAGCAGACAGAGGTTTCAACCGAGCTCGAGCTGAACGTTCCATGCTGGCCATGGAAAGTTAACTCTTTGTTCTCCGGGGCAGTTGAAAGGCAGGACCTAACTGCAACAGTCAGACTACAGCAAGACTCCATTAGAAGAAACAACATTACTAAGGTGAGTAATTTTTTCTTCCTGGACATAAAGTCTCCACCACTCATTCACACTGATGGGAGTACGCCGGAGGTGCTAGGACCCAAGCGGGAGGCAAACTTTTTCATGAGGGTCTGTGCCGAGATGGAGCCACGAGGAAGCGGCACCGCAAGCCAGGCTCATGTGGTATAGACTATCTTGGTGTCGACCCTGCAACTGCCTCAGTTCCTTTTTTCCCTCCTTCGAGTGCGCTTCAGTGACAACAATGCTGGCCCGCCAGGAGTCAAACTATCAGCTTAGTTTTTAGTTTTATTACTTTGTATTTTAAAAGTACTGATTATATTTTAATAAATTTTTTACTTGTACAAGAAAGAAGTCCAGCTCTCCATTGACTGAGTCGACCATGAGTGGGACAGGTGACGGTAGGGAGACTGCGTATGAAAGCTGTTCAGTCAGCGGGCCAGGTCTGGTCCACCGCCTTCCTGGAGGGGGGTCTGACAACAGCCAGTCCAGTGCCCGGGAGGGGGGATGGGCGGTCCCCTTGAAGCATAAAAAGAAACAGTTCGATTCATGGCACCGTTCAACCTGAGCTCTTCTTCGCCACGGTTGAAGAAGAAGCGGCATCACTGATACGCCCTCCCAGTACGTCTTGGCGTAGGCAGTCAGTTATTAGAGTCAAGGCCAATCTCTGCTTCTTTCGGAGTCACCGGTATCTGTCTCTGGTAGCCGGCCTCTTCGACACCAGAGCTCCCCTCCGCCTGTTGGAGGGGCTTCCGATGAGCAGTTTCACCATTGAGCTGCCCTTATGGAGCAGTGGGCCTGGAAGTTGTCCCGACGGCCCGAACTGGCCAGTCCGTCGCCGGGGCTTTCGGGCTTGTCTGTCTCGGATCAGCAGGCTGGGCAGTTAGGACTTCCTAGTCACACGGCGCCTTCTTCAGATCTCCAGTACCACGGATGTGTCCCTGATGGGTTGGGGAGCTCACTGCCGGGATTTCCACACCCAGGGTACGTGGACTCAGGATGAGTCTCAACTTCACGTAAATGTCCTAGAAATGAGAGCCGTCCTTTATGCAGTCCGAGCTTTGAAGGACATACTCTGTCACAAAAACATTCTCCTTCAAACGAACAACAAGGCAGTGAGGTATTACATCAACAAATAGGGCAGTGCAAACTCTTACCCATTATGCAGGGAAGCAGTGAGAGTGTGGGAATGATGCCTGAAGCACGAGGCTCTGATTCAGGTGGTTTACCTGCCAGGAGTACAAAACGAACTGGCAGACAATCTCAGCAGAACAGAGACAGATCCTCACGAGTGGTCTCTCGACTTAACTGTCGTTCAGTCAATCTTCGAAGAGTGGGGAATTCCGGACCTGGACCCTTTTGCGTCCCCACTCAATGCAATACTGCCTCTCTTCTGCTCCAGAAATTCAGGACCTGGCGTTTTTTGTCAGGATGCAGTCAGGCTGCAGTGGACAAAACACTTTCTATATGCATTTCCTCCTCTTTCCCTAATTCAGAGGGTACTGCTCAAACTGGAGGCACGGGGGCAGAATGATTCTCATTGCCCCGTTTTGGCCTCGTCCTGTCTGGTTCCCCCTAATCAACAGACTGTCGGAAACCTCTCCGAAACCGCTTCCCCTTCAGATGAATCTTCTGCCCCAGACCCCTGTAGTCCATCCCAACCTGAGGTCTCCATCTCCACGCTTGGCTTCTGAGGAGCTAGAGGTGAATAGGTTTAATGTTTATCGTAGGGTTTCGGATATTCTTTTGGCTGCACGTAAACCAGCCACCAGAAAAACCTAGACAGCTGAATGGAAGCATTTCTCTATCTGGTGTGCAAAATCCTTTTGGAATCCTTTTCCCTGCCCACCGAATAAAGTCTTGGAGTATCTCTTGGACCTCTCAAACACAGGTCTGCAATACTCCACAGTCAGAATTCGTCTTTGTGTTATTTCAGCATATCATGAGCCAGTACTCTCCATGTCACTGGCTCAGCTTCCTGTAGTTAAGAGGTTTCTTAAGGGGATTCTGCATACCAGACCTCCTATTAGACATCCTGTTGCAGCCTGGGACATTAACCTTGTGCTAGACATGCTCACTCATAAACCTTTCGAGCCTTTATCTACTTGCGAGTTGAAATTCCTCACTTGGAAGACGGCCTTCCTGGTGGCCATTACTTCTCCTTGTAGGGTATCAGAAATGCATGCCTTGGCCACAAACCCCCCTGTATACTGTATTTCACATGGACAAAGTAGATCTTACTTCAAGAGGGTTCTTGCAGTAGCTATTCACATGTAGGTCTAAGCCCCCAGGAGTTGGGACCCCACGGAAAAATTCCTAACTAGTAGTCTCTGGCGGGGGAACGCCCCCATGTCAGGTGACCTGCGTCATGCCCACCCTCCAGTTCTTTCCCGCTGTCGCCTCGTGTCAGTCGCATTGCAGACTTCCATACAGCGATCGTCATGTTAGTTCTTGTGTCGGATTTTTCCTTCGCCAAATCTTTATTTTTCAATATTCCTTTACTTGATTTCTTCACCCAAGAAGAAGTGCTCGTCCTGTGGCATGCAGATCCCTCATAAGGACGGTCACCTAAAGTGCATGATCTGTTTGGGCCCTGACCACCCTGTCTCCTCCTGCTCAGAGTGCCAAACTTTTAATCAGGCCACCAAAAAGCAGAGTTTTGGAGGCCCACCTTTTAAAGGTCCGCTTAGCTTCTTTAGAAAAGCAAATGGACCGCATTAGAGAGTCCTCTTCTGACAAATCTTCTCCCTCAAAGAAGCACCATAAGGAGAAATCTGGGGAGCAGGAACGCTCCACGGATGAGACCTCGCTGCCCTCGACAAGCAAGGCCCAGCCACCACCTAAGAAGACCTCAGACGGTAAGTCTGGCAAATCTTCAGCAGATCAGTTGGCTCCAACAACGACCGCACCACTACGGCTACTAAGCCGACCCCCAGCTCCTCCAAGGGCCGCCAGTAAGATGGCTCCCCAGCCTTCGGGGACCCGCCCGGCATCAGTGGGTAAGTCAGCCGGGGGCTCCTCCCCCATCTGCCCGGCTCCGCCTGATAAGACCCCCGTCTCCGACGGCCGCTCAGGCGTGGTTCTCCCATCGGTGTCTAGCGGCACCTCACCCAACGACCGGCAGAACCAAGGGGAGAAGGCCCCTCTCCCCCCTCCCCTTTCGCCTTTACCCTCCCCTTCTCGGGTGGGTACTTCAAGCGAAGACAGCACAGAACCCCTCTGTGGTAGATTCCTTGGGGTCTGTCCCACGCTGTACTGACAGGGTCACAGAGAAGGAGGCTCCTCCTTGGCTGTCTGGCCTTCCAGAGGAGGCCCCTCCTCCTCCTCCTTCAGGTGGGATCCCTTCAGAGCCGATGAATATCCCAGCCCCAATCCCACCGTCTGATCCGGGGACTCTTCCACAGCCAGGGCCCTGTGGTCTTCCCCAGCCTTCGGCTCCCGTGCCAGACCCGGCCCTGCCATCGGGCCCCCTTCGTCAGCCCCTGACGCCAGCCCCTCCGACGCCAGATCTCCTTCCAGTGCCGGATCGGGTGGTGCCGGTTCCGACGTCGGTCCCCCTGACATTGGCTATCCTGACGCCGGAACCCCTGCTGATTTATACTACGGCGGGTCCAAAGTGGGTACCCTCTCCGTCTGATCTGACGATGGGGATTTATACAAGACCCCGGACTGTCCCACATTACCCTTTCGGGTATCCTGGGGACCACTTCCCAACTGGTCCTCCTCCTGAATGGAGCTCTTTTGGGTAGTACTACCGTGGTTATAACCCCTACCACCATTACCAGGATACCAGGGTTACCATTACCCTTCCCCAATGGTTATGCCTCCTCCTCCCCCTCAGCCACCACCTCCTCCGGCTACACCGGATTTTAATACCCTCATCCAGTCTTGGTGGCAGGGGGCGCGCTCGGAGTTGGCTTCAGACCTGGAGACAAGACTCCCTGTTCCATGGTCTCCTAGGTCTGCGTCCCCGAGAAGCTCTTCTCTGTCCATGGTACATGTCTCGAGGGTGGCTCGTCAGGACATTACCCTTCCCGACATCCGTAATCTTCCTGATTAGGGGGCAGATGATGATGATAATGATGATGATGATGATGATGATGCCGACAAGTCGGTGGAGGACGCCTTGGAGGAGCCCCCCCCCCAGAGGACCCTGCCTTCTCAGATCTTCTGAGGCCCATGAAGGATTTCTTCAACTGTAAGTCTGAGGAACAAGACCCGGTGAGACATGGGCTAGCCGAACACCTGGACTTAGAGTCTCTGTCTCCGGTCCCCATTCCTCCCTGGATTGGACCTCACCAGGACCTCACTTCTACGGTCTGGCAGATGCCTCATTCCCTTCCGGCTGTCCCCAAGAGGGCAGACAGGATTTACTGGGCGCCGAAGGATGCTCCGTTCCTAAAGACGCATCCGAAGGTGGACTCTGTTGTCATCTCAGTTGCTCATGGCCACTCCTCTGCACCCAAGCACATGAGCACTTCTCCTCCAGACAAAGAGTTGAGGCAGATGGACCAGTTCAGTAGAAAAGTTTATGCCTTGGCCACATGCGCACTTGGATCCCTCAACTATGTGGCCTACATGGTGACCTACCAAAAGGCTACCCTGGCCAGGTTAGAGGCTCATGTCCAGTCTATGGAAACCTCGAGCCTCAAAGAGGAGCTTGCCAAGGACCTTCGCCTCTCTCACTTTTCATGTAGGCATGCCTTGCGGGCTACATATGACTCCATTGACTCTGTAGCTCGCACCTCGGCAACTGTCGTTGCCCTAAGATGGCATTCCTGGCTTTGCATCTCTGGCCTTGCCAACAAGGTACAGTTCGGCGATTCAGGATGCCCCCTTCTGGGGCTCTGCTTTTTGGTGGGGACACCAAAGATTGCATCACTTATCTCCAGGACAGAGGCCTCGCCCTCAGATCGGTGAGGTCCATGTACCGATCGGGCACTCAACAGCAGCAGCAGCCCTTTCGGAAAAGGACCTGGAGGCAGAGGAAGCAGGCCGCAGCTCGGCGCCAGGGCAAACATAAGTCCAAGGGTTCCGCCACTCCTTCGGCCTCCAAGAACCAGAGACACGCAGGAGGCCCTCCCCATGAACGTCCTGCCACTTCCTGGCTTACTATCCCCACTACCTCCTCGGTCTCACGATGAGGAGCAGGTGGGGGGGAGGGTCGCCCGCCATGCACAGGAATGGAAGGCAATAACCTCCGACACATGGGCCCTGCAACTAGTGTCGATCGGACACACCATAGAGGTCCTGGAACTTCCTCCAGAATCTCTGCCAAAAAGGTCTTCTTACTCCAGGGATCAGGCTCTTCTCGTCCGAGAAAAAAGTTCAAAGCCTCTTGTTCAAGGAAGCAATAGAGCACGTTCCCCTCTGGCAGAGGGGCAGGGGGTTTTACTCTCATTTTTTCCTGGTTCCAAGAAAGATGGGAGACTTTAGACCCATTCTCTACTTAAGGAACCTCAATCAGTTTGTCGAGTACAAAAAGTTTCGGATGATTACGCTCCAGAGTCTCCTCCCACTCCTTCTGGAGGATCATTGGCTGTGCGCTCTGGACATGCAGGATGCTTACCTGCACATCCCGAACTTCCCCAGCCACCGCTGTTTCCTGCGGTTCCAATTCCAAGTGGAGCACTTCCAATTTCAGGCAGTCCCTTTTGGTCTGTCCTCAGCACCCCGTGGTTTTACCAAGTGCCTGGCGGTGGTGGCAGCTTCCTTACGCCACCAGGGTATTGCAGTTTTTCTTTACCTGGATTACTGGCTGATCTCAGTCCCATCCAGGGACTTTTTACTGGAGGCTCTCTCTCTTTCACCTTGGACCTCTTTGGCAGACTAGGGATTACTATCAGTATTCCCAAATCATCCATGATCCCATCCCAGAGACTACAGTTCATTGGGGCAGTCTTGGATACGGTCCAATGCAGAGCCTTCCTTCTTCCAGACAGAGTGGAGACCTTGATCCGTCAGGCTTCGAGAGTGGCTTCATCCAGGATCATCCCGGCTCGGGAGATCCTCCGCCTTCTTGGTCTGATGGCAGCCTCCATCACTACTGTTCCCCTGGCGAGGCTTCACATGAGTTACTCAGTGATCCTTGTGCATGCAGTGGGACCAAATTCTGGATGACCCCGACCATCCGGTACTGGTTTCTGCAGCGATTCAGAAATTATTGCTTTGGTGGAGGGACCCCTGCAACCTTTCCTTAGGTCTCCCTTTCAGGAGCCCTGCTCCTCTCGCATCCCTAACTATGGATGCTTCGAACATGGGGTAGGGAGTGCATCTGGGGGAGCACCGAGCTCAAGGATTGTGGTCCAGCTGGGAAGCACCTTTGCACATCAACGTTCTGGAGATGAGAGCTGTCTTGTACACTCGCAAGCCTTCCAGACCCTCCTTCCCAAGGGATCACTGCTGGTCCAAACGGACAATATGTCGGTAGTTTGGTACCTCAACAAACAAGGAGGAACCCGATTGTACCCCCTGTGCAGGGAGGCGATGCGGGTGTGGAACTGGGAGGTCTAGCACAATCTGGCTCTTGTGGCTGTGCACATTCCAGGCATTCTAAATGTCCTAGCGGACAGTCTCGACAGGGCTCGGACCCTAGCTCACGAGTGGGAATCACATCAGGAAGTGGCAGAATCTCTCTCCTAAATTGGGGGTATCCGGAAATCGACCTTTTCGCCTCCCAATACAATGCAAAACTTCCCAGTTTTTGCTCGCTCGTTCCAGGGCATGGTGCTTTCTGGCACAACGTGCTGTCTCTGTCCTGGACAGGGACATTTTTGTACGCCTTCCCTCCGTTTCCCATTCTCCAGAGGGTCCTTCTCAAGCTCAGGCAGAGAAGATGAGGATGATTCTCATCGCTTCTCTCTGGCCGAGACAAATTTGGTTTCCACTGATACAGCAGCTATCTAGGGAACCACTGGTTCCACTTCCAGTGACCCATGACCTCTTGACCCAAGATCGAGGTTGTCTTGTACATCCGAGGCTCAGGACACTGCATCTTCATGCATGGCTCCTGCAGACATACCGATTTCTCACTTCGGGGTCTCCTCCTGAGCCGCTTAAGTCCTTATAGAAGCTAGAAAATACGCTACACGTTCCACTTACACCATGAAGTGGAAACGTTTTTCCATCTTGGCGACTTCCAAGAATTGGAACCCCTTTTCTTGTTCTGCCCCGCAAATCATGGAATGCCTCCTTTGTCTGTCATATTCTGCCTTGAAGGTCCACCTTTCCTCAATTTTGGCGTACCACGAGCTGGTGGATGGTAAACCCATGGCTCAGTTGGAAGTCTCAAAAACCTTTCTGACAGGGATCTTCCATCTGGAAACCCCCCCCCCCCATCCGCAGCCCAGCTCCACCTTGGGATTTGACCTTCATGTTGGAGAAGTTCACTCTCCCCCATTTGAGCCGGCCATGAGCTGTGATTTGCACTTCCTTTCCTGGAAGATGTTATTTTTAGTTGCCATTACATCAACCCGAAGGATTTTGGAGTTTCACACTCTGGTTTCTAAAGAGCCTTATCTTATTTTCCACAAAGACCGGGCAGTCCTCAGGACAAATCCTAAGTTTCTTCCCAAGGTGGTGTCAGAAGTCACACTGAACCAGTCAGTAGAGCTTCCTGTTTACTTTCCATCCCCTTCCAGTAGAGGTGAGATACTCCTGCACACCATGGACGTCCATCGGATCCTTCTGTGCTACACATACCGGACCAAGGATTTCCGTAGCTGCGATCAGCTTTTTGTTTCTTTTGCGCCCCAGGTCTAAGGGCAAACCGGTTTCCAAGCAGTACCTTTCCAAATGGTTAGGCAACTGTATTCGGTATTGTTACCAAAAATACGAAAAACCTCTGCCGGGTCCCATCAGAGGTCATTGTACTAGGAGCATGGCTGCTTCCGCTGCCTTTTTGCGAAACATCTCTGCGGCTGATATCTGTGCCGCAGCCACTTGGAGTTCGGTCCATACCTTTACCAAACACTACAGTCTGGACGTTGCTTCTAGGCGGAGGGCTGGCTTCGGCCTAGCTGTCTTGCAGGGCCTTCTGTCCTAGGCTGGGTCCATTCTGGTTTCCAGTTTCTGTTTGAGCTATTTTCTCCTCCTCCCCGGTTTCTCTCGGTCTCTCTTTGGAGGGACTTCTTGGGACTCTGTCCTATATGTATTGACCTATTGAAGGAACCCTCTCGAAGTAAGATAGTACGGTTACATAGGAACTTACCATAACAGTAGATCTTCGAGAGAGGTTCCTTCAGTAGGTCATATTTTCCCTCCCTCCTTCCCCTCATTTTATTTCTTACAGGGACTCCAAATCCTGTTCGCTCCTGCTGTCAGGCCTCTTCCTGGCTCCGGCGGGAGAACTGGAGGGCGGGCGTGGGGACCACCACTATATACGGCTACGCTGACATCGGTCACGTGACATCAGGTGGGTGATTCCCCCATCAGGGATTGCTGGAAAAGTCTGCCGTGCGGCCCGATGCCGGGTGGCGCCAGTCCTATATGTAATGACCTACTGAAGGAACCTCTCTCGAAGATCTACGGTTACGGAAAGTTCCTACATAACTACTTTTATTTTACTGCTTCTTGGTAATGCACAAGCTATGAAGCTTTTAAAAAAAAAAAAAAAAAAAGAGAGAGAGAGATTCAGCTGCTTTTCGCTCACTTGTTTGGTGCTGCGTAGTACTCTCAGTCTCGTCGTTCAAAGAATGCCGCCCATGTCCATGTAACGTGCTTATGTTTCGGCGTCATCATGCCCCATCATCAAAGTTGATTTCTAAGAGGTCCTGTTGCCTTCTTTGTACCATACTGGTTACCTAGGCAACCTACTAATATTAGCCATCAGAACCGCTGTGTTTTTCCAGTTAGAAATTGTGCAATAAGAATATAAATATAATGAACAGTTTTAAACAGTGGGCTTCTAAAGTGCAAGCTTTTTCTACTTGATTTACTGGTTTCTTTTTAAATATCAAGTACTGTAATAAAAGTGCTTTAATGGACTCTATCCCTTTTAAAGTGGTATGAAAGTGTAGAGCCGCACTTTCATACCAAATGGGCCCACACAGCGTCTGCCATGTTCGCGGATCACGGACTTTTGCGAGCTAAACTAAAATAAGTTACAATGTGAGAAGAAAAAAATTACTTTACTATCTCAAAAGCCTAACCGTTGAGGTAGAGCTTTGGGAGGTGGGGTATTACAGATTTAGACAGTTTTCCTTTAAAATGTGGGCAAATCACACAGAATTCATGAGTTACATCAGTCCTCCAGTTCACATCACAAACATGGCTGCCATCTATGCTCACCGAAAACCAACTACTGGGCCCTAAAAAGTAAAGCTACCGTAAAAAAAATAAATCTTCTTTCCTCTTGTGAGCCCCTGCTTTCGCACATACATCAATTTAACACATGAAATAATATTCACCGTTTTAGTTTCTGGTGTTTATTTAGTCACCATAGAAAATCCATGTTCTAGCCTTGCTAGGGAACTCACTGCTGTTCACCCTACCACAGATAAAATTGTGTGGCTCCACATGAGGCTTTTTGGTGTGGGGGTGGGGGGAATATTTCACTAGTGGGATGGAGCAACCTTTGAATTTTTGTACTTTTTGGTATCCATACGGGCTTGGTGAATTCTTCTAACAGGTTTTCGGAGGGGCTAATTTCTCTGTGGTGTAAGGATGCATTTTAAAATTATAATAAAAATGTGTTTTAATCCCAGACTTTTTTTTATACTTGTTATTAAATTTGTACTCCTTTTTATAATCACAGTAGAACATTCCAGGGTGTGCGTTGTTGTGGGATAACAGCACTCCTTGGGTGGTTGAAGGAACTCTGAATTGCCTCATGCCTCACAGAACAACCAGTGTATGCTGTTTCCTCCACAGTAATGCACACCTTTAAGTATCTTATTTCTGCTTTCTACAAGATGGAAATAGGATATAAGAATTCACCCACACACAGACACAGTTCTGTTACAAAACAATGTAGGAAAGGGTGGAAAAAACCTTTGTTGTAATTAATTACAGGGCTGATATCAACCAAGATGTCACATTTCTGGCTCACGAGGTCTGTGATCTGCTGAAGAAGCCTGTCCACATTGGCAGCATCAAGACTTCCGAACCATCCTGTCAAAAAGTAAAAGCCCAGTTCTTCCTTAACAGCTCAAACAAAAAGGCAAAAACAGTTACTCTTCATATTCAAGGACTGAATAATATGGTAAGATGTAAGTGTAATGAGTCATAGTAGTTAATGTAAAATTAGTTTTCAAGCTGTTTGCATTTACAACATAAATATGAGCGTTTTGCAGGGGTTTAATAGTAATAATCGTATGAATATTGTTGAATTGGTAAATAATGAAATGGCGTTAATTATGTTGTCAGTTCTGTTCCTGCACACCACAACTTGATGGAGAGTCTAGGTTTAGTTACTTAAAGGGATGTAACCCCTAGATGGCGCTATCCCAGGGGCTACTACCCCTGCCTGATTTGCCACTAACAGGTTGAGGGGCCTGGATCCAATGGCTGGTGCCTCCACCCAGAGGTCAGGGTTTGCAATAGTTAAACTAACTTGGTCACAGCCCTCTGGGAGACTGCAACCCCCCTTTCTTCCCACTAGTGGCCCACACAATATATCAGAATTACCTTCACAGTATGCACTTACCCCAGGTCTGGTTCCGGCACTGGGACCTCCTGTGAAATGAGATACAGTGCAACAGTCACAGTACAGTACTTTAACATAGACAAATACCTCAGGCAGTATAACTTTGCTGAAACAAGCAGCTCTGATTTATTTAGGGGATATAACAAGGACGGGGAAATCAGGTTAATTAGCTTATCACTCTAATAATCTACCTATGGCTCTGTGCACAGGCCTATCCCTATCAGTTACTGTCCCTGGGTACCCAAGCCCTAGTGGCTAGTCAAACCGTGGCAGCTGGTGGGGCCCTTTCACACAGAGAAAAGGAGAATTAAACAGTCAGCAGTACAGTAATTCCATTTGGATTTAATGTGGCAATTCAACAGGAGCGACCCTGAATTAGTACTCACGACCTCCAAATAAGATAGGGTCCTTCAATGTCAGCAGGGCTCACTTGAGGTACACAAACCTCTTCACACATCCATATAAAAGAAAGCACTATACCAGGCAGGCTGCATCTGTATCCCGATCGCAATTACTGCACAATACCGGGAGAACACACAGCAGATTCAGTTCCTGACAGACCGAGTGCAATTTTCAAGCAATTTCTCCAGTCTTCTACAGGGTGAGCCTGGTTTCTACTCTTCAGAGATCCTTTGATTCTTTTCACAGGACGGATTCAGTCCTAACAAGCTGTTACACAAGCTGCAGACGGAACTCTGGGCCTTACACAGTTTTTGACTAAAACTGCACACTGAAAAAGCACAGGGCTCCTTCCTTCTTCACTGCCAAAGCTCAACTGAAACTCCAACCGACAAAACCGGGCACTTCCTTTGAGTTCCTCCCAGTTCTTGACTGGATTGGCTGTCACTCACAATAGACTGCTGCTGTTGGTCCAAAAGGCACTGAAGTCTAAACTACATCTCCCAGAGTCACTGCCCATACAATCCTCTTGTGGCTGGCTCAGATTATGAGTCAAGTTCTGATTACGTCCAAGGCACCATTTTAGAGCTAGCTTACCCACACTGATTGATCCAGTTCAGCAGTTCAAAACTAGAATGGGGAACTAGCACACAGTTCTGACTGCAAAGAAAGCAGGTTAGACAAACTGTAATTTCATTATTACTCTAAATAATTTCTGGCAAACAGTTACATCTTTCAGATAGGTTCCTTTGCACTCCTAGTGACTGCAAAATGAAGTGAATTGGCAGCAGCTGAGTGGTACTCAGAGAAGCACACAGTCCCCCATACAAACTAATTATGTCTGCAAGCAGACAGCTCTTAAAGAGACAGTACCAGAGGCTCTAAAACACTCACTGATAAATGGCTTAAATGCCAAACACCATTCAGGCTTGGAGCATTCAAGCAAGCTCCTGGAAGTCTTTAGGGAACCCCCATTTGCAGAAGTTACACCCTTCCTAGCCTGGGAAAGCTTGGCGTCGCGTCAAGCAAGTACCCTATAAGTTTCAACTGCAACCATATACATTTGCATTAGGCTGCACATGTAATCATCAGTCAATATATCATTTTACCAAGAACACATTTCTGAAACATTGCAGTCGTCTCTTTACACAGTATTACTTACATTGTACCATAACTCAAGTTATTACCTCTTGTACATGAAACCTGAAGAGGGGGCCTTCCTATCAGTTACCTTGGGGCTGGATGGGGCAAGGGCACCATATAGAAGGGCAACACAAGTAACTTGGAGTTAGCACTGATGCTCAGTTTGGGCAATGAGCTGGGACACATACACTCCTTTATGGACAACATTGAGAGGCAAGTCCACAGGCCTCCCAAGTGAATCATAACTGAGGTGCACCACAGGCTTTACAGCTCGACCAGTCTTTCTAGGGGAACTGTTATAGTCTCTGCACTCTGAGCCTCATTTTCAGCATTGTTCTCACTTGTCAGGAGTCTCCATGGGGTAGAGAGGCTAGAACTTGGGGCACTTTCAGCTCCAGGAGTTACAGTTTCTGAGTCCACAACATTTGGCTCGCATGGAGAGCTTTCGGACACTGGCAGTGGACTGTCAGGGCACTCAAAATACTCTTCTTGTTCGCGTGTATCACCAGTCTGCCCCAATCTATCATTTTCCTCCCTGAAAGCTCAAACAGTTCAACCATGCACAATGATTCCATTTCATCTGATCTGATGCTTTGCACTTCACTTTCTGGGAGCATGGGTCCAGGGATGAAGCTGGGGGCTTAGACAGTCAGAAGGCCCAGCTTCATCTCCAGTATTGACTAGGGATTGCCCGAAGCAATTGACTCAGTTCGTAAGAAGGATAGTATTCAAACTCACTCTCACTTTCTTCCGATATGGACTGACAGTCATGCTCAACTGGGACTTGTGGAGGGGAACACTTTAACTTTGCTTCTGTAGGTGCAGACTTTCTTGATCTTTTCTTAGCAGCAGCTCTAGTCACTGGTCCAGAAGGGGCATCTTCTAGGGGCTCAGACTCAATTAAGATTTGTCAATGGGCAGTAAATGATTTCTATGCATTGTTTTACATCTTTGAATTATTCTCAGGCCTTACTTTGTACTGGCAGATCATCTAGTTTGCCCACTACAATGTGAGGGAGATGGTGCCATCTGTCAGCAATCTTGTGCTTGCCATGCAGTCCAAGATTTCTTAGCAATACCGATCTCCTCCTGGAGTTCCTGTGCTTTCACCTTTTATCATACCTTTCTTTGTTGGCCAGATTTCTTTTGGCAGCCATGGTTTGAGCCAGTTGTACGCATGAGTTAGCTGGGCCTTTAACTTTTGCACATACTGTAAATAGTTGTCAGCTTGAACCCCATCAGGAGAGACCCCAAAACACACATCTACTGGTAGTCGAGCTTCTCTTCCAAACATCAGGCGGTGGGGAGAATCCAGTGGCATCACTTTTGTGCAGTTATAAGCATGTACCAGGGTGCTAATTTGTTGGCTCCATCTAGGCTTGTCCTTTGGGTGCAGGTGCCTAGCATATCTAGCAAAGTCTGGTTGAAGCGTTCAGGCTGTGGGTCCCCTGGGGGTGGTAAGGAGTGGTTCTGGACTTTCGCACTCCCACAGAGAAAGCATCTCTTTGATCAGGCGACTCTCAAAGTCTCCCTTGATCAGAATGGATTCTTTGTGGAGCCCATAGTGAACAAAAAGTTTTCTACAAGTACTTTGGCCACAGTGGATGCTTTCTGGTCTTTGGTGGGAAAGCTTGGGCATATCTCGTGAAATGGTCAGTGACCACCAGCACATTACTGATATTTCTTTGATCTGACTCCAGACTCAGAAAATCAATACAGACCAGCTCCATGGGTGCACTGGTGGTGATGTTAACAAGGGGCAGCCCTCTGGGGCAAAGCTTTCCTCTGTAAGCTAGCGACTACAAGTTCGAATGTGTTGCTCCACATCAGCCCCATCTTAGGCCAATAGAATCTGGATCTCACCAAGTCAAGTGTTCTGTCTATACCAAGGTGCCCCATGTGGTTGTGCAAGGACCTCAGTACTGAGTCTCGAAAAGCAGTGGGCAGCACTAGTTGTTGTTTGTCTACTTGTCCCCTCTGTCTACTGTTTCTCTGTATAACAGTTTATTGATCAGTTTCAACTTAGGACCTTCTTTGTATAACAGTGCAGTTCTCAAATCAGTGGGCGTAATTTGGACACATCTTTTCCTGCATAGAGGGCTTCTAAAGCTGCTTTGATCATGGGATCGCGAGTTGAGCCGCGAATACTGTCATTGTCCAGCTGAGGCAGTGCACCAATGTCTATTGCAGAAAAGTGGCAATAAGCAGCAGGTATGCAATTCTCAGAGCTCCCAAGCAATCACCATGCAGTCCACTGCGTCGTGGACATTTGTTCCTCCCTGTCAAACTTCCGGCAGAGTGCCGAATGTCAGGTTCTGCCAATCGGACCCAATCATTCTGGGAACAGGCCTCGGGAGAGAGCATCAGCATCTATGTGGTTCAGACCTGCTCGGTATTCGAGAGCATAGTCATATGTAGATAATGCAGAAAGCCACCTATGGCCAGTGGCATCCAACAGCTGAGGTCTGCACATAGGTCAAAGGATTATTGTCAGTTTTACTAGTATTTTAGCCCCATACAAGTACTCATGGAATTGGTCAACAATAGCCCACTTCAAAGCTAGAACTCTAACTTATGTACAGGATAGTTCTTTTCGGATGGGGTCAGGCTTCTACTGGCAAAGGCCACTGGTCTCAGGCCATTCTCGTGCTCTTGGTACAACACAGCCCCCAACCCTTGCAAGCTAGCATCAGTGTGCAGGACGTAAGGTTTTCTTGGATCAGCATAGGCCAGCACTGGAGCATGGGTAAGTTGATATATGATCTCATGAAAAGCAGTCTCACAATCAGGAGTCCAGCGGGCCCCAAATACCTACTCTGATGAAAATACACTCTTTCAGTCTTGAGGGGCTGACTTTTGGTATTTTTGTGGGTTGGGGATACCCTTGAGTGAGGTTAAGTAAAGGGCGGATCACTCTTGAATAGTCCTTGATGAAGCGATAATAACACAGAATCCCAGGAATCTTTGCAGTTCTTTTAGATTTTGGGCTGTGGCCAGGTGGTCAAGGCCTCAACTTTACTTGGGTCGGTCTCTATTCCTCGGTGGATACTATGCCCACATACTTTACTGATGTTTGAAAGAATTGACACTTATCAATGGACAGTTTAAGGCCAAAGTCCTCCAGTCGGTCCAATACCTTAAATAATCTGCTCTCATGTTCCTCCAGTGAGCTGCCAAACACAATAACATCATCTAGGTATACCAGGCACTCTAGTAAGTTCATGTCCCCACTGCACGCTCCATCAATCGTTGAAAAGTGGCTGGGGCACCTGAAATCCCTTGAGGCATCCTCATGAATTCATAGAAGCCAGCGGACAGATAAAGGCCGTCTTCTCCATGGTCCTCTGGGGCCATCGGGATCTGGTAGTACCCACTGCGGAGATCCAGCACAGAGAACCACTTGCTCCCGCTTAGGCAGTCCAAGCATCCTGAATGCGGGGCATTGTGTACTGATCAGGGATAGTCCGCCGTTTAAGGTGCGATAATCCACACACATCCTTACTGTTCCATTCTTTTTCCTCACTACCACAATAGGGAAGCATAAGGGCTTCTGGATTCTTGTATTACACCAGCAGCTAACATCTCTTGCAGATGCCGTCTCACATCATCTATGTCAGCAGGTGCCAGGCGTCGAGACCTCTCACGAAATGGTCTTTCGTCATGCAGCCGGATATTGTGCCCAGCTCCCTTGCACGCATCCTACATCCCATTCCTTTAAAGAAAACACCTGGTCTCTCTGGGCAAGCTTCTCACTGATCCTCACTTTCCATTCAGCTGGCAGCGGGAGTCGCAGAAATCAAACAAGTCAGAAGCGTTACTCTGTCATTCTTCCTTGAACTCTTGCTGCTGGGTAGCACTGCAGTGTCTGCACAATGCACATTAGCCAGATGCAACCTCTGTTTACTGAATGTCTCTTTCAGACACATTATGAACTTGGACCATTACCCTTCTGGCATAAGCATGGGCTCTAGCGGGCAAAATACTAGGCTTGACCAGCAGTCCCTCTGGCAATTTTCCATCGCCTGGTGCATCCAACATTAATATTTTATTCTTAACATCCTTTCTGATATGGACCTCTCCTGTAAGGTACACTGGGCATTGGCGCCAGGATCAGAGACTCAGGATCCTTCTTCCATACAATTCCGACCGGTTCCTCTGGTTCTGTTTTTCAGCATCTCTGTGCCCTCATAGGCCTTCTTAATTAAAGCCGGAACTCTTAAAGCTCTATTAGTCTTTGACCCCTGTTTTTCAGTAACACAACTGTGCCAGCCTTCCGAATGTATGAGCATTTGTTCCAATCAACAAAGGGACACCATCATACAGTCCAGTGGGGACACACTAAGGCTAGGGTCTCTACTTGTTCGCCACTCCCAGCTACGGAGGTGGGGAAAGACAGCCAAATTCGGATATACCGGAATAGGGGTAGGCCTTCTCACTTAACCCCCATACATGCAGTCCTTCTAATGGTTGTAGGGTACGTCTGACAAATGCTTCTGATACCAATCCTGGAACATAATTGTCACTTGGGAGCCACTGTCTAATACAGCTCTTGTAGACACTCCATTCACCTTTACAGTGGTCTCCATGGAGGGACCCACTATTCTGGACCAGTCTGGAGGAGGTGAGGTGGGGGCCTGGGCAACTGACTTTGCCACAAAGGACGTGAATTAGCATTTTGGTGCCCTCACTGGGATCATGTCGTGCACCTCTTAACCACTGATTTCTTCTCCAAGCTCTCCTTGTAGCCTATATGCAACTTTGTCAGTGTCTTTTGGGGACTGGCATTCCCTTTCATGTGCCCATCTTTCCCACAATTATAGCAAAAAATACTTTCTGGAGTTTGAGCTGGCCGAGGCGCCACACTGGGAGCCAGGGCGGGGGTATTACTAACTGGAAACCTGGGTGCCATCTCTGTCTGCGGTGTGATAAGCATTTGGAGACATCTTGTCAGTTTCTCCACTTCCATGGTCAAGGAATTGAGTTTGGAGCTGTTATCAGCAGGAGATACATGGGTGGGTACCCCACCCCATAACAGATGCAGTCGGATATAGGTCAGGGCCCGTACTTGCAGGCGTGGCCTTCATAAAGGACTGTTTTGAATTCCGGATCTCTCTCAACAGTTCGCCCCATTGTGGCATATCTTTTTCCTTGTCAGAGCACTCATTGACTGTCAACCTCTGCCCCTGAACTTCACTTGATGGGTCACCTCAGTCACTGGGTTGTAGCCACAGCTGTTGGTGCAGGTACCTCCCGAGTCGCCTTTCTCAACTCCTCAATTTCTCTCATTAACTCATCATAGGAGGGTGGGGATTCCAGTCGATTTGCCAGGCTGAACTGAAGCAACAGCAGTTCTGAGAAGGGGCAGACTTAAGGATTCTGTCCAGTCTGGTTCGTCCAGTTCAATCGCTGGCAAACTACCCCTTCTGGAGGCATTCTTGCAACAATTTTTCCAGCCGAGAGACATACACAGACAACAACTCCCCTTGGTACTGTTGTGCATTTCTTACTCTCCACCATAGGTCCTCATCAGAATCTGGGCTCCATACACATTCTCCAAGGCCTCAAGATAGGCCTGTGCAGTCGCTTCAGGGTTACTGGCCCGCTTAGCACGGATGGTAGCCAGGGCAGGACCTCGAGGCTCTCACTAACCCTCTGCCAGCCTTCCGTCATTGCCATTCTAGCACTTGGGGGCAACATAGTCTATCCAGGTCTCCCAGTCATCCTCCCCTTGGGGGGTGGGGAGGGTGCCAGAGAAGATCCTCAACCTTCGGTAAGAGTCGTGACTAATGGCAGGTGCAGAAATAGGAGTCTGCATTGGTTCAGCCACCACCACGGGCACTGGAGCAGGAGAGGGTGTTGGGGGAGGAACACCCCCAGGTGGCAAGAATAGTTTCTTCAAGTCCTCCACAGTTTTCCCTTCTCCCAGCAACCATTCAGCAAATTTCTCCTCAAAAGTTTCAGATAGTGGTGGGGCTGATTCCCCCGGTCTTTACTGTCCTTAGTTATCACTCTCAAGCAGTGAGGGCTCCTCTGGGGTAATGGTCTGTGGCACTTTGGAGCTATCTATGGGATCCTTAAACTCTACTAGGGCCAGGAAAGTGTGGGTGAGCAGATTAGCATGCCGACCCACCACCACAGGGTTTTGTAAACCTTCCACCTTGGAAAGTACTCCCTGCACAGTGTCCGTATTGATACCCAGGGGGATGTCCAGGATAAGCATAGCATTTTGGGGGTCGATCTCCTCCCCAGTACACCACTCCACCAGCCGGTACACAGCCACTTCTGTCGGGGTACCCATTTTTTTCTTAACAGTGGTTCAAAATATGGCCACTAGAGGACACACAATCCCAGCGGTGAGCCTCCAAGATGTAACCCCTAGATGGCGCTATCCCAGGGGCTACTACCCCTGCCTGATTTGCCACTAACAGGTTGAGGGGCCTGGATCCAATGGCGGGTGCCTCCACCCAGAGGTCAGGGTTTGCAATAGTTAAACTAACTTGGTCACAGCCCTCTGGGAGACTGCAACCCCCCTTTCTTCCCACTAGTGGCCCACACAATATATCAGAATTACCTTCACAGTATACACTTACCCCAGGTCTGGTTCCGCACTGGGACCTCCTGTGAAATGAGATACAGTGCAACAGTCACAGTACAGTACTTTAACATAGACAAATACCTCAGGCAGTATAACTTTGCTGAAACAAGCAGCTCTGATTTATTTAGGGGATATAACAAGGACAGGGAAATCAGGTTAATTAGCTTATCCTCTAATAATCTACCTATGGCTCTGTGCACGAGCCTATCCCTATCAGTTACTGTCCTAGGTACCCAAGCCCTAGTGGCTAGTCAAACCGTGGCAGCTGGTAGGGGCCCTTTCACACAGAGAAAAGGAGAATTAAACAGTCAGCAGTACAGTAATTCCATTTGGATTTAATGTGGCAATTCAACAGGAGCGACCCTGAATTAGTACTCCGACCTCCAAATAAGATAGGGTCCTTCAGTGTCAGCAGGGCTCACTTGAGGTACACAAACCTCTTCACACATCCATATAAAAGAAAGCACTATACCAGGCAGGCTGCATCTGTATCCCGATCGCAATTACTGCACAATACCCGGGAGAACACACAGCAGATTCAGTTCCTGACAGACCGAGTGCAATTTTCAGCAATTCTCCAGTCTTCTACAGGGTGAGCCTGGTTTCTACTCTTCAGAGATCCTTTGATTCTTTTCACAGGACGGATTCAGTCCTAACAAGCTGTTACACAAGCTGCAGACCGGAACTCTGGGCTTACACACGCTTTTTGACTAAAACTGCACACTGAAAAGCACAGGGCTCCTTCCTTCTTCACTGCCAAAGCTCAACTGAAACTCCAACCGACAAAACGGGCACTTCCTTTGAGTTCCTCCCAGTTCTTGACTGGATTGGCTGTCACTCACAATAGACTGCTGCTGTTGGTCCAAAAGGCACTGAAGTCTAAACTACATCTCCCAGAGTCACTGCCCATACAATCCTCTTGTGGCTGGCTCAGATTATGAGTCCAAGTTCTGATTCGTCCAAGGCACCATTTTAGAGCTAGCTTACCTCACACTGATTGATCCAGTTCAGCAGTTCAAAACTAGAATGGGGAACTAGCAGACACAGTTCTGACTGCAAAGAAAGCAGGTTAGACAAACTGTAATTTCATTATTACTCTAAATAATTTCTGGCAAACAGTTACATCTTTCAGATAGGTTCCTTTGCACTCCTAGTGACTGCAAAAATGAAGTGAATTGGCAGCAGCTCGAGTGGTACTCAGAGAAAACACACAGTCCCCCATACAAACTAATTATGTCTGCAAGCAGACAGCTCTTAAAGAGACAGTACCAGAGGCTCTAAAAACACTCACTGATAAATGGCTTAAATGCCAAACACCATTCAGGCTTGGAGCATTCAAGCAAGCTCCTGGAAGTCTTTTGGGAACCCCCATTTGCAGGGGGGTTACAGGGCCACTGTCAGCCAAAAGCGGACTTTTATGCCCGCTGTTAGAATAAGTGCCTGAACCCATTTAGAGTCATAGTTAAAGGATTTATGCCACCAGATATACCTGTAATTTCCACACTGTAGTCTTTTAATTAAATTTCTGATTCTTCATAGTATTGTGGGACGACATGCTCGTATTTCTGGTCATCGATCCCGACGCATGTTTACATTGCCAGCATGGCCTCCAGAGCACAGGTAAACTTGTCCTTGAACAAGTCTGACAAATTTCTAATGTTCTATCAGTCCATTTTATACGAACATGCGAAGAAGCCAGCAGAAGGAGGCCATTTGGTCTATCAAGTCTGCTCATATTGCAGGGTCCACAGCTTGAGCTAATGTTCCCTGCCCTCCCTCCCCACTCCTCCCATCCTCCCTGCCCATGATCTTTACCTTCCCTCTATGCCTATCCCAGCCTCTCTTAAAGCTGCCCACTGTCTTCGACGAGATTTCCTCTTCCAGCAACGCATTCCAAGTGTCCAGAGTATGCAGAGCCACACAAGACCCACAGGGTGCTCAGTGACAAACTGGTGTCTATGTGAAAAGTGGTCACGGCACACCAAACACAGAAAGACTGCCCACCGAGAAGTACAAGACTTAATGCTTCTTTAATAAATCTTACCGCACAGGAACACAAGACCACCCAAAAGACTGACTCAGAGACTCAGGAACCAACACGTATAACTTCTAACGTTTCACCAACTCTTTGGCTTTGACGAAGTTAGAAATGTAGTGTATACACACCCTTTTTATAGCCCAAATGGCTGTGATCATATGATAAAGATTTAAGGGAAATCAGAGCGCTGTGGGTTCAGTTCCCACATCTGGCACTTGGGTTACTATCCCAATACTGACACTGTAGTGCAGCATGAGAGGGGTGCTGCACTTCTGAGGTGCTGTCTGTCAGATGAGACGTTAAACCGAGGTCTCATCTGCCTGGATTGGTGGTAGTTCAGGTAGTTGTTAAAGATCCCATGGCACTTATCGAAAAGAGCAGGGGAATTTCCCCGGTGTCCTGGCCAAATTTCCCTCATTCACTAAAAATACCACCAACAGCTTAATCTGGTTCAAATTCAATTGCTTACCATCTGTATCTCCCCGGTCGCCCCTGAAAAAGGGACTTCTAGGCCCAGTGGGCTTACCGGGTCAACAAAATTCAACAAAACAAACAAAGTGACATAGTGCTTTAAACAAACCTACCACATAATTAAAAAAGGTAGTCTGTTTTAAAACTACCAAAGTAAGTGTGCTACCACAGTTGTTCATTTTAAAAATTGCTCATTCCTGCCATACTTCATATAAAGAATTAATTTTGTTCTTATTTACTAAAATGGTTTCATATTCTGCATTCCATATGTCCTGGTGTGTACTAAACAGACTGGAAAATAAATTTCCTCATAATCTTAGTAACCATCACACTCTTACAAAGGGCTTATAAATACTTTGGGAAAAACAGTAATGAATATTTAGGAAAAAGAGCAAGAGAGCTATTTCCAGGATACATATTTAAAAAAAGGAAAATGAATTCTCATGATGTGAAAAAAAATACACATCAAAAATAAATGTATCCCAATTTGAGGGAACCAGGACCATTAGAAAAGAGGAACTTGACTTGGGCAATGAATTAAAAAAGGCAGCAGTGTACAGTATGCAAGTTTATTTTTTTTATTTGTTTTTTTACACCGTCCAAACTGAGGACATAGCGGAGAATGGGGGGGGGATGCAAAGGGGGGGGACATTTTAATACATATAGTTGCCACTCCATATAGAAGAAATATCCCCCAACAATAGGGAGAGAAAAGATGCCACTTCATACACAATCTGATTCCTTTTCAGCCAGGAGGTACTCCTTAAATGACCTATAGAGAGAACAAGTAAACCAGGACATTTGCTAACCTCCCAGACCCATATAGGCACCCATAGTAAATATACAAAAATTCTCCCTTTGGCTCAAAAGGTCATCCCTACTCCCACCTCTCGGGCCTAATTTCACTTGTTCCAAACCAGTAAATTTAAGGGTATGGTCTTGCTCATTAATTACATTTTTTATGTGAACTGCCCATGCATTCTCCTGATCACCATTTTTTTATTGCCCTCAAATGCTTCCCGATTCTTTCTTTCCATTTCCTTTTTGTCTTACCAATGTATGTGCACCACACTTACATAGTGACATGTAGACTACATATGTGGTGTTACAATTAATAAAATGGCTGATGTCATGCATTCTACCATTGTGTGGGTTCCTAACCATACTACATTCATATATGTCCTTACAGAAAGTACAGTTACCACACTTCTTACACCCATGTGGAACGGGGGAGGGGTAGCCAATTCCTGGGTAGTTCTGGTTTCTGTGAGGAACTGACCAACATATACTTCAATTTCCTGGCCCTTCTGTAAGACATTCTCGGGGGGGGGGGTATTTTAGCAACCTTCCTAAATCTGTAATCTGCAGAAAGAACATGCCAGTTCTTATTCACAATGTTTTTTACCTGCCAAGATCTAGTACTGTATGTGGTTACAAAGTCCAGTTGATCGGGATTTGTCTTTTCTTGCTGTTTATTTCATACCAAGAGATCATTTCATAGAAACATAGAAGTTGACGACAGATAAGGACCGCAAGGCCCATCCAGTCTGCCCTTTTCTTTTTCTACCTTATAAATGTGCCATCGGCCTTTGCTCTGTCAGTGGCCTATTTATTCATACTCATCTGTATTGCTCTCTTATGCCTATCCCATGCCTGTTTGAAGCTCTGCACTGCATTCATATCCACCACTTCCTGAGGTAGGCCGTTCCATGCATCCACCACCCTTTCTGTGAAAAAGAGCTTCCTCACATTATCCCTTAATCAGCCTCCCTCTAATTTCATGCTGTGTCCTCTTGTCCTGCTATTTTTCTTATATTGAAACATGTTAGACTCTTTCACCTTGTCCTTGCTATCACAAAATTCTTTGGCTCTCTTAAGGGTTTCCATGGAATAGCCTCTTTTTAAGAAGCAATCTTTTTGATTCTCCAGTTCTCTTGTAAGCTCTGGAACTGTACTACAGTTTCACTTAATCCTGCAATACTGACTCTTTGGAATGTTCTCCCTCATGTGGTGGAGGTGACAACTGCTAGCCAAAAGAATGGTATTCCTGTCCGTGGATTTTCTAAAAAGTGTAGTTTCCACTCTACCTTCATTAATCATGATTCTTAAATCCAGGAATGACACCTCCTCATAGCTTGCTTCATAAGTGAATCTAAGATTAGTATTTGAACTATCTAGAAATTATATAAATTCTTCCAATTCCTTTACACTATCCTGCCACACAAGGAGAACATCATCAATAAAACGCTTCCATAATCCAATTGTAGAAAAAAATGGATTTGCATATCTATTCCAAATAGTACCCTCTTCCCAAAACTTGCCCCCATGGCTGTTTCCTTACATTGTTGGTATGTCTCATTCTGAAACATGAAGGGATTAACCCACGAGAGGGTATGGGTTTACTGAGCATTAATTGACACCTGGGTGGTTGAAGTCGCTCAGCTTCACCTCGTGACTCCAATCCCCCCCACCCCCCGACGTGGATTAATGCTCAGTGAACCCATACCCTGGAGTAGGTTAATTCTCTTATAACATGGGCAATGTTATGTTAGAATTTTACCTAAAGAAATAGTAAAATAAAGCCCTGTGAACATGCAACTGTGGGTATATCCAGGATTATGCAATGGTTAGGTGACCTGTTTGGACAAATCAGAAGACAGTATTTTTGGAACCCATGTTATAAAAAGTAGTTACCCTCCATGGCCAATATGGCTAGTTCCAAAAGAAAATCTGGATCCGGTTTGGCATTTGATCCCCTTTTATTAAGATAGCACCCAAGTGCCTTGATCCCCCTCCCTGTGGGGTATATTAGTATACAGTGACTCTACATCTAGAGTCACTAGTACACTATTTACTCTGACATTAATATCTCCCAAAATTCTGAGAACATCTCCTGTGTCCTTCAGATATGAGGGCAAGGTGATCACACACTCTTTTATGTGGTCATCTACCATATAGGAGAGGGGTTTAGTCACTGTACCCACACTTGAAATAATGGGTCTTAACAAGGGACTTATGCACTTCAGGTAAAATGTAAAATTGTGCTTTAGGTGGCTGGTCCATTGTTAAGTACTGCCTTCCTTTACCATTAATTAACCTAACATCAAAAGCCTCGCTCAAAAAGGAATTTATTTTTTGAAAAGGTCTGGCTTATCATCTGTTACTGATACATAATGTTCCCTATTATGTAGTTGTCTCTTTGCTTCCTTGATATAATCACTTCTGTATAGTAAAACCACACTCCCCCCTTGGTCAGCTGACTTTATAACAGTGCTTATATTATTTCTTAGTGCATTAATAGCTTCTCTTTATAAAAACATCACATTGTTAAATCTTGGTGCAAAATCTTCCGATCGCCGTGTGTTGAGATCATTTTCACACAGCTTTAAACAAGCTCTGGCAGAGCCACTATGACTGTGAATGCATTAACTAGATAAGGGTGATTCATGGGCTTAAACATAAACATTTATTTATTTAAAAAATATCAGATTTGCAGACCTTTGTGTCAGAGACTCAGTTGCAAAGGCACCTCGTTGAAGCTACTACAAAGACAGCACAGTTAACAAGTCAAAAAACAATGGCTCAGAGAGCAGACTGTTATAACAATTCACTGGAGATGCATGGGTAGCAGTAAATAAGCAGATTACATAGTTTAGGCACACAGGCACCACATCAAGAAGACCAAAGCAGTTCAAACAATATACTATAGCTAAAGCAAATAGACATCAGGAGTCAAAGAGAAGCCCAGAGTGTTCACATGAATGCTGTTGCATATATACTAACTGAATCAAAGTACAATACAGTGAGAAAGAGCATATTTAAGCAATAAAGCACGACATGGTGTATGTCATGTAATAATGTCACTCCTGGGGTGGCTTGAAGCATGAGGCAAAGCCGAGTGCTTCCACCACCCCAAGAGTGACAATATTACAAGATAACACACACCCTGGAGTGCCTTATTGCAATTATACAATGTCTTGTTGTTATATACAGAATAAAAAATAAATTTTAATGGATGTTTTTGTTAGTGTGGAAAAATATTTCTTAAGAGAAAATGCAAGAAATGATCCAAATCCAAAGCTACGGTGATGTTATTGTGTAATAACATCACTGTTTCAGTGGGTCAGCAGCCAGCTTCTTACATTTTTCCTTGCCATTGTGTAATTAAAAATAATGCCATCATCTGTATTACAGTTACCTATATGTTTTGCATTTCATTCTATGCACTGTTATAGCAGTCAACTCAACAGAACCAGGCCATCATATACATGAAGGTACTGTACCCTAACTGAACACAGTGCTGAGACAACTGTATGTTGTGACAATGCAGAAGATCAACACAATGTTGAGACAAGTTTTTGAAGACATTTTATGCGTTTCATTGTTGTTTTTTTAGAAACTGATATACAGTTCACACACAAAATTCATATAATATAAAAGTGCATATGCCCAAATGTCAATGTAAATTCGACACATTTCATTACAGGCTATTCTGTTGAAGGAAGATATTACTATATAAGGCCTAAAAATGGGCATCAGGTAAATGTAAACTGGGGTAGGTGTGTTATTGAGGGTATTGCATAGTTTATCTTTTATTGCTGCTCTGCTGGATCAGCAATCTTTGCACAAGCTGTGCCCAGTCCAGATTTTACAGCTCTGGCCTGGGTTTGGTGATGTGGGTTTTACCCATACCCCACTGCATGTGGCTTAGTGGTATACTATACAGATGGCTACAAAGTCTAAGCCATTAAAGGTTAAAGTTTCAGAAAACCATTATGTAAAAATATCAAGACTCATTCCCTCCCTCACTCCCCAGTCACAGTTAATCCTCTACCAAAGTCATCATGCTTAAATACTGGTGCCTCTACATCCACGCCACTAAGCTTTTAATGCCAACATGCTTCTTCTGCTGCTGTGACCAATTCAGTATGTGATCTGCTCAACCCTGGCTTTATAAATTTATTTAATTATTTTTTATGGGGATCCTGGTTGTGACAAATATCAAACAAACAACTGAAGTCCAGTGTGCCCCCAAACTGCCCAAACAGGCCTGTAATGAAGGATTTTTTTCCATCTTTCATGCCCCAAATAAGGGCTCTTAGTTATCAAACTTTGGCCAAAATGTGAACATGCCAAACCACTACGTCAAAGTGGCCCCAATCAGTTTGGTCCTGCACTTTAAATAATGTAAAAAGTACCTTGCTGATCTGAGTTAGAGTCCAGCTGTTTCATTCTCTGTTTGCAAAGACAATACTCCATCTTCCTTGTCTCACATTTATAAAGCGCAGTCTGCTAGGTGTGGCTAGGAGCAAATCACTAGGAAAGTGATCACAGCTTTCCCCTCATCATAAACCAATTCATTGTGTTATCTGCTCAATCCTGGCTTTATAAATTTATTTAGTTATTTTTAGAGGGGCTTCTGGTTGTGACCAATATCAAACAAACAAACTGAAGTCCAGTGTGCCCCCCCCCACGCCCGAACTGCCTGCCTGAGAATGAAGTTGGTATATTATTTCAAAAAATGCAAGGCTGGGTCTCTTATTATACAGTGTCCAGCAAAGATGGTGTTGTCAAATGGCTTAATGAGGTGCTGTGAGGGAACTTGTCATGTAGAAAGTTCCAGGGACACAGTCGTAAAAACTGGAATTACAGGTTCCAAGTAGTAATTAACTCTGGAGGAATGTTAGAAAGTCAACTCCACTATAAACTGAGGTAGGAAGAAAGTAAATAGGACAAGAAAAAAAAAACAGAATTTTGTTTCTAAAATGAGTTGCTAATTGCACCTGGTATTTTTAACATGTGCAAGTCAACTCCTCTTCTCAAACTTAAAAAGAAAAATGCACTTCATCACAGACTGTATTTACCAAGTACTGTGCCCATTTTAGTATATAAATGTTTAAGAAATACCTGAAAGCTGTCTATTTTTCATAGAAGGTGAATCCTTAGTAGTTTCAGACACTTAGTCTTTCCCTTTGAGACACCAGGTGACTCTGATAATCATTTGTTCCAAGGGTTTTTAAGTCAGTTTGAAGGCATTAAGTATTTTATGTTCTCATACTCCTTAAAAAAATGCAGGGATTCCACAGACTTGTGTTCCTAGGTCCAGCTCCCAAACTAGTGAATCGTATTTCAACATAATAGATCCACCTCATGCTCCTCCCCACATGAATAAAAAAAAGGTGGACTGGATCTTCAGGAGCTTCTTGGGTGGAGGGGGGTTGGATCTTACTTCCCCAAAAAACAATGCTGCCTCCCGCTACTCAGGTTCCAGTTCTTGTACCACCCATTTAAGAAATAAAGTAGTACCCTGCAACCATTGAGTAACATGAAAGCGTATTTATTTGAGGGTGGAAAACATTTCTGGGAGGAGGGTAAGGCGGAGGAGACTATTTACACCTTCAGTCAGTTCCACGGACAGAAAACATGACATCACTCCTTTGTACATGCAAAACTCCTGTAGTCTCCGCCCACAGTCGTAAAAAGTAGTAACAGCAAAAGGTTGTATGGGACAAAGGGTACTTGGTCTCCTTCTTTCAGGTTGCAGATTCAAACTTTCAGATCTAGTCTCATTACTTTCCATCTGTGAATGCTCAGCACTGAATGCATTATTTTCAAACTCCTCCATGGCTGCCAGAACCTCTTGTGTGGGAGTAAACACATTACTACAATCAGACACTCTTTCTACATCTCGTATTACACCTATCTCTGGATCTTAATAATAAAAACACTTCAGACTTAAAGATTTACACAGTCTGTGTGAGTTTCAAAGAAGGTAATGTCTGTAGTAGGAATGAAAGACAGTCCTTTTCTGAGCATACTTACTTTGCTATCCGTAGGTATGTAGTCAGGCAAATTAATGATGTTATCTCCTTGTGTCCTTTCTTCTGTGACAAAATTTAAACTTGGTAGCGTCTCTTTTGTGCTTATCCCCCCAGACCTTTCAGTACTTCTCCTTCCTCTTCTAATCCGTTTTGATTATCTGGTGGCACCCCTTGCGTTTTCCGCTCCTCGGTGCTCTCTTCACTCATCGATCTGAAAAGAAAAAAAAAACAGAGTTCTCAGAGTCACTGTCATCCGAAGCGCTGGTACCACTTGTCCCACTGGTTTCACTTAACCCACTCTGTGTTCCACTTCTCTGTGGCATATTACTCCTCAAAATGGAGACTGGCTTGAACTGTACTTTCTGTTTCTGACCTTGTTTGTTTTTTTGAAAATTGTTTTGTTTTGGCCAACTAAATATATGCAAAACATGAAAATCAGGCTGCCCCTATAGTTCTCCGAGTATGAAAGTATAAAAAATTTGGGAAATCCGCTAGCACCAGAACACTTAGGAAAGATGATTAGGATGAACTCCACTGGATGCAGTTTTTAATCAGTCTTCTTTTATTTTCACCGCACAAACAGAATAGGGGCAACAGTTTTGTGGTGTCGCCACTTCCTCAGGCCCCACTGTGTTGCTATTACATAAAGAAAATAATGTTTTAGTTTATAATCTGATATAAAGTTATATCATCACTTCACAGTGCTCACCCTAGCCCACCATATTTCCCTGAAAACACCAGGTGATTGCTTTGAGGCTTCTGTAGTATGTCTTATACATTTTCGTATTCTTAAAAACCATTACTTAGGGTAATGCAGCTAGACAAGAAACACCTGTTATAGGCCACCCAAGTTGTTGCTTAAAAATATCAATCAACAATCTTGTATTACCATTTTAATAAAAAATGTAATCTTGAATATTACCTATCACATTCTCTGTATAGCAGAGAATTGCCCACCCTAAAATTAGAAGAGGGCACTCACCCTCTATATTTGGGCGATATTCCTTACAATCTTTATCAGTCGCTCCTTTTACGTTGAATAAGCTGTTTGAAAATTAATTCGGTGATTATTTCATTGTAGTATATCACAAGCTTAACTCTCAATTAGCAGTATGTGTCACTGCTTACCAATAATATTTCCTTTGTCATACACAGTCTGTTCCTTAGGCCTATTCTTTCATCATTAAACCCAGCTAGTCTAATTAAATCTGTAAATCAATTTATTTTAGAAAAAAACTGTTAGTCTCATTATTATTAATATTCAGTAATATTATATCTTCTAATATAGCATGCTATTTATTTAAAAAAAAACAACTTCCTCAATGCTCACTTTAAAGCCGCTTGTCTGGGGTTCACCTAACCTCTGTTTGGCGGCTGCAACAAAAGCCGTTCTCACTCTGTTAAAGAAAATGTTTTGCCTTACCAAGGCAGACCCCAGCTATCACTGTGGATGGAGACAGTGAGAGATGTCACTAGTGACTTCATCTTCGCCCCCTCACCTCCCGCAGGATTTAAACCGCAAGTGTGCACAAGCAGGCCACTCCTAGATTCCAAGGAAATGGTGGAGCAGTGGCGCACTTCGAAGAAAGTAAGTATATTTCTAGGGACGTGGATATGTTGTTTAATCCACACTTCTTGACAGGTACCTTGCCGCTTTAAGATGGGCCAGAAGGTCTTCAAGCTGGCTCCTTCCACCCACCCGGGTGGTAAAACCCTCGGCTCCACCCCAAGATGCCAGATCTTCCTTACCGCTTGGCAGCTTAGGTTCCCCCTTAGCGCGCTGCGTTTTTAGGCCTGGATCCTAAACCTTCGGATTTTCCGAAAATTATTTTGAAGTTCTCTCGACTTCGGTGTTCTCATTCCTTCCTGGCTGTGATGGACTCGAAACCTGTTTCCGGGTTCCGTCGGTGCCCTTGTGGGCAGAAGATGTCTCACACCGATCCTCACACCATGTGCGTCTACTGCCTAGGACTCGACCATGACCCGCAGGCTTGCAGACTCTGTCAGTCTTTTTCCCCTTCGGTGCTCGAGAACCGCGCTGCCCGATTGCATCTGGGGCAACCGGAAAACGGTTCACGCCGGTCAAATCAAAGGAGGTCTGTTGGGCGGTGTCCGAGGCTGCGGGCTCCGCAGAGCAGCTGGAGCAGCTTACGTTCCTCTAGGAGGAGGCGGCCCAGGCCGCGGCTTTATCCTCTTCAACGTCTGCATTTATACCACTATACTTGGGCTCTTCTTATACGGCTTCCTTTCAGGAGCTTTGTCAGTCCCTCTCTACCAAAGGAGAGGGTCCTTCTGGGTCTCACACCTCTCGGTCCAAAAAGAAGGACCACAAAGGTAAGTCCTAGCATCGACGTTCGTGGGAGCAGGAGAGATCTCGCTCCCCGGATTGTCTCTCATCTTCGGTCGAGGTTGCGGCCCGGGCTGCTGGTTTCACGGAGCCCCTGTCAGACCAGCCGGCCGAAACTCCTGTCGACGAGGCTGAGATTTTTCTCAAGCCCATCGACAGGTTGTCGACTGAAGAGGCCAACAACACTCAGTCACCGGTTCCCCCGATGCCCTCTGAGGACTTGCCTCAGCCTCCTGAGCCGATGTCCCCGGTTAAGGACCCTGAACCAGAAGGGTTGCTGGTTTTCCCTGCCCCTTCTTCGACCCACCGTCAGCTGCCCCGGCAGTCTCGGTCTCTGTTCTCTTCCGTTTCGGGCAGGTCCCGCTGACATCGGCAGTCCCCATCCCGTCAGCACGGAAGGCGGCGTCGCCACTCATCCTCTTCCTCCTCCTCAGCCAAAGAGAGGATCAGGCGCAAGTTGCCTCGGCGCTATGAGGGTCTCATGTGGCAGCAACTTCTTTTAACCGGCAATAAGCCAGTTCCGGCACCTTTGCCAGCGATTAAGTGGCTGTCGCCAGAGCGGCTGAAGCAGTCTCCCACCCCTGGTTCCTTGGTTCAGGAGCTGGCTTCGGTGCCGGTTGCTCGGCCTAGACCAGCTGCTCCACTCATCGTGCCCCACAAGTTGTTGGTCACGCTCACTCCCGATTGTCCTCGGCATGTAGAGAGGGGCTCCGGCGGTCAACAGCTGTTTGCGGACTCTTTGGAGTCTGAAGACTCCTCTCTGTATTCCCGGACGGTTGACCTGGAATCTGCGGTGGGGTCTATCGGTGGACGAGAGCCCATCCTCGTTCCTCAGTATCCTTCGACTCATCTCGGAGTCTACTGGGATGAAGCTCGAGCCCGTGCAGAAACAGGCCAAATACCCTCTCACCAAGATCCTGGATAGAGGGGATTCTCCTTCGGAGGCCCTCCCTGTGGCCGAGGCCATTGCGGTCCCGGACCTGGAGCTTTGGCAGTGGCCTGCCTCCTGTCCTGCGCCTTCGACCAGGATGGCCCGCAAGTACATGGTCCCTACTAGCTCCCTCTCCGGTTTTTCGGAGCTCCCCTCGTCCGAGGGGTTGGTAACCAATAATGTTTTCCGGCGTTCCGGAAACGCTAGGGACGTGGACAAGCCCCCGGACAAGGAGTCCAAGAAGCTGGACTATTCCGGGTGGAAAGTTGATGCTGCCGCCTCCCTAGGCCTTCGTCAGGCTAGCTCGGCTGTTCTGATGGCACACTTTTACATGCCCTTTTGGGCTCCCTGGATGAGGTGCTTCCTCATGTCCCGGCTGACCTCCAGACTATGGTCAAGCAGGTTCAGGATCAGGGAAGGGCAGTGGCTGAGCAACAGCTCCATACTGCTCTGGACATTGGTGACTCCTGTGCCCGATCAGTAGCAGCCGCAGTAGCCATGCGCCGCGGGGCTTAGCTGTGGATCTCGACCTTCATGGCAGATACCCAGCACAAGCTAGCAGATGTCCCCTTTTTGGGCACCGATCTGTTCGAGCCAGGAGTGGAGGGTCGCCTCCAGTGGATCGAAAAGTCCAATGCCACCTTGGACTCAGTCGCATCTGCCCAGAAGAACAAAGGCCACCACCAGCAACGTAAGCCCTTTCGCCCCTCCGCTCCTGTGGCATGACCAGCCCAGCAACATCAGCAGCAGGGCCAACAGGCTCATTCTTAGCGCCCCAAGGCTAAGTCTGTAGCTTCCTCAGTCAGGAAGCCTGGAGGGAAAGGTCAGGGTGGTCCTTCAGCCTGTCCTTCCTCCAAGCCTGTCCAGTAACGGGTTGCCTCCCCCAACCTCGTCACTCCTCCCCTGGGTACCCCCGTGGGGGGCCGGCTCAACCACTTCCTTTCCACCTGGTCCGCTATCACCACGGACCGCTGGGTGTTGGAGGTGGTCAGCAGGGGTCTGCCTCTGGAATTTGAGCAGACACCCTCCCTTCAGAGCCCGTGCCCCATAGGGGGCTGCTGGTTCTGCAGCCTCTCTGTTGGCCCGCCGTGCCGACACAGCTCTGCTCCTCTGAAAAGGGGTGTTCAGTGAGGTGGCGGATCGTTTTCCTTGCCCAGGTACTTCCTGGTCCCGAAACGGATGTGGGTTGGCGTCCCATTCTCAACCTACATGACCTGAACAAGTTCTTAAGGCCGCACACCTTCAGGATGGTCACTCTGGCTCAGATTATACCATCTCTGGAACTGGGCATGTGGTTTTGCTCTCTGGATTTTCAGGACACGTTCTTTCATGTCCCAATCCGTCCGTCTCATCAACAATTCCTCTGCTTTCGAGCGGAGTGATTCCTTTATGAGTTCCAGGCCATGCCCTTCGGCCTTTCTCCAGCTCCCAGGGTCTTCACCAAATGCATGGCGGTGGTGACAGCATTCCTACGGTGCCGAGGGGTTCGGGTGTACCCTTACCTGGACGATTGGCTGATAGCAGCCCCCTCCAGGGTGGAAGTGGAGTGGTCCGGGGATCTGGCCCTCCGGGTTTGCTCTCAGTTAGGCCTCCTTATCAACGAGGCCAAATCGGAACTCGTGCCATCGCAGGTGATGCAGTTCATCGGGGCAGAGCTTGACTCACTCCAAGCCAGAGCCCAGCTCCCGGCGGACAGGGCCGAGGTCCTTTCCTCCTTTGTCCAGTCATTTCAGGTTGGGCAATTGCGCCCTGCCCTGGACTTCCTGCACCTTCTGGGTCTCATGGCGGCCTGCACCAGCATGGTCCGTTGGGCCCCTGGCCCGCCAGTGGTCTCAGCGCTATGGTCCTCTGGACCAGCCAATATCCGTGACCCAGAAGATGTGGGACGGTCTGCAGTGGTGGCTCGTCCTAGCTCATCTGCAGGAGGGTATCCTGTTTGTCCGGCCCGAGCCAACTGTCATCCTGATGACCAACGCCTCTCTGATGGGTTGGGGTGCCCATCTGGGAGAGCACAGAGCCCACGGTCTCTGGTCCCCTCAGGAGTCCCAATGCCACATCAACCTGCTGGAGCTTCGAGCGGTACGGTTAGCCCTGGCCGCCTTCACTCCCCTTGCTCGGGGTCAAGTGGTCCAGGTCTAGATGGACAACACCACGACCATGTACTGTCTCAACTGTCAAGGCGGGGTGCACTCCCTGCCCCTGTGCAAGGAGGCTCTCCGCATTTGGTTTCTCGTGCCCAGCCTGGAGGCGGATATCCTAGTCATTCACGTGGCAGAAGCCTCGAACAGTTTGGCCCGATGCCCTCAGCCAGATAGGCAATGCATCTCGCGAGTGGTCTCTCCTGCCGAAGGTAGTACTAGATCTGTTCTCCCACTGGGGCACTCCTCAGGTGGACCTGTTTGCCTCCAGGGAGAATGCGAAGCTAAGGCTGTTCCATGCCCGCCCCCCTCGCGGGGCTCGCTGCAGGGGGATGCATTCTCGAGGCCGTGGACCCCAGGCCTCTTCTACGCGTTCCCTCCATTTCCCTTCATCCACAAGGTGCTTCTGAAGGCAAGGAGGGACAAGGCGCAGGTGAGTCTGGTAGCCCCAGACTAGCCTCACCAGTTCTGGTATCCAGATCTCCTCAGTCTCAGCTCCAGGCTCCCGAGACGGCTCCCAGCCCGCCCGGACCTGATCTCCGTCAACAAGGGGGAAGGTACTCCATCCGGACCTTCAATTCCTGCAGCAGATGGCCTGGTACCTGCGCAGCTAGAGTTCCAGGTCTTGGGTCTTTCCGATGAGGTCCTCAACGTCGTTGAGGTGTCCCGTAAGGAGTCGACCAGAAATGTTATGCCTTTAAATGGAAGAGATTCTCCATTTGGTGTCACGACAAGGGGTTGGACCCTTCATCTTGCCTGTTGGCTAGCATTTTGGACTACCTGTGGTCCCTTTCTCAGCTAGGGCTTCCATCGATGACCCCTAAGGTACACCTGGCAGCCATCTCTGCTTACCGGGCGCGGGTCGGCAAGCAGTCGGTGGCGCAGGAGAAGGTAGTCTGGCACTTTTTCAAAGGCTTATATCACATATCCCCTCTGGTGCGTGAACCTCCACCTCCATGGGATTTACTGCTGGTATTGGCCAAACTCATGAGCAAGCCATTTGAACCGATGCACAGGTGTGACATCTCCCACCTGTTGTGGAAGACCGCCTTCTTGGTGGCTATCACGTCAGCCAGAAGGATGAGGGAGCTCCAGTCGCTTTCCATAGAATCTCCTTATCTGGTCTTCCACAGGGACAAGGTTGTCCTTCGCCCCCACCCGAAATTCCTTCCAAAGGTGGTGTTGGAGTTTCACCTGAACCAGGTGTTGACTCTGCCGGTGTTCTACCCTAGTCACACCTCAGAGGCTGAATATAGGCTCCATACTTTGGACCCTAGGAGAGCGCTGTCTTATTATAAGGAGCGGGCGACTGAAGTTCGGGGAGAGGTTCACCAGCTGTTTGTCACCTACGCTGAAGCCGCACCTGGCAGACCTGCAGCCAAGCGGACGATAGGCAGGTGGATCACCTCCTGCATAGATCTCTGCTGTAGGTTGGTGGGCAAGGAGCCTCCCAGAGGGGATAAGAGCTCATTCTACCTGCCATACCACTACATCGATGGCTGCTTCTAGGAACGTGCCTATCCAGGATGTCTGCAAGGCTGCTACCTGGAAGTCAGCACACACCTTCATTTCCCATTACCACAATGACCTTGAGTCAAGCCGGGATGCTGGTTTTGGGGCCTCAGTTCTTCAGTCCTTATTCCCCAAGTAAGTATAGGGGGTGCGCACCTTGCCTCCGTCCTCCTGGAGAACTGCTAGGAGTTTGCCAAGAAGTGTGGATTGAACAACATATCTGCATCCATAGAAATACAGGTTATGCATCTGTAACAGGAGTTCTTGGAGTGGTACATGTTGTTCATCCACACGACCCACCTGACCACCCAGGCTTCGACGCACAACCTGGCTTCCAGCGGGCAAGATCAGGCGTCATGGGGCGGAGCTGAGGGTTTTACCACCCAAGTGGGTGGGAGAAGCCAGCTTGAAGACCTTCTGGCCCATCTTAAAGCGGCAAGGTACCTGCCAAGAAGTGTGGATGAACAACATATACCACTCCTAGAACTCCTGTTACAGGTGAGTAACCTGTATTTATATTACTAAAGAAAGAAAGCATTCGGTAATTGTTTTTTCAAGAACAAACACAAGTGAAACATTGAAACTGATTGGTAAAACCTTTTCTTTAACAGAGTGAGAACGCCTGTTGTTGCAGCCATCTGGCGGGCATCAGAGCTGATATGGGGTGGACCAAATGTGGGTCCATCATTAAGCAAGGAATACTGGTTGTCACAGATGATGAGTGCATTAAGCTCAGGGAAAAACACAAGGGCCAAAGCGCATATTTAATAGTTCACTAGAGTCAGGCGTAGTACTGCAGGACTGGAGAACAGCACATGTAGTGCCGCTCCACAAAAGCGGTCCCAAGGATGACCCAGGGAATTAAAGACCAGTGAGTCTGACCTCGATTATGGGCAAGCTCATGGTGACCATACTAAAGGAAAGGTTGGTGGAATATCTAGAGGAGCATGGTCTCCAGAATGTGAGGCAGCATGGGTTCATGGAGGGGAGATTGTGTCAAATGAATCTGATTGTCTTCTTTGACTGTGTCACTAAGATAGTAGACAGGGGCCAATCGGTAGACATCCTCGATCTTGATTTCAGCAATGCCTTTGACTCTGTGCCCCACAAAAGGTTGATCAGAAAGTTGGTGGATATCGGGGTTGGGGAAATGATGGCCAGATGGGTGGAGAACTGGCTGAGGGATAGAACCCAGAGGGTGGCTGGGGGTTATCTGGCACCAGAGAGGCAACCAATGGGGTCCCGCAGAGCTTGGTACTGGTGTTGGTGTTGATCAATATCTTCATCAGTGACATTGGGGATGGCATTAAGGGCAAAATGTGCCTATTCACGGATGACACCAAGCTCTGCGGGAGAGTGGACGCAACTGAAGGGATACAGGATCTACAGGAAGATCTGGAAAAGCTGGGGAGGTGGTCCAGGATCTGGCAGCTTGGCTTCAATGCCAAGAAATGCAAATTTATGCATATTGGAGCCAAGAATCCCAGGACAGCGTACTACCTGGGTGGAGTCAGAGTTTCTGCATCAGAGGAGGAGGAGGAGAAGGACCTGGGAGTGATCATTAGTGACCTAAAGCACTCCACACAGTGCAAGAAAGCAGCAGCAAAGGCAAACAAGATGCTGGGATGCATATCTAGGGGGATCAGTAGTAGGAAAGAGGAGGTTATACTGCCTTCATACAGGTCACTGGTAAGGCTGCATCTAGAGAGTGAGATGAGTCTCTTTGCAGATGACTCGAAACTGGGGGCGGTGGTGGATGGGGAGGAGGGGAGGGTGGCCCTGCAGGGGGACCTGGAGGCTCTGGAAAGATGGTCTAGAAAGTGGAAGCTGAGGTTCAATGCAGGGAAATGCAAGGTACTCCACCTGGGGGCCAGAAACCCAGGCCAAGTGTACACCGTGGGGGGGGGGAATGCTACAAGTCTCGATGGCTGAGAGGGACCTGGGGTGGTGGTGGATGTCAAGATGAACAACTCTGAGACTTGTAGGAGGGCAGCAGCCAAGGCCAACAGGATGCTGGGATGCATCGCTAGGGGGATCACCTCCAGAAGGAGGGAAGTGATACTCCCTCTGTATAACTGCTTGGTGAGGCCGCACCTGGAGTACCGCATGCAGTTTGGAGGCCACACTTAAGGAGGGACATTAACCTCCTGGAGAGGGTCCAGAGGAGGGCATCCAAAATGATTTGGGGCTTGGGGGACAGAACCTATGAGGAGAGGCTCGAAGAGCTAAATATGTACACATTGGAAGAGAGAAGGGACTGGGGGGACATGATAGAGGTCTTCAGGTACATGAAGAGGGTAAATAGGGGAGGAACAGTCAGGGTGCTTGAAGGAAGGAGGAAGGGGGCCACTGAGGGCATGGATGGAAGCTGGAGGGGAGATTCAGGGAGAAAGGAGGAGGTGCTACTTCACTGAGAGGGTGGTGGAGCCATGGAATGCACTACCTAGGGGGCTGGTGGAGGCAGAGACAGTGGAGGGGTTCAAGAAGGGTGGGACAGGTACAGGGAAGGGTTCTGGAAGCAAAATCCAATGCAGCAAGAATATCCGGAACTGGGAAGGGAGAAGCCAGAGAAGGCGAGGGGAACAGCAAGGTCAGCACCCAGGGTGGAGGCTGACCAAACGAGCAGACACGAAAGACCGTTAGGCCTATTTCTGCTGGCATTTTAGTATGTTAGAGTATGGAGTTCAGTACTGGTACCCACACTTCAAAAAGGACATTAACCTGCTGGAGACGGTCCAGAGGAGAGCTACAAAGATGATAGGTCAGCAGGGTAAGGCATACGAGGAGAGGTTGAGAGCACTGAACATGTACTCCCTGAAAGACAAGAGAGGGAGAGTGGGGATATGATTGGGGCTTTCAAGTGCTTGAAAGGGATAAATAAGGTTGATAAGGAGAGTCTCTTTAAGCTGAGTGGCAAACATAACACGAGGGGAGGCACAGTCTTAAGCTGGCAGGTGGGAGGTTTAGGAGGGAGGTCAGGAAGCACTTCTTCACAGAGAGGTGGTGGACACTTGGAATGCGCTGCCAGAAGAGGTCATCTCGTTGAAGACAGTGGGCAGCTTTAAGAGAGGCTGAGATAGGGGTAAGGTAAGGATCATGGGTAGGGAGGAATGGGGAGGGAGGACAGGGACATTAGCTCAAGCTGTTGACCCTGCAATACAAGCAGACTTGATAGACCAAATGGCATTCTTCTTCTGGCTTCCTCGTATGTTAGTAACAGCTTGGGTGGCCTGTAACAGGTGATCTTCTTCGAGATACAGCTCTTGCAGCAGGTTACACCATTAGGACTGAAGCCGTCAGGCGCCAGGACCCCACGGAAATTTTCTGGCTAGCAGTCTTCAGTGGGAGCCGCCTCTGACGTCGGTCCCGCCCCCGATGTCAGGCGTAGTACATAAGGAGGCAGTCCCACCAGAATCCCCAGTTCTTTTCCCACCATCGACTTTGCAAGCATCGGCCTCTCGGTCAGTTCTAGCGCGTGACGTCTAGGAGAATTCAACAGTTTTTCTTAGGATTTCGTCTGATGTCCTCTCCAATCTCTGTGGAGGGCCATTCATCGAAGTGTGCCTGCGGCAAATAAATTCCTTTTAAGGATCCTCACTCGGCTTGTGTCCATTGCCTAGGCCCGGACCACGACACCCAGGTCTGCTCCTTCTGCCAGGGCTTCAACAGCCGCATGAGGATCCACTGCCAGAAGGCCCTCTAAGCTTTCCTCCTTGAGGAGAAAATCAAGGCTATGGACCGTGACCCCCCCTCCAGAGGGGAATTTTCAGGGAAGTCCCCCTGGCACCACCAAAAGCACCGGGAGAAGGAGAGACCTAGATCCCCCTCCAGGGCCTCGGACTCCCGCAGCTCCGGCTACAGGTCGGACCGCTCTCTGTCGAGGGCCCGCTCTCAGCCTCCCCCAGTTCTGGTCAAATCGGTAAGTGGTTCCTCTTCTCTGCAGCCTTTAAAGACCTCCAGGCCTGCCTCTTCCACTCCGGCTAAGGCCTCGTCCAGGTCTGGGGAGCGCCACAAGTCGTCCTCCCGGCATCCGGCCTCCGACGTCAGGTCTGTCTCCCAACCGCTGCCTCCCCAGCGTAAGACCAAGGAGCTGACCTCTCTCAGGCGGATGTCGGATCCGACGTCGGCCCACCCGACGCCGGTCAAGGCCCACAGGCACTCCAAGGATCCGATGACCGTCCATCGACCGTCGCCGGTCAGGCAGTTGCCCCCGAGGACGCCGGCAGGGGGACCGGCATCTGCCACCGCAGAGAAGAGGACCACACCGCCGCCTACCGACGTCGGTCGGGAGGCGGTGTCGGAGGAGTCCACTCAGCCCGAAGACCAGGTGGGCGACCCCGGACCCGTCGAGCTCCCACAGGAACCCTCTCCGGAACCAGAGACCCCTGGGGACCCGACGCCTGATCCCGACGACAGACCACCGGCACCCGGCTCGTCGTTGGGCCTAAATCTGGGAGATGTGAAGGAGCTCTTCACCTTCTGGTGGGACACCATCAAGAAGGATGTGGTCACCACACAACCTCCTCCTGCGCCTGCTGCCCCTTTGACCCCTGCACTCCCTCCTCCACCTAGGGGATCAGCAGGACGGGCATCGCCCCCTAAGGAGCCAGCATCACCTCCTAGGAGCAGATCTTTGGAGAAAAGATGGCCTTCGTCAAGATCCACTTCTGGGTCACCGAGACCTAGGAGACGTCGGTACACCCCATCCATGGAGGATTCCAGATCTGACATCTCCGAGTGCTCCAGATCTCCGTCTCCAATCAGCATCCCCTCTCTGGATCCACGCGACCTTCCCAGGTCCCTTCCGGATGACCCCTCGTTCTCTGAGATAATGAGGCATATTCAAGAGAACATGGGGTGGGACGCTGAAGAGCTTAACCCCGGAAGACTACACCGTGCCCGCTATCTTCGGCAAAAAGATCCCAAGCCTGTGGTAGTGCCACCCTTGGTGGACACCTTTGTGGACGTCACCAAGGCTGCGTGGAAGCGTCCACACTCGACCCCGGCAATGCCGAAGAAGGCCGACCGCCTGTACAAGGCCCCGAGGGAGGACCAGTACTTGGCGAACCATCCTCTGGCCGACTCCCTGGTCATTACAGCCTCATATGACTGGTCTCAAAAACCGCAGCATTTGAGCACACAGCCATCGGACCCTGAGTCCAAGCAGTTAGACGTGCTGGGCAGGCGCACGTATGCGGCCACGACTTGAGCCATTAGGTCATTGAATTACCTCACCCACATGGTTCAGTTTCAGAATGCTTTGTGGGAGCAGGGACAGGACCTGGCTGAAAAACTGCCAGATGGTGGCCAGAAGGAGGAGCTGATGCAGCTCCTCCGTACGGGTTCGGACTTGGGAACCCAGGTTCTTAAAGCCGCTTACGACTCTGCGGACTCTTCGGCCAGAGCTGCGACCTCAGGCGTGTGTCTCCAGAGACACTCATGGCTCCGTATCTCCGGGTTTACCCCGGACGTCCAGAAGAACATCATGTATGCCCCTTATCATTGCGAAGTTCTCTTTGGTGAAGCCTCGGAAAAGGTCATCAACAAATTGCAGGAAGCCGGGAAGGTGATTAGATCTGTTCATGCCATGTACAGGTCTCGGCTCAGTTCCTTTCGCAGGAACCAGAGTCGCTTTCGCAGCCAGACTCAAAGGCCACAACCTCGTTCCGGCCAGCAACAGAGGGGCTCCTTCACTCGGAAAACCCAGGCCAAGACATCCTCAGGCAGAGCCCAACGAGCCACAAAGTTGGCCCAGCCTGCAGGACCTAATGCTGCCACAGCATGACTCCTTCCCGGCCCCCGCCCTTCCTCAGGATCAACGGGAAAGGTTGGGGGTCGCATCGCGGACCACCTGCAAGGGTGGCATTCGATCACCACCGACAGGTGGGTGCTACAGTTGGTCGAAAAAGGCCATTATATAGAATTTGTAGACAACCCGCCCACAAGGCCTCCTTTGCTTTCCCACTACCCGGGTCAGCACGCCCTGCTCATACAGCAGGAGGTGTTCACGCTCCTAGAGAAGGAAGCTGTGGAGCACGTTCCAGGGAACCAGAGAGGAGCAGGATATTATTCACACTTCTTCCTGGTTCCAAAGAAAACAGGGGACCTCCGTCCAATTTTGGACCTCAGCGACCTCAATCTGTCGGTCGCCTACAAGCACTTCTGCATGGTGACCCTTCAGGGACTAATCCCCATGCTGAAGAAGGACACTTTCTTGGCGTCCCTGGACATGCAGGATGCTTACCTGCACATTCCTACTGCTCAGGCGCACAGGAGGTTCCTGCGCTTCGAGTTTCTCGGCCGCCACTATCAGTTCCGGGCACTTCCCTTCGGACTGTCATCAGCACCTCGGGTTTTTACCAAGTGCATGGCAGTGGTGGCAGCATCTCTGAGGAGACAGGGCCACTATCTGTTCCCGTACCTGGATGATTGGCTTCTCATGGCCCCTTCCAAGGAGGCATTATGGATAGCCATCCAATGTACCCAGACCCTTTTTCAATCTCTGGGCATCCTCATCAACTACCAGAAGTCTCTCCTGGTACCATCACAGAAACTGCAGTTCATAGGGGCAGTTCTGGACACCGTCAAGGGGAAAGTTTTTCTCCCCGAAGTCAGAGCGGAATGCATTCGATCCCTCATAAGGGACCTGTCAGCGAAGAAGACCGTCTCAGCCAGACCCGTCCTTCGCCTGCTCGGACACATGGCTGCGGCCATTCCTACAGTCCCGATGGCAAGACTCCACATGCGGGTAACCCAGTGGATGTTGAGAGTGCAGTGAGACCAAAGGCAAGACCATCTGCAGCATCCAGTCCGAATCACGAAGGCCGTGATTCGGGACTGGCAATGGTGGCTAGATCCGGGAACCCTCTCCGTGGGGTTTCCCTTCACAGCGCCGTCCCCAACGGTTACTCTCTCCACAGACGCCTCAGGGCTGGGGTGGGGAGTGCACTTGGACGGGGTGAGGTCTCAGGGAACATGGACAGTCCAGGAATCTCATCTCCACATTACATATTGGAGATGAGGGCGGTCCTTTATGCCCTGCAAGCCTTCCAGTCGGACATTCCACCGAGTACCCTTCTGTTGCAAACAGACAATACTGCGGTGATGTATTACCTCAACAAACAAGGAGGCACACACTCCTACCCCCTTTGCAGGGAGCCCATGAGAGTGTGGGAATGGGTATTACGACACGGCGCAAACCTCATTGCAGTTCACGTCCCCGGGGTGGACAATACCGTCGCAGACAGCCTGAGTCGTTCCCAGGAGGTGGCAGAGGATCTGTTCAACAGATGGGGCACTGCAGAATTAACCTAAGTGATGGTTTTTAAGAATATGAAAATGGTATAAGACATACTGTAGAAGCCTCAAAGCAATCACCTGGTATTTTCAGGGAAATATCGTGGGCTGGGGTGAGCACTCTGAAGTGATGATATAACTGTATATTAGATTATAAACTAAAACATTGTTATTTTCTTTTTATAATAGCAACACAGTGGGACCTGAGGAATTGGTGACGCCACAAAACTGTTGCCCCTATTCTGTTTGTGTGGTGAAAATAAAAGAAGATTGATTTAAGATTACATCCAGTGGAGTTCTTCCTAATCAATTTTTCCAGCTAAATATATGTCCCTTTAAAAAGTCATTTTCGTCCCGCACAAAACTTCCGCTTTTTAGTTGAGCACAGTTTATTTTCCTGGAATTAAATTTTTTTCTCTAACTCCTTTCTGAACTTTTCAAAGTTCCTATTCCCAGAATATTTCTGTAAATCCAATTCCTTACTTTCTAGTTCAACATCAATCTTTACTTGATCTTTCTTGGACTTTTCAACAATGAGATCCATCCATTTATTGGTGGCTTCTGTTGAAATCGCATACCACCTATCCACAAAGTCCTGATCGTCAAGACCAAAAGACAGATCCTTAAGTATTCTAAGTCCTCGCGGCACTCTTCCCTCGCTAAGGTAAGCCTCAATAGACTTAGTCTACCAGTGATTCCTCCTTGATTTAATTGCAGTTCTTTCAAACTAAAAAAATGTCCCTTTAATGTTATCTGTGGACAGCATCCTCTCAGTCTGTGCCAGATTCCCCTCTGCAGCGCCAGTTGAACCCACATGTTCCACTCTAGCAAATAGGTCCTGTCCTTTCAAATTGCAGAAAATGCTCTCAGTATTTCCAAATTCTGCTTGGTTCCTATTCAAGTTCTAATTAGCGCCACTGCTCATCCTTGCCGGTTCAGACATTTCCCGGTATACGATAATGCAGGTATTGCTTCAGAGTGTCCCTTCTAGCACGGCTATCAAGATCTTCAGGATAATTGTGTTAGGTCTGTGCGTAGCTCCTCACGGTAATTCAGAGTATGCAGAGCCACACAAGATCCACAGGATGCTCAGTGACAAACTGGAGTCAATATGAAAAGCAGTCAAGGCGCAACAAACACAAAAAGACCATCACCCAAAAAGTACAAGACTTAGTGCTTATTTTTTTTTTTTTTTTTTCACAACTGTATTCATCCTTCTTGGCGGGCTGCCCGGTCGTCTCTGCCAACCTACCAGACTTGGGGTCGTTCAGGGACTTGTAACGCCATGCACGCCCCGGCGGAACCCCAGAGCCAGCCCAGAGGCTTCATCCTTGGGTGGCCCCGACATTTTCTCCCCTGGTCGTTCCTACTCCCAAGACCCCGGAAGTGGTGACGCATGCGTGTGGATGCGCACCGCAGCTCCAGTACCAGTCTCTTCTGCCCTCCCTCGGCCTAACTTTAGTACTCCTTGGAGCGACGAAGCCACTCTGGGGTGGCCAAGCTCCAAGGAGACCAAGTTCTTCCTCCCAAGGCAGAGGGCCACCAGCATCCTCTCCCCCCCCCCATTCGACCTAGGATGACTCAGGCTCATTCCCGAACCCGGGTCGCCGGCGTGTTACGAGATGTGGCATCTAGTGCCTCAACCCTCTGTGCCACCAGGCTGGCCGACTTGATGCTTCTTTAATAAATCTCACTGCACAGGAACACATTAACAGACAAAAGGCTGACTCAGAGACTCAAGAACCAACAGATATAACCTGTAACATTTCACCAACTCTTTGGCTTTGACGAAGATAGAAATGTAGGGTATACACACCCTTTTTATAGCCCAAGTGGCTATGATCATAATATGAAGATTTAAAGTGACATAGTGCTTTAAACAAATCTACCATATAATTAAACAAACTCTGGCCAGAGCCGAGAGGGCTGTGACGAGCTGCCAAGTGAGCAAAGTTACACATGTGCGTAGAAATTATTGAAAGGCTGGGTGTAACTTGGCCATTTTTTTAGAGGTGTTGCACCAGATTTTCAACATGGCCTTTTTGGAACCCCTCCACAAAAAGACTGCCAGTATCATTTTGTTCACTTGTCCCCAAAGGTGATTTTGCAGAGTGACCACACCATTCTGTGCCACTGGTGTGAAAACACGTTTTGGGCAGGATGTGATAAATGACAGCTGTACTGTTAAAAAGGAGGTGTGCAAAAATGGCAATGTTGAAAATGTGGAGTGAAAATATTACAAATTGGCAAAGTTAGGCGATGCGTAGAAACTGGGCAACGACGTCCAGAATAGTCATTTTTGAATTTTTGCACCAAATTTTGCAACATGGGCTTTTTGAGACCCCACTTCATGAACAGTGCCACTGTCATTTCATGAATCGGTCCCGAAAGGTGATTCCTCGCAGCGACCGCAAAATCACCTTTTGGGACAGAGTAACGAAATGACAGTGAACATTTTCACGAGGTGGGGTCCCAAGAACCCCATATTTAAAATTTGGGGCCAAAATTCCAAAAAATGGCTGATTTATCAACATAAGTTGAAAACACCATTGAATGGCATTATAGCACGCTTACCTTTGATTCTTCAGTTTGCAGTTTGGCTTTGAAGAGTGCAGATGTGTCCCAGTCCAGAGAAGATGACAGTGCCGACCTTCAGAGGTAAGTATTGGGTAAGGGGAAGGGGTGCCGGGAGGTGGGTGCTCAGTGGGAGGGTGGTGATGGGAGAGGGGGACTGGGGTGACGACAGAGGACCGTTTTTTTTACAGATTACAAAACACATTGTGGGACAGTTTTCTTTATTTACAGGAAACGGGGGACCAGATATTTGGGCACACTGGGCTGGGCTCCCAGTGTGTCACATGAGTGGAGGGGGGTGGATACATGATGCTGACATGGGTATTGGGGACCCAGATGTTGGCACGTTGATGGGAATAGGAAGGACAGCAGCAGTGGGAGGGTGCAATATGGTTTTCTTTGTTGCCGGTGCTGGCGGCGGCGACGAACTTGAGCATGCGCAGTTGCGGTGAATAGCATTTTGCCATTCACAGCATGACTGTGCCAGCAGAACTGCGCATGCGCGTGAGTTGCGCATGTGCAGTGCATGCTCCGGAATGTGGAAGTAACACCCAAAATAGTGCGGCTGTTATTCCATAGCGGCCGATCATGGCAGAGGGTTTCAAGCTCCGTTGGGACTTTCAGAAGAATACTTCCAAAAGTCCAACAGAAGGTTCCACGACAGCCGTTTTTAGAACTACCATCAATCCCAAAATGGCTATAGGCTCTGCCCACAGCCCTAAAAATGTAGTCTGTTTTAAAACAAAGTGAACACTGTAAGTGTGCTACCACAACAATTCTATTGGTGGTGGTTATTTCTTCTATATATGGAGTGGCAACTATATGTATTAAAAGTCCCCCCTCCCTTTTGTATTTTTGTCTCCCCCCAATTCTCCACTTTGTCCTCAGTTTGATGGTGTGGGAAAAAAACCTTGCATATTTGTACACTGCTGCCTTTTTTAATTCCTAGCCCAAGTCAAGTTTCTCTTTTTCTAATGGTCCTGGTTCCCTCGAATTGGGATACATTTATTTTTGATGTGTATTTTTTCACATCGTGAGAATTAATTTTCCTATTTTTAAATATGTATCCTGGAAATAGTTCTCTTGCTCTTTTTCCTAAACATTCATTACTGTTTTTCCTAAAGTATTTATAAACCCTTTGTAAGAGTGTGATGGTTGCTAAGATTGTGAGGAAATTTATTTTCAAACAACATGAAGTCTTGATGTATTCTGACAATTTGTAGTTAGCTCCAGCTCTGGAACTGCCCCGGAGAGTGAAGGGTTAAATTCTATGCCAGGCATAGAACGTTGGGCTTGAGCTCAGTTAAATACTCCGTCTGTGTCCTTTCAAACCCAAACCGTCAGATTCTTTACTCCGCCTCACTGAACAGCCGCTCCAGAGATTTCTCCTTCTGCTCTGTTCTTCGCGGTTAAAGTTTTGATTTTTGTTCCGTTTTTCGGTTCGAGACTCTGTCTGTGGTACTGTAAGTACTTAGATTAGTAGCTGTTGTGTGGAAATTGTGAAAATTTTTCCGATCGGTTTGGCTGAACCGATCTTGTAGTAAGATCTTGAAAAGGAAAAAGTTAGTGTGTGGTTACCGGTCCGTATCAGTTTTAACAAAAACGTAATTTTAGTGTATTTTTCCATCACCCTTGACACGGTGTGAAACCGATAGGGGAGTCTCGCCTGGCGGTTGCCATATAAAGGGTAAGTTGGTTAGGTTGGCCACGTCTGAGGAACCTAAGAAAAAGATCAGGCCCACTGGATTTCAACACTGCTGTGTGTGTGTGGGGAGGTCTTTGCTAAGGCCGATCCCCATACCACCTGTGTTTACTGTTTGTGGTTTGACCACCTCAATTCAGACTGCCAAATTTGTAATAATTTCCCTAAGTCTACCCTGGAGAAAAGGTTAGGTAGACTTAGGGATAAGGAGGCCGAGAAATCCACTGACCCGGAAGGCCAGCCCGGTTCGGTTCCTACCGAACCAGGAGTGCCTTCTGACCAGGGCGATACTTCCTCGGGCAAGAGGAGAGCCGATCCTGAGGGATCGGTTCCTACAAAAAGAAAACGAAAGGATAAATCGTCCGGTTAGGATCCAGAGCTGCATGTTCCCACCGCCGAAGAAATAGCCAAAGCGATTCAGATTGTGGAATCGCTTCGTCCGGTTCCGACCGATCCAGCGCCTTCTGGCAGAGGTTCGGTTTGGTCAGTTCCCCCGGTTCAGGATTATTCCCCTGAAGATTTTTACGAACCGGAGTTTGATGAGGAGGGTGATTTTGAAGAGGATGATTTCGACGGTGAAAGTCTGGATGTGCCTGTGGAACCAGACATCTCCCCAGACAGACCTTCTGGTGTTTCCCCGCCTAGGCATGCTGAGTCCCCTTCCCACTTTCTGTTCTACAGAAAAGTGGCTCAAACCCTCCAGCTTCCTATTGAGAAGGCTGTAGAGGATCAAGAGGAGCCTGACTTCATAGAGATGATGGACATCCCAGAGTCTAAGAGTCTGTCTATTCCCGGTCATAGGTCATTTGGGAAATGGACACAAAAAATTCTTAGGTCTCCTAACTCTGTATCTCCTGTTGACAAGAGAGTGGACAAGAGGTACACCTTGTCAGGCTCGGATACAGAATTTCTTTACCAACAATGCAGCCATGCTGGGGTAGTGCAGGCTGCTGCCTGTGACAAGGCAAACACCCCCTTGGCTTCACACACCCCAGACAAAGATTCCAGGAAGGTAGATGCAACGGCAAAGAAACAGTACTTGGCACCATCTTTGGAACTCAGGCAGGCTAATTATATGGCCTATACAGCCAGGTACCAGATGTCCAGGTGGGATACTGTACTGACACTGGCTAAACAGGCTTCTCCCCAGCTAGCCAAGGAGCTGGAGGGGGTGGCTGCTGATGGGATTGAGGCATCAAAGATGCAATTTCATGCTGCTGTGGACTCCAATGATGTGTCATCAAGAGTCATGGCTACATCTGTGGCTCTTCGGAGAATGGCCTGGCTCAGATGTATTAGCCTTTCGCAGGACACCCAGGCTAAGGCCATGAATTTCCCTGTAGTGGGTAATTCTCTGTTTGGGAGCAGACAGAGAATTACATGAAGAAAATGGATGAGTACAGCACCACTTATAGGAGTGCCCAGGCCAAGGAGAGGCAGGCAGCTTCTCAGAGGCAGCAAGCTAGGGGTAGGGGCAGGCCTTTTCACAGGCCTTTCTACCAGGCACAGGCCTCCTCTTCCTTTTCTCAGAGGGGGTTTTTCAGAGGGAGAGGCAGAAGGGGGATGAGCAGGGCTGCATCCACCCCTCAGCCTAAGGCTGCTGCCAAGCAGACACCTTGATGTGTCAGCCCGGTCGACTCCCATTCCAGTAGGAGGCAGGCTGGCTTACTTTGTCCAGGACTGGATGTCTGTTACCTCAGACAAGTGGGTCCTGGAGGTTGTAGTTAGGCTGGTTCTCAGTTTCAAAAGTTTTCCAAACTGAGACCCAGATCCTTTCCACCTGCAAATACTTCAGAAACTCTTGCTCTAGAGGCAGAGGTTTTGTCTCTACTGGCTTTAAAGGCCATAGAGAGAGTTCCTACTCCATACAGGGGCAAAGGTCTGTACTCCAGGTACTTCCTTACCCCAAAAAAGACAGGGGAGTGGCGACCCATCCTAGATCTAAGATACCTAACAAGCACCAAGTAAAGCCAAAATTCAAGATGGTGACTCTGGGCACAATTCTTCCCTCTCTGAGGCCAGGAGACTGGCTAGCTTCCCTGGACCTCAAGGATGCCTATTTTCACATTCCCACCAGGTGCTTCCACAGAAAGTACCTCAGGTTCGAATTGCCCTCAGGCCATTTTCAGTTCAGAGCAATGCCCTTCGGTCTAACCTCAGCTCCAAGGGTGTTTACAAAGTGCCTAGCAGTAGTAGTGGCCTTTTTAAAAAGGGAAGGAAAAGAATCTCTATTTTTCCATATCTGGACGATTGGCTTCTGGTGGGCCAGTCTTCAGACCAAGTCAAGTCAGATCTGCATGTTACCCATAATGTTCTCACTTCCCTGGGGTTCTTTCTCAATCTTCCCAAGTCAGTTCTCGAACCAGTACAGATCCTCATTTTTAAAGGGGCAGAGCTGGACACCCTCAAGGCAAGAGCCTTCCTTCCTCTGGAAAGGGCAAAAGCCATCTCTTAGCTGGCCTCTTCCTTTCTCCCTCTGGTTTCTCGACCAGCAAGGCATTTTCTTCAGCTTCTGGGCCACATGGCAGCTTCCACAGCAGTGGTCCAAGGGGCCAGGTTTCAGATGAGGGACATTCAGTTCCATCTGAGAACATTTTGGTCCCAAAGGAAAGATCCTCTTACCAAGCTAGTTCCTGATACTCAGACCTTAATTCAGGCCCTTCAGTGGTGGCAGGACCTGGACAATCTGAGGCAGGGTGTTCCATTTGTCTCTCAGACTCGCTCTGTGGTTCTTACCACAGATGCTTCCCTTTTGGGGTGGGGAGCCCATCGTGGGGGCTCTCACTGCCCAGGGACTGTGGTCCATTTTGGAATCCCTTCTTCACATCAACCTTCTGGAGCTCAGAGCAATACTGCTTGCCCTACAAACTTTCTCTCACTCAGTACAGAACAAGGTGGTTCAGATCAGGACGGACAACACTACCACCATGTGGTACATCAACAAGCAGGTAGGCACTCGGTCCACGGCCTTGCGCACAGAGGCCATGAAAATATGGTCCCTGGCTTATTCCCTACAGACCTCTCTGGTAGCAATCCACCTCCCAGGAAAGGACAATGTGCTAGCAGATGCATTGAGCAGGATTTCCCAGGGCCATCACGAATGGTCTCTAGATCCTTTGGTATTGAAGGTGATTTTCTCAAGGTGGGGCACTCCAGAGATAGATCTCTTTGCAGCCCCTGTCAATCACCAGCTTCCTCTGTTTTGTTGCAGACCCCCAGTCTTGGGCTCAGTCACTCTGGATGCCATTTTGAACTGGGAAGGGAAATTTCTTTATGCCTTCCCTCTACTGTTCAAGGTTCTAGTCAAGGTAAGGTCACAACCTTGCAAAGTGATTCTGATTGCTCCAGACTGGGCCAGGCAGCTTTGGTACCCCCTGTTGCTGTCCCCAGCAGTCCATCTTCCCCTGTCTCTTCTCAGGAATTACAATCTGTTAACCTTCTCTCAGGGGAGGATTTGGTATCCCAATCTTCGGTGACTCAGTCTCAAGGCATGGCTCTTGAAGAGTTAGAATATGCAGACTTACATCTGTCCCAAGGGGTTCTGGATATTCTCATAACTTCTTGAAAGCCTGCCACCAGAAAAACTTACAACTCCAAATGGATAAGGTTCAGCATTTAGTGTTCCAAGAAGCATATATCCCCAGACACTGCTGAGTTGTCTACAGTCCTGGATTATATGGTTCACCTTAATGGCCTAGGCCTCAAGCCTACTACTCTCAAAGTTCATTTGTCAGCTGTTTCTGCTTTCCTGTCAGTGGGAAGTCTTCCTCACTATCATCTCACCCTGTATTCTGTAAATTTTTCAAATGATTGCTTTATACCAATCCCCCTTTTAGGGATCCTGCTCCTGCCTGGGATTTGAATATTTGCATTGCTCAGCTTATGCAACCCCTTTTTGAGCCTATGTCCTCAGCAGAGCTCAAGTACTTGACTTGGAAAACTGTGTTTTTGGTTGCTGTTACCTCTGCCAGACGTATCAGTGAATTGCAAGCCCTGTCAGTGGAGCCTGACTTGATCTCTTTCCATAGAGATAAGGTGGTCCTTAGAACCAATAGAAGGTTCCTGCCTAAAGTGGTTTCTGATTTCCACTTAAACCAATCTGTGTCTCTTCCTGTGTTCTTCACTGATCACACCTCCTCAGAGGATCGGAGGCTACACAATTTAGATGTTAAAAGGGCCCTTAGTTACTACATAGAACGTATAAAGTGTCACAGGTTTGACTCCCTCCAGTTGTTCCTCACTTATGGGGAAGTAGGTGAGGGAAAACCTGCCACCAAGAGAACCATTGCCAGGTGGATTGTGTCCTGTATTCAATTCTGCTATGAAAAACTGGGAAAAACTGCACCTTCAGGCCTGAGGGCTCATTCCACTGGAGGTACAGCTGCATCTCTGGCTGCAGCTAGGGATATCCCCTTGTTAGAAATCTGTCAAGCAGCCACCTGGAAAACAGTTCATACCTTTACCAAGCATTACTCTCTGGATATCCATGCTAGGTTTGGCACAGCAGTACTTCAGAGCCTGTTCCCAAAGTAGGTTTCTGTCCCTCCTCCTTGGAGGTACTGCATGGTAGTCTTCAAATTGTTAGAATACAGCAAGACTTCATGTTGTTTGAAGAAAAAATGACTCACCTTAGTAATTGTATTTCTTCTAATGGAGTCTTGCTGTATTCTGACCTCCCTATCTGCCTCCCCTCTCAGAACCTGTTTTTGGGAAGTGGGTGGGCAGGTACAGTGTTGCACCCCAGGGGTGTCTTTACTCCACTCCTGTTGTGCTGGGTGCTTTGTATTTGTTTAATTAAGAGTTTTTTAGTTCTTATTACCTGGTTTTGGTTCTTTGGGTTTCCTGACTTGAGTCTTTTGGGGAATCCAAAGTCTTTGTTGCCAGTTGGCTACTAGGAGTTTTTACAATTTCCACATTTAGTCCGTGAGTTTTAGCTCGTAAGAATCTTGACGGTTTGGGTTTGAAAGGACACAGACAGAGTTTTCAACCGAGCTCGAGCCCAACGTTCTATGCCTGGCATAGAATTTAACCCTTCAATCTCCGGGGCCGTTCAAGAGCTAGAGCTAACTGCAAATTGTCAGAATACAGCAAGACTCCATTAGAAGAAATACAATTACTAAGGTGAGTAATTTTTTCTTCCAGTCTATTTAGTACACACCAGGATATATGGAATGCAGAATATGAAACCATATTAGTAAATAAAAACAAAATTAATTCTTTATATGAAGTATGGTATGAATGAGCAATTTTTAAAATGAATAATTGTGGTAGCACACTAACAGTGTTCACTTTGTTAGTTTTAAAACAGACTACCTTTTTTAATTATATACTGTAGTAGGTTTGTTTAAAGCACTATGTCACTTTATCATGTGATCACAGCCAATTGGTCTATAAAACGGGTGTGTATACACTACATTTCTATCTTTGTCAAAGCCAAAGAGTTGGTGAAACGTTAGAAGTTTTATCTGTTGGTTCCTGAGTCTCTGAGTCAGCCTTTTGGGTGTTCTTGTGTTCCTGTGCGGTGAGATTTATTAAAGAAGCATTAAAATAACAGTGTCAGTGGCTCAATAGGTAGCACGCTCGCCTCTGAGGCCGGGAGATCAGAGGGCTGTGGGTTCAGTTCCCACATCTGGCACTTGGGGTAATATCCCAATACTGACATTGTAGTGTAGCATGAGGGGGATGCTGCACTTCTGAGGTGCTGTCTTTCAGATGAGACGTTAAACAGAGGTCACATCTGCCTGGATTGGTGGTAGTTCAGGTAGATGTTAAAGATCCCATGGCACCTATCGAAAAGAGTAGGGGAATTTCCCCGGTGTCCTGGCCAAACTTCCCCCATTCACTAAAAATACCACCAACAGCTTGGTCTGGTTCAGTTTCAGTTGGTTATCCTCTGTATCCCCCCCTCCCCCCGGTTCCCGGAAAAAGGGACTTCTAGGCCCAGTGGACTTACCAGGTCAACAAAATTCAATAAATAAATAAGTCTTGTACTTTTTGGTGGACAGTCTTTCTGTGTTTGGTATGCCGTGACTTCTTTTCACATAGCATTCCAAGTGTCCACCACCCTCTCTGTGAAGAAGTGCTTCCTGACCTCCCTTCTAAACCTCCCACCCACCAGCTTAAGACTGTGCCACCTCATGTTATGATTGCCACTCAGTTTAAAGAGACTCTTCTTATCAACCTTATTTATCCCTTTCAAGTACCTGAAGGTCTCAGTCATGTCTCCTCTCTCTCTCCTGTCTTCCAGGGAGTACATGTTTAGTGTCCTCAACCTCTCCATGTATGCCTTACCCTGCTGACCCAATATCATCTTTGTAGTCCTCCTCTGGACCTTCTCCAGCAGGATAATGTCCTTTTTGAGGTGTGGGCACCAGTACTGAACTCCATACTCTTGATGTGGCCTTACCAGTGATCTGTACAAGGGCAGTATAGCCTTCTCTCTCCTACTACTGATCCCCCTAGATATGAATCCCAGCATCTTGTTTGCCTTTGCTGCTGCTTTCTTGCACTGCGTAGAGTGCTTCAGGTCACTAGTGATCATGACTCCCAGGTCCTTTTCCTCCTCTAGTCACATTTATTCCCTCTGTGTGCACCCCTCCATGTACCCTTGTTATGTGTTCCTCACTCCCTTCACTCTTTGCTAACTGTATTCTCTCCCCTTCCACCTCCTCCCTCCAGACCTCGTCCATCACTGTGGGAGAGAGGTTCACTTACCTCCTCCTCTTGGAGTCTGCAGGCCTGTATGCCTGCTGCCCCCGTAATTTAAATTAAGTGTAGTGGTTATGTATTCCACCTGTTTGTCCCTGAGTACCCTCAACCCCTCCCTACTGAGGTGTAGCCTGTCTGGTGAAAAGAGTGCTTTCAAACAACATGAAGTCTTGGTGTATTCTGACAATATGCAGTATTCTCCAGCACTGGAACTGCGCCGGAGAACTAAGGGTTAACTCTATGCCAGGCATAGAACATTAAGCTCGAGCTCGGCTCAGACCATTACCTGCTGCACTTCAGAATCAACCGTCAGATTCTTTACTCCGCCTGACTGAACGGTCGCTCCGGAAAGTTTCTCCATCACTCGGTTTCGGTACAGTAAGTCATCGGTTCAAACCGATAAACTATTTTATTTCGGTTTAGATTACTCCTGCTGTGGTTGTGAGTATTTGTCCTTTTCTATGTGGAAATTGTAAAAAAAGAAAAAAAGTTTTAATGTGAGGAAATTTGTGGGTATTTTGGTCGGTTCGGCTGAACCGATACCTCATTTTCTGTTGTCTTTCTTTCAGGTTTTGAGGTTCGGGGTGATCTGTTGTAAGCATTTCTTTTTTGTTTCTTTCAATACCGTAACACGGTTAGAAACCGATCAGTTTAGTCTTCTTGGCCGAAGCCGTGTAAAGGCAAGTTTTTTCTTAGTTACTATGGCTCAGTCTGAGAAACCCAGAAAAAAAAGGGCCCACTGGTTTTCAGCACTCTGGTATGTGGGAGGCCTTGCTAAGGCCGATCCCCACACCACCTGTGTGTATTGTCTGGGGTTTGACCACCTCGATTCAGACTGCCAGATCTGTAAGAATTTTCCCAAATACACCTTGGACAAGAGATTGGGTAGGCTGCAGGAAAAGGAGGCCGTAAAATCCGCTGACCTGAATGGCCAGCCCGGTTTGGTTTTCACCGAACCAGAGGAAGTGCCCTCTGACCAGGGTCAGACTTCCTTGGGCAAAAGGAGAGCTGATCCCGAGGAGTCGGTTCTAAGTTGGCCGATTCGGATCCAGAATTGTCACGTCCAACCGCCGAAGAAATAGCCAGGGCGATTAGTATAGTGGAATCGCTCCGTTCGGCCCCAACTGATCCAGCACCGCAAACCGGTTCGGTCGGTTCCACCGGTTCCCGATTACTCCCCTGAAGATTTCTATGAACCGGATTTGGAGGGGGACGAAGATTTTGACTATGAAGACGAGGATGAAGGTCTGGATGAGCCTATCGAACCGGTCATTTCCCCAGACAGACCTTCTGGTGTGTCCCCTCCTAGGCTTTCTGAGTCCCCTTCCCATTTTTTGTTTTACAAAAAAGTGGCTGAGACCCTCCAGCTCCCTATGGGTGAGACTGTAGAGGAGTCAGAGGAGCCTGACGTTGTGGAGATGATGGATATCCCAGAGTCCAAAAGATAGTTTATTCTCCTCCGTAAGTCTTTTGGGACACAGAAACACAAACTGTTGAAGACTCATAATTCCTTACCTCCAGTGGACAACAGAATAGACAGGAGGTATTTGTTGTCAGGCTCTGATTTGAAGTTCCTTTACCAGCAATGCAGCCATATTGGGGTAGTGCAGGCTGCAGCATGTGACAAGGCTGGCATTCCTTTGGCTTCTCACCCCACTGACAAGGACTCCAGGAAGATAGATGCCATGGCCAAGAAACAGTACTTGGCATCTTCTCTGGGACTCAGGCAGGCAAATTACATGGCCTATGCAGCCAGGTACCAGAACTCCAGATGGGATACTGTGTTGGAACTGGCTGAGCAGGCTTCCCCCCAGCTAGCCAAGGAGCTGGAGGAGGTGGCTGCTGATGGAATCGAGGCATTAAAGATACAGTTTCATGCTGCTCTTGACTCCAATGATATTTCATCACGAGTCATGGCTACATCTGTGGCTCTTCGGAGGATGGCTTGGCTCAGGTGTAATAGCCTCTCGCAGGATACCCAGGTTAAGGCCATGGATTTTCCTGTTTTGGGTAATTCTCTGTTTGGGGAGCAGACAGAGAACTACATGAAAAAAATGGACGAGTACAGGACCACCTATAGTAGTGCTCAAGCTAAGGAAAAGCAATCAACTCCTCAGAGGCAGCAGTCTAGGGGCAGGGGTAGGCCTTTTCATAGGCCTTTCTACCAGGCGGGGGTTCTTTAGAGGGAGAGGCAGAAGGGGGATGAGCAGAGCTGCATCCATCTCTCAGCCTAAAGCCCCTGCCAAGCAGACACCCTGATGTTTCAGCCCGGGTCGACTCTCCTATCCCTGTAGGAGGCAGGCTGGCTTACTACTTCCAGGCCTGGAAGTCTGTAACCTCAGACAAGTGGGTCCTGGAGGTAGTAAGCCAGGGACTGGTCCTCAGCTTCAAAAAGTTTCCAAAGCTGGGGATCAGGTCTTTTCCACCTGCAAACAACTCCAGAACCATTGCCCTAGAGGCAGAGGTTTTCTCTCTGTTGTCTCTCAGGGCCATAGAGAGAGTTCCTACATCCCTCGGGGGCAAAGGTCTGTACTCCAGGTACTTCCTTACGCCAAAGAAGACAGGAGAGTGGTGGTCCATCCTAGACCTAAGGTGCTTAAACAAGCATTTACTGAAGCCAAAGTTCAAAATGGTGACTCTGGGAAAAATTCTTACCTGTCTGAGACCAGGAGACTGGCTAGCCTCCCTAGATCTCAAGGATGCCTACTTCCACATCCCCATCAGGTGCTTCCACAGAAAGTACCTCAGGTTCAAATTGCCCTCAGGCCATTATCAGTTCAAAGCAGTGCCCTTCAGCCCAACATCAGTTCCACGGGTGTTTACAAAATGCCTAGCACCAGTAGTAGCCTTCCTCAGAAGGCAAAACATTGCCATATTTCCATATGTGGACGACTGGCTCGTAGTGGGGCAGTCTCCAGAGCAAGTCAGGTCAAGCTTGCAAGTCATTCAACGCTTGCTCACCTCCCTTGGATTTCTCCTCAATCTCCCAAAGTCAGTTCTGCAGCCTGTTCAGCTCCTCACTTTCATAGGAGCAGAACTAGATACTGTTCAGGCAAAGGCTTTTCTCCCTCTGACAAGGGTAAAGGCCATTGCAGACCTAGCTTCTTCCTTTCACCTTCGGGTCTCTCGGCCAGCAAGGCATTTTCTTTAGCTTTTGGGTCACATGGCAGCCTCCACAGCTCTGGTTCAAGGTGCCAGGTTTCAGATGAGGGACATTCAGTCCCATCTAAGGGCTTATTGGTCACAGAAAAAGCACTCCCTGACCAAGCTGGTTCCAGTGACTCAGACTTTGATCCAGGCTCTCCAGTGGTGGTTGGATCAAAGCAACCTAAGGCAAGGTGCCCCTTTCGTCTCCCTTTCCCACTCGCTGGTTCTGACCACAGATGCTTCTCTCCTGGGCTGGGGTGCTCATCTGGAAGACCTCACAGTTCAGGGGCTGTGGTCTCCTCAGGAGTCCCTGCTGCACATCAGTCTTCTGGAGCTCAGGGCTATCTACCTGGCTGTATTGGCCTTCTCACAATCAGTTCAGAACAAGGTGGTTCAGGTCAGAACGGACAACACCACCACCACCATGTGGTACATCAACAAGCAGGGAGGCACTCGGTCTACAGCCTTGTGCATGGAAGCCATGAAGTTGTGGTCCCTGGCTTATTCTCTGGAGACGACCCTAGTAGCAATCCACCTTCCGGGGAAGGACAATCTGATAGCAGATGCATTGAGCAGGATTTCTCAGGTCCATCATGAATGGTCCCTGGGTCCCCTAGTTCTGAAAGAGATTTTCTCAAAATGGGGCACCCCACAGATAGACCTCATTGCAGCCCCACACAATCACGAACTTCCCCTCTTTTGTTGCAGACCCCCAGTGTTGGGCACAGTCCCTCTGGATGCCCTACTTCTGGATTGGAAGGGGAAATGTCTGTATGCTTTTCCTCCCTTTCCCCTGGTATTCAGAGTTCTGGTCAAAATGAGATCACAGTCTTGCAAAGTGATTCTGATTGCTCCAGATTGGGCCAGACAGCCCTGGTATCCTCTGTTGCTGTCTCTGGCAATTCATCCTCCTCTGGTTCTCCCCCAGAGTCACAATCTGTTAACCTCCTCTAAGGGGAGAATTTGGTATCCCAACCTTCGGTCTCTGAACCTCAGGGCCTGGCTCTTGAGGAGCTAGAATTTGCTGGTATGAATTTGTCCCAGGGGGTTCTGGATATTCTTAAGGCCTCCAGGAAACCTGCTACTAGGAAAACTTACAATTCCAAATGGAAGAGATTTTCTGTTTGGTGTTCAGGTAAGCATATTTCTCCAACCACTGCTGACCTGTCTGCAGTCCTTGACTATATGGTTCACCTTAATAGTTTAGGTCTTAGGCCAAATACCCTCAAGGTTCATTTGGCTGCTGTTTCCGCATTCCTCTCAGTGGGGAAGCCTTCCTCACTGGCATCTCACCCCTTATTCTGTACATTCTTTAAAGGGCTTACCCATACTAACCCTCCATTTAAAGAGCCTATTCCTGTTTGGGATCTTAATATCTGTATTGCTCAACTGATGCAGCCACCTTTTGAGCCCTTGGCATCAGCAGAGCTTAAGTACCTGACTTGGAAGGCTGTGTTTTTGGTAGCCATCACCTCTGCCAGATGCATTGGTGAGTTGCAGGCCCTTTATGTGGAGCCTGACTTTATCTTATTTCACAGGGTCAAGGTGGTCCTCAGAACTAATTGAAAGTTTCTACCAAAAGTGGTCTCGGACTTTCATCTGAACCAGTCCATGACCCTTTCTGTCTTTTTCACTGACCACTCCTCTTCAGGTGAGACGAGGTTGCACAGTCTGGACCTTAAGAGGGTCCTTAGTTATTACATAGAGCATACTAAGGCCCTTGAATCTGGATCTTCTTCATTGTTCCTCACTTATGGGGAAGTGGGGAAGGGTAAACCTGCTACTAAGAGAACTATTGCCAGATGGATTGTCTCTTGTATACAATTCTGCTATGAAAAGCTGGGCAAGGTACCTCCCTCAGGCCTGAGGGCTCATTCGACTAGAAGTACAGCAGCTTCTCTAGCTGCTCCAGAGATGTTCCTCTCTTAGAGATTTGTAATGCAGCCACTTGGAAAACAATCCATACTTTCACCAAGCATTACTTCCTGGACAGCCAGGCTAGGAGTGATGCGAGGTTTAGCACAGCAGTACTGCAGATCCTGTTTCCTAAGTTGGTTCTGGACCCTCCTCTGGGGAGGTACTGCTTGGAGTCTGCATATTATCAGAATACAGCAAGACTTCATGTTGTTTGAAGAAAAAAATACTCACCTTAGTAATTGTGTTTCTTCTGATGGAGTCTAGCTGTATTCTAACCTCCCTCCCTGCCTCCCCTCTCAGAACCTAGCTGTTCTGGGATGTGGGCTGGCAGGTACAGTGTTGCACCTCAGGTGTGCATTGCCCTTCTCCCTTGTTGGCAGAAGGGATGCATAGTGTTTTAATAGTGGACTTTTAAAATTCTGTTCTACTACCAGGTTTCTTTGTTTGGGGTTCTCGACTTGAGTCTTAGGGACCCTAGATGTTAATTGCCTTTTGGCTATAGTGTTTTTTTACAGTTTCCACATAGCAGCTACAGTTGCCATTTGACTCGTAAGAATCTGACGGTTGAGTCTGAAGTGCAGCAGGTAGTGGTTTGAACTGAGCACGAGTTCAACGTTCTATGCCCTGGCATAGAGTTAACCCTTAGTTCTCCGGGGCAGTTCCAGTGCTGGAGAATACTGCATATTGTCAGAATACAGCAAGACTCCTTTAGAAGAAACACAATTACTAAGGTGAGTAATTTTTTCTTGTTTGACCAGGTGTCCTCCCAGTCCCCAGTACAGATAAACATCTCCTCCCTGCACCATTTCTTCAGCAAGTCATTAAAATCCTCTGTTCTTCTTTTCCTGGCTTTGCTGGCCCTTGTTACTGGTATCACCTTTCATATTGATATTCGACTTTAAAAAGTCAAGCCATGACACCAGGCATGCACACAAGCATCCCTCTTCTGTCCATGCTCGGCGTCGGGGCTGGACTTTCCAAAACCAAATATCAGTATGAAACAGCCCTCATTTCTTTTCTCCATATACATTTTATTTCCTGATCTCCCAGGCAGCCCTTCTAATGGACCCCCGCCCCGTCACCAGCTCCTCCACGACTGACCTTCATCAGCATCCTCTGCCACAGGACTGTGGTTGTGCGGGGTCACTTGTGCAGGGCCTGCGATGGGTCAGACATCATCCTACTGCCTGAGTAATTTTTTTCCTCCAATTTTCTCACTGGGCCCATGGACGTACAATTGGCGCAATGTCTGAGCTCTGCTTCCACAGAGACGGCCCAGCGTCCTGAACATGAGATCCCTTCCCTACATGGTGGCGTGCATGTGTTGGCTTCCAGCCACCGCTGGGTGTCAGGCAAGCAGCACACCACACTAACCATCCTTTCTGAGGAAGGAGAGTTGCCTAGGGACGCTCATTTCTTCCTCTCCCTGCTGGCCCCAAGTAACCCGAGTCCATTCCCGAACCACAAAATACCTGGATACGTACAACATCCTGTGCAAGCAACAACACGGGTTCTGCAAAGGTCACAGCACCTCCACAGCCCTACTTGAATTCACCGGCGCAATCCACAACTCACTTGATTCTGGTGAACTGCTAGGCTCAATCTACATTGACTTAACTAAAGCCTTCGACACCATCAATCACCGCCTCCTACTTGTTCAGCTTCAGAACACTGGGCTGTCAACCAACACCACTGGCTACCTTGAAGAACAGTCCCAAACAGTAAGAATCGCTGATACACTCTCGGACCCTAGACCGGTCCGCTCAGGAGTCCCCAGGGCTCCATTCTGGGACCCCTTCTCTTCAGCCTATTCTTAAACTCACTACCGGACAGCTGCCCAGAACAAATATTTCTCTACGCCAATGATGCTGTGATCCTCACCTCGAACCCTGATCCAGTCCAATTACAAAATAAACTTCAGCGGGCCTCTCTCCATCGAATCCTGGTTCCTAAATCATTAACTGCTTCTCAATCAGAAAAAAAACAAGTCTATGGTCTTCTGCAGCCCCCACAACAAAAACAAACAACTCCACCTCTACATTGCAACCGAACAAGGAGCCCTCCTAGAGCAAACACAATTGTTCAAGTACCTTGGCATCACCCTTGATCCCCACCTCTCATACGCTGTCCATATCAGCAATGTGGCAAAGTCTGCTAGTGCGAGGTTAGGCATATTATTCCGGCACAGGAAACACCTAACCCCAGAAGCACTGTCAGTGGATGTCCAAAGCTCCATTGTCAGCATCATAGACTATAGTCTTCAAACAACATGAAGTCTTGCTATATTATGACATAGGCAGTTAGACCCAGCCTTCGAACTGCTCCGGAGGTGAAAGAGTTATCTTTCCATGCCAGGTATGGAATCTTGAGCGCGAGCTCGGTTGAGAACTCTGTCTGTTGTTCTTCAAACTCAAACTGTCAGATTCTTTACTACGCCTTACTGAACAGTCGCTCCGGAGATTTCTCCTGCTGCTCGGTTCATTTTGTCGGTTAAAAGTGTATTTTCTCATTTTTTAAACCGTATTTTCTCTGTATTTAAACCGCAACCGGTCAGTTCAAGCTCTGTCTTTGGTATCGTAAGTAATAGATAGGTTTTACATTATTTCTGTGTGGAACTTGCAAACGGTATTATCGGTTCGGTGTGAACCGATGAGGTTGTTGTTAAACTTAATTTAAATTGCATTAGAGTGCGGTTCCCGATTCTTATTGGTTCTAAAAAAAACAGATTTCATTACGGTTTTTTCCACGACCCGTGACACGGTTGGGAACCGATAAGGGTGTCTTGCTTTGCGGATTGCCATAAATGGGCAAGTTTTTGATTAGGCTGGCACTATGTCTGAGAAACCCAAAAGAAAAACCGGGCCCACTGGGTTTCAACACTGTAGTGTCTGTGGGGAAGCCTTTGCCAAGGCTGACCCACACACCACATGTGTTTATTGTCTGGGGTTTGACCACCTCATTGCAGACTGCCAGATTTGCAAGAATTTCCCTGCAGCTACACTGGATAAGAGAGTTGGTAGGCTCAGGGAACGAGAGGCCAAAAAGTCTGCTGACTCGGATGGCCAGCCCGGTCCGGTGCCAACCAAACCGGAGGGAGTGCCCTCTGACCAGGGCGAGACTTCCTCGGGCCAAAGGAGAACTGACTCGGAGGAGTCAGTCCCAGCAAAAAGGACTAGAAAATCAGCAGGTGTGGAGCCAAAATTTCCTTCTCCAACCGCTGCAGAGATAGCCAAAGCGATCAAAATTGTCCAGTCGCTTTCCCCGGTTCCAACCGAACCGGCACCATCAGGTAAACGGTCGGTTCGGTCGGTGCCACCGGTTCAAGAATATGATATAGAGGAATTTTATGAACCGGAGGAGGGGGAGGAAGATTATGAAGAGAGTGAATGTGATTTTGAAAGTCTGGATGTGCCCATTGAACCAGACATCTCCCCGGACAGACCTTTAGGAGTGTCTCCCCCTAGGCTTTCTGAGTCCCCTTCTCATTTTATATTTTATAAGAAAGTGGCTGAAACCCTCCAGCTCCCTTTGGAAGAAGCTGTGGATGAACAGGAGGAGCCTGACTATGTAGAAATGATGGATATCCCAGAGTCTAGGAGATTGTCTATTCCTTTACAAAAATCTTTTAGGAAACAGACAATAAAAATTTTAAAAGCTCCTCACACTATACCTCCTGTGGATAAAAAAATGGACAAAAGGTACACATTGTCAGGCTCTGATATGGAGTTCCTTTCACAACAATGCAGCCATGTTGGGGTAGTGTAGGCTGCAGCCTGTGATAAGGCAAATATTCCCTTGGCTTCACACCCCCCCTGACAAGGACTCCAGGAGGATTGATGCCATGGCAAAGAAACAGTACATGGCAGCATCCTTGGGACTCAGACAGGCAAATTATACGGCCTATGTTGCAAGATACCAGAAATCCAGATGGGATACTGTTATGGCTCTAGCGAAACAGGTCTCTGGCCAGCTTGCCAAGGAGCTGGAGCAGGTGGCTGTTGATGGTATTGAGGCATCCAAGGTGCAGTTCCATGCTGCAGTGGACTCTAATGATGTATCTTCAAGAGTCATGGCTACATCTGTGGCTTTTCGAGGAATGGCTTGGCTCAGGTGTACTAGCCTGTCACAGGATACCCAGGCTAAGGCCATGGATTTTCCTGTTGTGGGTAACTCTCTGTTTGGGAAGCAGACAGAGAATTACATGAAGAAAATGGATGAATATAGGACCACTTATAGGAGTGCACAGGCCAAGGAAAGGCAGGCCACTCCTCAGAGGCAGCTTTCCAGGGGCAGGGGCAGGCCCTTTCACGGGCCTTTTTACCAAGCCCAGGCCTCCTCTTCAGCCTATGCCCAGAGGGGGTTCTTCAGAGGGAGAGGCAGACGGGGTACGAGCAGGCCTGCTCCCACCCCTCAGCCTAAAGCCCCTGCCAAACAGGCACCCTGATGGGAGGGCCAGGGCTGATTCTCCATTACGTGTAGGGGCAGGCTGTCTTACTGTCTCCAGGACTGGGACTCTTTAACATCAGACAAGTGGGTCCTGGAAGTAGTAAGCCAGGGACTGGTTCTCAGCTTCCAAAAATTTCCAAAGATGAGAACCAGATCCTTTCCACCTGCAAATCCATCAGAGGCTCTCGGTCTGGAAACAGAAGTCTCAACCCTCCTGGCTCTCAGAGCTGTAGAAAGGGTTCCTCCCCTACACCAGGGCAAAGGACTGTACTCCAGGTACTTCCTTACACCAAAAAAGACAAGAGAATGGTGGCCCATCCTGGATCTCAGATACCTAAACAAGCACCTTTTAAAACCAAAATTCAAAATGGTGACTCTGGGAATTATTTTACCCTCTCTAAGGCCAGGGGACTGGCTAGCGTCCCTGGACCTCAAGGATACCTACTTCCATGTTCTCATCAGAAGCTCCCACTGAAAGTACCTCAGATTCGAACTGCCCTCAGGCCATTATCAGTTCAGAGCAATGCCCTTCGGCCTCACTTCTGCCCCAAGGGTATTCACAAAATGCCTGGCAGTAGCAGTTGCTCATTTAAGAAGGCAAAAGATTGCCATCTTTCCTTACCTGGACGACTGGCTCATAGTGGGCCAGTCTCCAGACCAAGTCAAATTACACCTTCAGGTTACCCAGCAGCTGCTTACATCTCTAGGTTTCCTTCTCAATCTCCCAAAGTCAGTTATAGAGCCTGTTCAGCTACTCACCTTCATAGGCGCGAACTGGACACAAAGCAGGCCAGGCTTTCCTTCCTCTGAAAGACAAAAGACCTGGTGGCTCTGGCCTCCTCCTTCACTCTGCAGGTCTCGACCAGCAAGGCACTTTCTGCAGCTCCTAGGGCACATGGCTGCCTCCACAGCAGTAGTGCAGGGAGCAAGATTTCAGATGAGGGACATTCAGTTCCATTTGAGAGCCTTCTGGTCTCAAAGGAGAGATCCTCTAACCAAATTGATCCCAGTAACTCGAACCCTGATCCAGGCCCTACAGTGGTGGCAGGATCAGAGCAATCTGAGACAGGGGGTTCCTTTCATCCCTCAATCTCACTCCTTGACCCTTACTACAGATGCGTCCCTCTTGGGGTGGGGAGCTCACATGGGCAACCTCACCACCCAGGGATTGTGGTCCCCTCAGGAATCTCTGCTCCACATCAATCTGTTGGAACTCAGAGCAGTTTTTCTAGCACTTCAGGTTTTTTCTGCATCTGTTCATAACAAAGTGGTACAGGTCAGAACAGACAACACCACTACAATGTGGTACATCAACAAGCAAGGGGGCACTCGGTCTTCGGCCTTGTGCACCGAGGCAATGAAGTTGTGGTCTCTGGCTTATTCCCTGAACACCTCCCTCATGGCAGTTCACCTCCCAGGCAAGGACAATGTCCTGGCAGATGCTCTCAGCAGGATTTCCCAGGGCCATCACAAATGGTCTCTGGATCCCCTAGTACTGGAGGTAGTATTTGCCAGGTGGGGCACCACTCAGATAGATCTTTTTGCAGCCCCAGACAATCACCAACTTCCGCTATTTTGCTGCAGGCCCCCAGTGTTGGGCTCAGTCCCTCTGGATGCCTTCCTTCTCAACTGGGAAGGGAAGTTTCTCTATGCCTTCCCCCCCTTCCCTCTCTTGTTCAAGGTGCTAGTCAAAATCAGATCTCAACCTTGCAAGATGATTCTGATTGCTCCAGATTGGGCCAGACAGCCCTGGTATCCCTCCTTCTGTCCTTAGCAGTCCACCTTTCCCTGTGTCTTCCGGGAATCACAATCTGTTAACCTGTGCCCAGGGGAGAGTTTGGTAGCCGAAACTCAGATCCCTCAACCTCAAGGCCTGGCTCTTGAAGAGTTAGAGTTTGCTGACCTACACCTTTCTCAAGGTGTACTCGATATCTTAAAAGCTTCTAGGAAGCCTTCCACCAGGGCTACTTATAATTCTGAATGGAAAATGTTTTCCATATGGTGCTCTGGAAAGCATATTTCCCCAGAATCTGCTGGTTTGCCCACAGTCCTGGATTATATGGTCCACTTAAATACTTTGGGGCTGAGGCCAGCTACCCTGAAAGTGCATTTGGCAGCTGTCTCTGCTTTTATATCAGCAAGAAAGCCCTCTTCTCTTTCTGCTCACCCTGTATTCTCCAAGTTTTTTAAGGGATTGCTTCACACCAACCCTCCATTCAGGGACCCTGCTCCCACCTGGGATCTTAATGTTTGCATTGCTCAGCTTATGCAACCCCCCTTTGAGCCTTTGTCTTCAGCAGAGCTTAAGTACTTGACTTGGAAAACTGTGTTTCTGGTAGCCATCACTTCTGCCAGACGCATAAGTGAATTACAAGCTTTGTCAGTGGAGCCTGATTTTATCTCCTTTCACAGAGATAAGGTGGTCCTCAGGCCTAACAGGAAGTTCTTGCCTAAGGTGGTTTCAGATTTCCACCTTAATCAATCTATATCTTCTTCCAGTGTATTTCACTGACCATTCCTCCTCTGGCGAGAGGAGGCTGCACAGCATAGATGTGAAGAGAGCCCTTAGTTACTGCATAGAGTGTACCAAGGGTCACAGGTTTGACTCCCTCCAACTGTTCCTCACTTATGGTGAGGTTGGTAAAGGGAAACCTGCCACTAAAAGATCCATTGCCAGGTGGATTGTTTCTTGTATCCAATTTTGTTATGAAAAACTGGGTAAGGTTCCTCCCTCAGGCCTGAGGGCTCACTCTACCAGAGGTACAGCTCGTCTCTGGCTGCTGCCAGGGACATCCCTATCCTAGAGATATGTCAAGCAGCTACCTGGAAAACAGTTCACACTTTTACTAAGCATTACTCCCTGGATATCCAGGCTAGGAGTGATGCTTTCGTTTGACACAGCTGTGCTTCAGAGCCTATTTCTAAGTAGGTTCTGTCCCTCCTCCATGGAGGTACTGCTGTGTAGTCTGCATATGTCATAATATAGCAAGACTTCATGTTGTTTGAAGAAAAAATTACTCACCTTAGTAATGTTGTTTCTTCTAATGGAGTCTTGCTATATTATGACCTCCCCCCCGCCTGTCCTTCTCAGAACCTCTGCTTTTGGGATGTGGGTGGGCAGTGCAGTGTTGGCACTTAGTAGATGCCCACCTTGTTTTTTCACCCCTCTTTTTTGGGGTGTTTGGGTGTTGTGTTTTTAATTTTTGGATCCCCTGACTTGAGTCTTTGTTTTGGGACCAAAAAATGTGTTAATATTTTAGTAGCCAGTTGGCTAGTGTAGGTTTACAGCTTCCACACAGAATCTTAGTGAGTTTTGCTCGTAAAGATCTGACAGTTTGAGTTTGAAGAACAACAGACAGAGTTCTCAACCAAGCTCACGCTCAAGATTCCATGCCTGGCATGGAAAGTTAACTCTTTCACCTCCGGAGCAGTTCAAAGGCTGGGTCTAACTGCGTATGTCATAATATAGCAAGACTCCATTAGAAGAAACAACATTACTAAGGTGAGTAATTTTTTCTTATCATACATTGGTCTGCAACTACCACTGCTTTCAAACGTATCGTGACCTCCCTGAATAAGGCCTGCCATCTCCTCACTGGCTCACATCACCTTACCCACACATGTGACCTTTATTCCCAATCTGGATGGCTTCAACTGGACAAACGCATAAAATACCAAACCTGCATCACGGCCAAGAAAATTATAATGGGGCTTGCCCCACCTGGTATCTGTGCCCTCCTTAAGCCTAGACATAGGAATGTCACTACAAGGAGATCCAATTCCCATCTACTAACCAAGGACACATATCATTTGCCTATCGGGCATCCAACTGGCTCAACTCTCTTGGCAGCGACATAGCGACCGCTCCAGTACTCGGCCTCTTCAAGTCCAAGCTTCGCCTCTCGCTGCTTGTGTCCTGTGATTGCCCATCTTAACATTTCCACCGTTCCAGCTGCACATGCCCCAGCACCCAGCACTTACAATCAGTCTTTGCACCCCTAGCACCTTACCTGTCATATTCCCTCGACAAGGCCCCCTGGCTGCCCTGTCTCCCGCCCTCACCCACCTCTCCCCCATATCTCCACTCCTGCCCCTGCCCCAACCACCTCCCGTACTCCCCTGCCCCTGTACCTCCCTACCCCTTGATCTCCTACCTCACTTCTCCCCCACCCCCACCTTGTTCTTGCTCATAGCTCAAGTCTTTGTACTGGTTATTACATCTCTGTAAGTCAGTGACTATATGTTTGTAACTAAAAGTGATGACTGTTGCACACATTGACGTGGAACCTTTGTAAAAGAGCCTCGGCTCAAACGTATTGTAATCCTAGATCGAAATAAATAAATAAACCCGGGTCCATGATGTGGTAGGAAGTAAGGCACCCAGCGCCTCAGCCCTCCATGCCACCAAGCTGTCTAACCCTAATTTCTTTTAGTAACCTACTTTCCTCCACTCAGCTGGCTGAGCTGCCTTATAAAATGCACTGCTAGAACAACACTTGAAATTTGTCAGACTCATTCACGGACAAGTTTACCTGCGTTTTGAAAGCCATGTTGGCAATGTGTCTACATCAAAGACCAGAAACACAAGCGCATTGTCCACAATTCCATAACATTTCTCTGCAATGTGACTTAAAAGAAAGTGTTCTTTTCTCATGGCATTCAATCAAACTTTGTTTCTTAATACAGTTTTTTCCTTGATGACATTTTGTCCACTTAGGATCATAGAAGTCTGTGTGAAGAGGCTTTGTTGAGAGTGAAAGGTGTAATCAGCTTCACATTCCAAATGGCTGTCAAGAGGTGCATTGTACGAATTTGTTCAGACCTAGGAACAGAGGTAATCCATGTGAGGCCAAAGCTGATGCTTAAAACATCTGGTCCAGGATATTCGAAGATCCTGGATGGATTTGCAGAACGAGTTAGTTTCAATACCATTAATGATGATGGGATATTAGAAAAGTATCATAGATTCTCCAAAGAAGAAATAATTTCAGTAATTGATAAATTAAAAGATCACAGTGTCCCAGGAATGGACAATATAACTTCTTCTATGCTTAAACTTATGAAAGATAAAATTTGATTGCCTTTGAAATTATTGTATGAAAAATCACTTATTCAGGCAAAGTAACAAATCAATGGAAACAATCCAGGGTTACCCCAATTAATAAATCGGGTAATAAAACAGTTGTTGTTAATTACAGACCTATAAGTCTAACATCAATACCATGCAAAATTCTGGAAACCCTGATGAAAGATAGAATAAATCAACATTTTAATATCAATCCGTTGTTTGATCAGTATCAACATGGCTTTAAGAAGGGGTATTCCTGTGCAACAAACATGGTTACTTTCTATAACCAAGTTAGTAAAATGAAAGACAATCGTGTCCCTGTCGATGTGCTTTTACTTGATTTGAGTAAAGCATTCGACCGAGTTCCACACTGGGCAATTTATCAAAAATTGAATGCATTGGGATTAGATAAAAACTATGTTAGGAGGAAAGATGACTGGCTTAATAAGCGCTCCCAAGTAGCTTCAATTCATGGACGTCCCTCCACTGAGTGCCAGGTGACAAGTGGAGTCCCACAGGGATCTATGTTGGGGCCCCTAATTTTTCAGATTTTTTTGGCAGATATAGATGCCAATAGCAGCAGTAATATTTCGAAATATGCAGTTGACATCAAAATTTGTGGCCCATGTCAAAGTGCTGATCAAATTCAAATAATCCAAAATGATATTAATGCAGTATGTGTATGGGTAAAAAAATTGGGGATGCAACTTAATTATAACAAATGTACTATTTTACACATAGGTAAACACAACCCAAATCAAATCTATTATTTGGATGAGGCACAAATTGAATCTAAAGTTATAGAAAAAGATCTTGGGATACTTACTAATAATAAGTTAGATTTTAAAGCACAAAAAAACTCAGTTTTTGCAAAGGTTAATGGTAATATTTTCAATAAAAAGAAATATTAAAAGTAGAATACCCGAGGTTCTGTTACCAATATATCTGTCATATGTAAGACCCTATTTTGGATTATGGATCATATGTATGGTCCCCATATAAAAAACAGAGATTAGTAGAGTGGAAAAAATACAGAGAAGATGCACTAAATCAATAGTTAGAATGAATCAGTATTCATATGAAGATAGCGTGGACAGATTAGGGCTAAATAGTGTGGAATGCTGAAGAAAGAGAGGTGATCTCCTGTTTTTTTTTTTTACTATATATTAAATAATCCATTATTAATAATGAATTTAGATATGGAATTCAAGAATCATCATGTAAATATTAAGGGACATCCACTACAGATAAAAAAAAGATAATTTTAAGTAATTCGAAGTAAAATTAAAAAAAAAATCTTGACACATATTTCTGATAAAGGGATACTTAATTATTATGATTTGTCTTAAATCAGAGGTATTATGGGCATATGCCTTTTTTGCTCTGTCCCAACCTAGTGAACCAAAGTTGATCCTTAAAACATCTGGTCCAGGATATTCGAAGATCCTGGATTGAGCCCACTAAATGTTTGCGCCAGAATAAAGTGGTGCCTGGAGCAAATCATCAGTATATTGGAACATGCTGAAGCACACTACAGGTGCTAAAGGCTTGTTTCAGTATACCAAGTAAGCACTATCCTGACTGTGTCTGCAAACCTCAGTGCCCCTATTGGCCACAGGAGGTATATAACCAATAGGGTGCTATGGGACCTGTTGGAGCAGTCTGGCTGTAAGGGTCCTCTAATGGCAATTGCTCTTCTGGAGCAGTCTGCTATATTCATACCTTTATAAATCTGACCTTCTCTCTAAATTATGTCTGAGGGACAAAAGCTGGTTCTAGGAGCGTGGATATGTTGTTCGTCCACACTTCTTGGCATGTCCCCTTCCACTTTAAATCTTGCCGGAGGTCTTCAAGCTGGCTCCTCCCACCCACCTGGGTGGTATATACCTCGGCTCTGCCCCATGACGCCAGATCTTCCTTTCTGCTAGAAGATACTGGTTCCCTTGTGCTCTCAAAGCATATCGTAGGCCCTGGATTCTATTTGTCGGTTTTTACCAAAACTTAAACTCGTTCGAGTTAGCGATTGCACTTTCACCACATCCGCCCGGTTCAGCCAGTTCTGGTCTGTCCACTGATTCTGGTGGAACCACAGCCTAAACAGCTTGAGGGAGGGGCGCCCTCTAAAGAGGACCAACAAGACACCGGGCTTCCCCGACGTCTGTCGATAAGTCACCCCGGACCGCTCTCAGCACATGAAGGGTGACTTGGGTGGTAGACCACTCTACCATGACTCCTCTGACTCTGATGTCACCGGCTTGCACTCACATCCCGAGGATGATGAGTCTGTGGTCGGTGCAGGGTTGGAGGAAGGCCCTTCCTCCTTCCAGGGCATTCTCCGCCTCATCTCCGACTCCAACGGAATACCCCTGGAGCCCATCCAGAAAAAGGCGGAGTACCCTCTCCCGGACATCCTCAAGGCAGGGAGTACCCCGACGGAGGCCTTTCCAGTGCTCAAGGCCATCGTTGACCCGGCCTTCGAGCTTTGGCAGCATCCTGTGTCCTGCCCAGCACCATCTGCCCACATGGCCCGCCAATGCGGTAGCCGCATGAGTCCCTACCAGGATTCACTGAACATCCTTTGGCTGAGAGCCTGGCGGCCACCTCGGTGTTCGAAGTGCGGAAGTAGTTGCCGATACCGACCGACCCCCGTACAAAGAGTCCAAGAATATGGACCACTCTGACCACAAGGTCTACACTGCCTCTTCTCTGGACCTTCGTCAGGCCAGCTCGGCTGTTGTTATGACACACTTCTCCCATGCCCTCCTGTGGTCATTGGACGAAGTCCTCCCTCATCTCCCACCAGACATGCAGACTACAGTCAAGCGGGTCCATGACCAAGGTCATGCTGTCACAAAGCAGCAACTCCAGACAGCCTTGGATATTGGGTCTTGTGCCCGCTCATTGGCAGCCTCTGTGGCCTCTCACTGCAGAGTTTGGCTGAGGCTTTCCTCCTTCCCGGCGGATACTCAGCATAAGCTTGCTGACATGCCCTTCCTGGGGACCAACTTGTTAGGTCCAGGAGTGGCCGGTCACCTTCAGCATATAGAGTAGTCCAGTGCCACCTTGGATGCTACTTCTGCCAAGGGTTCTTTGGGCAAGAACCAGCAGAAGAGAAAGAAGAAGCCATTTAGGCATTCTTCCCCTGTGGTCAGGCAGCCCTCCTATCAAGAAGGTCAGCAGCAGCAGCAGCAGGCTCAAGCTTGGCGCCCTCGGCCCAAACAGGGTCCTCAACAGCCCCATAAGGGAGGCTGAGACGCAGGTCCTGGAGCCTCTTCCTCCTCCTCCTCCTCCTCCTCTAAGCCTGCTCAGTGACGGGTTGGGGGTCACCACCCCCACACCCGTCATGCCAGCTCTCGGTCCTCCTGTGGGTGGGTTGGCTCCGCCACTTCCTTTCTGCCTGGTCCGCTATCACTTCGGACAGGCGGATTCTCAAAGTGGTCGGTCAGGGACTGCCTCTGTAATTCGAGCAGTACCCTCCCAGCCGAGCCCGAGCCCTTCGGGAGGAACGGATCTCTGCATGCACCCAGTCGGCTCTTCTAGACGACGTGGCTCAGCTCCTCCACAAGGAGGCAGTAGCCCCAGTGCTGGATCCTCCGACAGACCCTGGCTTTGTTTCCAGGTACTTCCTGGTGCCCAAGCAGATGGGGGGTTGGCGCCCCATCCTAGATCGCCAAGACCTGAATCAATATCTCAGGTCCCACACCTTTTGGATGGTCACTCTGAATCAGATCATACCATCCCTAGTGCGAAACATGTGGTTCTGTTCACTGGATCTACAGGACGCGTTCTTTCACGTCCCAATCCGTCCATCCCATCAGCGCTTCCTCTGCTTCAGGGTAAAAGGGACCCTGTACGAGTTCTGAGCCATGCCTTTCAGCCTGTCATCGGCCCCTCGGGTCTTCAACAAATGCATTGCAGTGGTGGCGGACCACCTTCGGCATCGAGGAGTCAGACTCTACCCTTATCTCGATGATTGGCTCTTGGCAGGTTCTTCCCTTCAGGAGGTGGAGAGGTCCAGGGATCTGGCCCTCCAGACCTGCTTCCAACTCGGCCTCCTGATCAACGAGGCCAAGTCAGAACTCGTGCCCGCTCAGGTGATGGATTTCATCGGTGCAGAGCTCGACTCTTGTCAAGCCAGAGCTCGGCTCCAGGTGGACAGCGTGGAGGTTCTCTCCTCCTTTGCCCGATCATTTCTGGTTGGGCACTTGCGCTATGCCCGGGACTTTCTGCGCCTTGTGGGTTACATGGCGGCGTGTACCTCAGTGGTCCATTGGGCCCGGTGGCCCATGCGCCCCCTCCAATGGGAGCTGGTCGCCCAGTGGACTCAGCGATATGGTCATTTCGACCAGCTGATCATTGTAACCCAGAAGATTTGGGACATTGTCCAATGGTGGACCACCCCAGACTGGTTGCAGGAAGGTATCCTGTTTGTCCGCCTCGAGCCGACGGTTGTCCTTATGACCGATGCTTCTCTCATGGGCTGGGGAGCCCACATGGGGGACAACAGAGCCCATGGGTTCTGGACCCCCGAGGAGTCCCGATGCCACATCAACCTTTTGGAGCTCAGAGCAGTCAGACTGGCGTCAGCTTTCGCTCTTCAACTCTGGGGTCAAGTGGTTCAAGTCCAGACGGACAATACCACTACCATATACTACCTCAACAAACAGGGCGCATCACGCACTCCCATCTGCTGTGCAAGGAGGCGCTCCGCATCTGGACCCTCGTAAGCCGGTTGGAGGCGGATCTCCTAGTCATCCATGTGGCAGGAGCCTCGAACCAGCTGGCGGATGCTCTCAGACGCATCAGCCAGACATCCCACGAGTGGTCTCTCCATCTAGAGGTAGCTTACAGCCTGTTCTCCCATTGGGGCAAACCACAGGTGGACCTGTTTGCCTCTAGGGAAAACACCAAGCTGAGGCAGTATCACGCCCGCCCCCCTCAGCAGCGCTCGCTGCAGGGAGATGCCTTCTCGAGGCCGTGGACCCCAGGCCTCCTCTACCCCTTCCCTCCATTTTCTCTTGATCCACAAGGTGTTACTCAAGGTGAGGAGGGACAAGGCGAAAGTGTTTCTGGTAGCCCCAGACTGGCCGCGCCAGTTCTGGTACCCAGATCTCCTCAGCCTCAGCTGCAGGCCCCCGGAGCGGCTTTGTACATGCCCAGACCTGATATCTCTGAACCAGGGGAAGGTCTTCCATCTGGAACTTCAATCCCTGCACCTCACAGCCTGGTACCTGAGCGGCTAGAGTTCCAGGCTTTGGGTCTTTCCGAAGATGTCTACACAGTGGTAGAGGGCATCCAGAAAGGAATCAACCAGGAAATGTTATGCCTTTAAACAGAAACATTTTTCCATTTGGTGTCAGGGTAAGGGTTTGGAGCCCTTATCTGTTCTGTGGCTAACATTCTCGACTACCTTTAGTCTCTCTCCAAAGGGGGTCTACGGTCATCGACCCTTAGGGTGCACCTGGCAGCCATTTCTGCTTACCGGGCACGGGCCGATCAGCTAACATTGGCACAGAAGACAGTGGTTGGGCGCTTTTTCAAAGGCCTGGATCACATATCCCCTCCAGTGCATGAACTTCCTCCTCCTCAATGGGATCTGTTGCTGGTTTTGGCAAAGCTCATGTGCAAGCCATTCAAACCCATACACAAATGTGAGCTTTCACACTTGTCGTGGAAGACGGCCTTCCTGGTGGCTATCACGTCTGCCAGAAGGACAGGGGAGCTCCAGGCACTTTCGGTGGACTCCCCTTATCTGGTCTTTCACAGGGACAAAGTTGTCCTGCGCTCCCACCCGAAGTTCCTTCCGAAGGTGGTGTCAGAGTTTCACCTTAACCAGGTGCTGACTCTTCTGGTTTACTACCCTAATTGCACCTCGGACGCCGAGTACAGGCTCCATACTTTGGACCTGAGATGTGCTCTTTCCTACTACAAGGAGAGGACGGTGGTAATTAGTGGAGAGGTTCACTAGCTGTTTGTCACCTACGCTGAAGCCGCTTCTGGCAGACCTGCAGCCAAACTGACCATAGCAAGATGGATTACATCATGCATAGGTCTATGCTATGAATTGGCAGGCAAGGAGCCTCCCAGAGGGGATAAGAGCTCATTCTACCCGCCATACTGGTGCATCGGTGGCTGCTTCCAGGGACATCCCTATCCAGGAAATCTGTCGGGCTGCTAACTGGAAGTCAGCAAACACCTTTATCACCCACTACCACATCGACGTTGAGTCACGCCAGGATGCTGGTTTTGGGGCCTCAGTTCTCCAATCTGTTTCCCAAGTAGGGGATGTGCGCCTTGCCTCCCTCATCCCGGAGAACTGCTTGAGTCTGCCAGTGTGGGATGAACAACATATCCACGCCTCCTAGAACAGGTTACTCACCTGTAACAGTAGTTCTAGGAGTGTGTATATGTGTTCATCCCACCCCACTCAACCTCCCCAGCTGAGGCACAACCTTGCTTCCAGTGGGCTAAGATCTGGCGCCATGGGGTGGAGCAGAGTATATACCACCAGGGTGGGTGGAGGAGCCAGCTTGAAGACTTCCAGCATGATTTAAAGTGGAAGGGGACATGCCAAGAAGTGTGGATGAACAACATATACCACTCCTAGAACTGCTGTTACAGGTGAGTAACCTGTTCTTTCGGTACAAGAAATATGGTCTACTAGAAGATTTTCATACCTACAGAGCACAGAGAAATACCTGTAAGAAAGAAATCAGGTAAGCAAAAAGTTCATACTGTAAGGATCTATTAACTGACTCAGGGGACCCAAAAATTTGGGTCCCATATTAAGTACTTTCTTGGCTCAAATCAGTCCACTAAGCTCTAATAACATGTCTCTAAAGGCTTCCACTATTAACAATCCCTTACTATTGCTAACTTCTTTAACATGCAATTTGCTGACCTCACTCAATACACCTCCACTTTCACTTCCCATCAAATCCTGTCATACAAGCAAACCCCTCTAGGCCCACTTTCCACTTCAAATCTGTACATAGAAATGAGGTTATCAGACTTCTACTGAAACATCTCAGAGTATGCAGCCGTGAGGTCTGATAACTTGGAACCAAAGCTCTAAAATTAGCTGCCCCACACATAGCAGCCCCTCCAGCAAGTTTCTCTCTCTCTCTCTGTGTCAAGGCTCTGTCCCGGATGTCTGGAAAATGGCCAGGTTACCCCTGTACTCAAAAGAGGTGACCCACTTGACCCAACAAATTACAGACCCATTGCCATCCTATCTGCACTCAGCAAAATCCTTGAGAAACTAGTTGCCATCCAAACTACTGACTTTCTTCTGAAACATGACCTCTTAACTTCATCAGCATGAGCTACTGCAAGAACACAGTACCACTACTGCCTGTTCAAACTCATGCCCGACACCTTAGTGGCCATGGACTCTGGCTGGCTCACGGGGCCCATTTTCATAGATATGACCAATGCGTTTGATCTTGTAGACCATTCCATCCTCATTGCCACTCTCGACTCTCTAGGATTCTCATTAAACATTGTGAACTGGTTTAATAGCTATCTGACCGATAGGTCTCAATATGTGAATTTCAACTCCACCCTCTCTGACAAGGTTACCATCAATATTGGTGTACCCCAAGGGTCTATCTTAGGTCCTCTGCTTTTCTCAATACGTATAAATAGCATCATCTCCAATCTCCTTAAAACTTCCTCTCTATTATATGCTGATGACATTGTACTGTATACCAGTTCCAATAGTAATGAGGATGTAAACTCCCAACTTTCTTGTGACTTCCAGCTTATCCAACAGTGGCTTGCAAATCATAAACTTATTCTAAATAAAGCTAAGACCCAAGCTATGCTATTTGGCTCTAATCTCAAACTCAGACACTCCCAGGCACATTTCAATGTCTCCTCCCTGGATGGCTCATCAGTTGGGGTGGTTAACTCCTTCAGATATCTAGGGGTCACTCTTGACCCATCTCTGAGTTTCGACCTCCATATTCAAGCTACCTGTAAGCAGGTAAACTCCAAACTTGGTATCGCCTACCGTACTTGCTATGTGCTCACCCCCTCAGCCAGGCTTGCTATTGCCCGTGGGATATTACTTCCATCTCTCACTTATGGGGTTGCCACGTATACTTCTGCCTGCAACTCAAGTCTACGAAAGTGGGATGTTACCTATAATAATATCTGTCGCTTCGCATCCTACTACCCCCACCCCCACCCCGCTGAAACATCACTGTCTTCTCTACTCAGATCTGGGATGGCTTCCTCCCCAAGAGCTTAGATCTTATGCTCTTGGATCCATTACTGATAACATCATCAGATCCCATTCACCTAAACCCCTCGCCAGTCTCTTTCTCTACCAGAAAACCAACTATGCCTTGTGCTCTGCAGACCATATCCCTGTTCTTATTCCAAGACATCACACTTCCAAAGGTGGTCATGCCTTTGCCTGTCATGCACCCCTTTTCTGGAACACTCTCTTGTTAACCTTACATCAAGCTACATCCCACATCTCCTTTAAGAGAGAATTACGCCACTATCTCTTCTCCTCCTCCTATGTATGCTCCTGTTTCAAACCACCCTAGCCCTCACTCTCTAATCCCACCCCTCTCTTTGTTGTCCCCTGGGATGCAGACCAACAGGTAGCACTTTTCCTTCCAATCTCACTTCCTAACTTTCTCTTTTTATTACTACTTGATCTCACAGCACTCTATTCCTCATTGTTTGTGTACTACTCATTCACTCTAAAAATGACCTGTTTGTATTTGTTACATGTAAACTTAAATGCTGTATTGTTTTTGTCATTTTTACTGCTAATTACTCAAACACTTACATGTCACTTGTATTATGTACAAATATGTTCTCCTGTAGTTTGTCTCTGTACCCTCCTGGGTCGTGCCTGAAAATAGTCTTTTTGGCTAGTGCACCTACCCAGTAAACAAAAACTAAATAAATAAAAAATATGCAGATGACTCCATAGCATAGCAAGACGCTGTGGGTCATTTGCATCCCATAGGACCTCAGTACAGGTTGCCAAAAGCGTGTTCTCTGGTGTCCAGTGGTTCTGTGTGTCCCCTCCCCGAACTCCCAGTCATTAATTCTTGTAATTATCCCTTCCCTGCCAATCACCCTGTTGATATAAAAAGAATTTCCCTGGTATCCAGTGGTCCCTCTGCCCGACCCTGATCACCTACTGGTATAATGAAAGAAAAGCAAGATGATTGGGGACAGGGGAACCACGGACACCAGGGACATTTTTCTTTATACCGAGCAGTGCTCGGAGTGGGGAGGGAGTACCACTGGCCATCAGGAGAAACAATGTGATTGAATGACTGAGTGTTCAGGGTCGATGGGGACCACTGGACACTGGGAAAATTAATTCTTTACCAGCGGGTGACTGGGGGAGGGGAACCACTGGACACCAGTGACAGACCATATTCAAACCATCCAGGTGATTGGGGGTGTGACAGCAGTTAGGGGGTGCAGGCTATAAGACTTGGTTTGAGGGAGGTGGTAAATAGCATGGCACAGGCGGCTAGTTGAAGGACATGGATACAGTTCAGTATCCACGCTTTGGCAGTTCCATGGAACAGGCTGATTTGTCCGACATCTTCAAAGCCAAACTCCTCCCACCACCGGGTGGTATATCCTTTGGCTCCACCCTGTGACATTGGATCTTTCTGTCTGCTGGGACACATCTCCTCCTGCACAGCTCTACAGCGTCTGAAGGATATCTTTTTCAAGAGTGCTTTTGGCAAAACTTCTTGATTAAATCCTAGTATAATTACAAGTCGTGTCTCTGGCTCTGACTCTCAACATTGATTGAGGATGGAAGAACAGAAGCAACACTGTTTAAAATGTTGCATCCACTGCTGACAAAAAATGTCAGTCACCGGCTCCCATGTTTCTTGCCTCTACTGTTTGGGTGGGCAAACAACATGGAGGGTTACGGCTTATGCCAGACAATGCTCCCTTCATCACTGAGGACTGGAACGCAAGGCTCGCCCTCGGTTGACCCTCGGAGCGGGATTGACCCAAGGGCTGCAAGAAGGCCTTGGTGGCTGCCAGGTCGGCTTCACAGCTTGTGGCCCTTGAGGCAGCTGTTACCACGATGAGTTTCTTGTCGGCCTCAGCACTGCTCAGGGAGAACCTTCTCACCGGGCCATGAAGCACAAGCACTGTGGCCACAGGTCATGGGATCGAGGGCATTCATATTCCACCTGCTCCCCACGACCACTCAACTTTTGTCAAACTACCTCGATCAGGGGCCAGGTCAAGAGCTCCTTGGTGCCCCTGCTGGGCTTGTCAGCCTTGACTCCAGTCAGCCAGGCAGTCAAAATCTTCCTAAAGCTTGTTGACTGACTGTGGGAGGAACTTGATGAAGAGTCAGTCTCTCAGTCCCTGGTGCTCCTGGTCCTGACACAAGAGGGCGTGGCTCAGTCCGGTGTCCCCATCTGGGTCACTCTGGAACAACCTCAGCATGTGGTCTACCATGAGTGACCTCAGAGGACCAGCCTTGACTTCGGCCCTCAGGTCGACTGTCAAGGTCGAGGAGCTGTTTGCACTCTTCATCTTGCTCGACCGGGAGGTGCTGCCATCAACCCTCCTTGTCCTTAGGCAGGGAAATGTACTGCCACAGGATGCTCTCCACTGTTAAGGGTGGAGCCACCATCATTGCAGGCTTTGGTGAGTGCTCCCACGAAGTACTCCCCATACTGCTGCTTGCTTGCCAGGCCAGCTCTCAGTGGAAATCACCCAATCTGAGGGACTCTGTGGTGGTCCCACGGCAGTAAACAATCAAGGACCATTTTTGAGGGAGCCTTCAGACATCTATGAGGGGTCGTCCTGCTTTCCTCCTCACTCTTTCAACGCGGCTCGGTCGAGTAGTGCAACTGGCTATAGGCCTGTGTCTTGAGGGGCTTAATTCTGCCTCATGTCAGAGTCCATGAGTGTGCCCTTGGAGCCAGTACAGAACAAGCTATATACCCCTCGCTGATATCCTGGACATGAATAAATCCCAGGTTGCCTCTGCCATGGCTGAGGTAATTTTAGGGCTAGCCCTGGGCTTTGCCAGCATCAGCCTCCTGCCCAGCACACTCCACCTGTATGGTCCACAAGTATGCAGTCCCTACCAGGTTCTCAGATCACCCTTTGGCTGAAGGGTTAGTCTCTGACTCGGCCTTCCTGAAATTTTGATCTTACTTCAAGGGGGCCCTTGCAGCAGGCTAACACTGATGGGACTGAGGCGACCAGGCACCAGGACCACACAGAAAACTTCTAGGTAGCAGTCTATCATGGGGGCCAACGATGACGCCAGCACACTGATATCTGCTATCTTGTAACGAGGCGGTCTCTCACACCTACCTCAGTTCTTTACCACCGTCGACCTGAGCACGTCAGACCTTCACGGAAGCCAGCTACAGTCGACCACCATTTTCTCATGCTTACCGCATATTTTTTATTTTTCTTAGTGGTCAAAACATCTAATTTTCGGTGTTTCTTCGTTGAATTTTATGTCTTCTCCTCCAGCCTCATCTTGTGATCGCCCGACCAAGTGTGCCTGCAGCAAATGGATACCAGTTAAGGATGGCCATTCTACATGCCTGCTCTACCTAGGCCCCAGCCATGACACAAAAGTCTGCCAGTTTTGTCAAGACTTCAACCAGGCCACTCGAAATGTCATTTGAAGGCCTTGGAGAGCTATCTCCTTAAGCAAAAGTTGGCTGCGATGGAGAAGTAGCTGCAGAGCAAGTTAGATCAGCTTCTAACCCCCAATTCTTTCTTTTCCATAAAACAATTTTTTATTTATTTTTTTTTTTTTGAGTTACTTTATTTTGGTCTGTCTTCTTCTCAGTTTCATCTTCTGTCCAGCCTACAAGGTGTGCCTGCGGCAAGCAGCTTCCCTTCAAGGATGGCCATACTTCTTGCCTGCTCTGCTTAGGCCCTGATCATGACACCGAGTCCTGCCAGCACTGCCAGAACTTCAACCAGGCAACACGGAGACATCGCTTGAAAATCCTTCATAGCTTCTTGCTACAGCAGAAGTTAGCCACGATGGAGAAGGAGCTTCAGGCCAAGAGTTCATCTACTTCCCCGGCCTCTAGGGCATAGACTTTTTCTTCTGCCCAGAAGGAGAAGAAAGTCACAGGGCAGCATAAGCACCAGGACAAGCATCGTGACCATCCTCGGTCAGCCTCCCACTCTCGGTCGCTGTACAAGCTGGTAGCCGTCTCTGGGTCTTCCTCCTGCGGAAGGTCGGTCCCTCCGCCTTCAGCAGCCCTTTCTCCTTCAGGGGTTGCCAGTCTCATGGCTGCCTGCTCTCATTTCCATTTCGGGCAGCAGCCCTGACTTCGTCCCCTGTTCCCCAGCCCCTGATGCTCAGGCCCAGTGATCCCACGGGTCCTCAGCCAAGCGGCTTGACCAGGGTTACCTTCTCTGGCGGCGAGTCCTTGCCTGTAAACCCCACCCCTGGTATTGTCATTGTCAGTCCCCGTTTTTGAGGCTGGTACCTCCAGGCATTGCCCAGAGCAAGCACTCGCCTTCTCCTCCACTCAGGCGACATCTTTGCCTCCGTCATGAGGGAACTTCCCTCCACAAGTGCCCACCTCTCCCTTGGGGCCTGTGATGGCTGTTTCGCCGGACCGGAGTCAACCGTCGCCTGTCAGGACAACTCCCACTCAGACGTCATCACCGACACTAGGTCATCTGACATGTGGGGACCAGCATGCCAGACTGCCAGCGCTCCTCCTCCACCAGCGCCTCAGTATCACTTACCCACCGATATAATCCACCTCCTCTGGTGGATTATAATGCCCTATTCTCATCCTGGTGGGCTTTTATGAAGGATAAGGAATACCCCAGGAGACCCCTTCTCCTCCTCCTCCTCCTCCGTGGGACCCTTCTCCTCCTCGAGACACAGAATGGGCAGGATCCAGCCATCCCCAGTCTCCAGTGCCTTCTATCGGTCGTAAGGACCATTGTAAGGAGGAACATCACTCGCCGACACCGGTCCCAGAGAGTGACCCATCTGGGGAGGATTCCAGGGGCCCTTCTGATGATATGGAGCCCCCCCAAGGAGACTCCCAGATCTCCTCCCAATGATCCCTCCTTTTACAATGTCATGCAGCACATTCAGTCCCTGATAGGGTGGGACACAGAGGAGTTATATCCTGAGCGCCAGTGCCTAGCTACCTACCTCCACAAAAAGGAGACCCTCCCTCTAGTAGTGCCTCCCTTATTGACTCATAAGAGGGCCGTAACTTTGGCGACCTGGAAGCATCCTTCTTCCACCCTTGCCTTGGCCAAGAAGGCTGACCGTCTCTATCATGCCACTCATGGGTAAACCCTACTTGCCCGAACAGCCGAGGCGGATTCAAACAACATGAAGTCTTGCTGTATTCTGACATATGCAGTTAGCCCCAGCACTTGAACTGCCCTAGAGAGGAAAGAGTTAACTCTATGCAGAAGCATAGAACATTGAGTTCGAGCTCAGTTTTCAAACCTCTGTCTGTGGTGCTTCAGAGTGTAACTGTCAGATTTTTTATTCCGCCTAACACTGAAGTCACTCGGAATTGCTTCTTCACTTCAGTTCAGTAAAGTTTAAAACGCATTGGGTTTTCAACTGATTTCTTTATTTTAGGTTTGGATCTCTGTCTGGTACAGTAAGTGGTGTGAGATAGGTAGTGAACTGTGTTTTTAAAAATTTTCTTTTGGAAATTGTAGTTCTCGGTTCCTTCTTGGTCGTCGGTTGAGAACCAACTTTTGTGTGTGTGTATTTAATTTCTGGGATTTAGTAGTGGTGTGCCAGTTCCTATCGGTTTCAAAAACTGAAATACTCGGGTTCTTTCACAACCTGCGACACGAGTTGGTAACCGAGCAGGGAGTGTACAATTCGCCACAAGCTGTAAAGGGTAATGTAATATATGGAGATACCTAAATAACACAACAGTATCCGATACAAAAAATCCGTAATACACTAGTAGCCAAAGTGATAATACTATCGTTATAGTGATAATACTATCGTTCAGAGCTCATAATACTATCGTTCGAGCTCTGAACGATAGTATATCACCAAACCTCAAGAGCGCAACCGCAAGATCTTCGAGTAGCATACACTAGTTCCTGACATCCCCAAGGCAACCTCCTAGCCCTGCATGCTGACGTTCCTAAAACCGCGCCTCCTGATTGGAACTGGTTCCTCTGTGGGTGGGCAGAACAATTCAAAAAATATGGCGGCCGTCTCTCGCTAAGCGAGAGAATAGCGTCCTTTCACTTTACGGGCAGCATTTTTTTTAATCCCCTCAACAGTCTGATTAAAGAAGCAAGGTAAAACTTTTTTTCAATAAAACGGACACAGACTGAGTTTGTGGGTGGATGGCTGAGCAGTGGTGATGGGTGGACAGAAAGTACACACACACACACACAGACTGAGTGAGCGAATCCTCACTGCGGCGGCAGCACGGCTTCACAGCACCACATTCACAGAACTGCTGCAAACAAAACTGGGCTCCATATATTACAAAAATAAAAATAGGTGAGGGTCTATCACTCTGGAGTAATACCATCCTAAAGGTTCTGGGGACAGGAGAACACTCTGAAACTCGCTCTCGAGGTTTCCTTGCTCCCAGAGAACCTCTGATACTCCCTTGTAATAGACCCTCACCTATCTATTATTCTATTTATAGTGTATAGTGGAATGTTGTTCTGTATAGAATTGCATCTCTTTCAAAATGCTGTTCTACCACAGTTCCAATGTCATGGAATGCTGTTCTACACTACTGTGGTGGAACAGCATTCCAGAACCTCTAGAGACTGCATAAGTCAGTTTCATTTTGAAAGCAAAAGAACTTACAAAACACATTTTTCACACAGTACTATATACTATAACAAATACAGGGTGAGCAACTCTATGCACATCCAGTGTGTTTTACCACCTTGGTATTCTGATTCCCATGGACCTCTCGAGCTTAGCTCTCGAGGTCAGAGGGAATTAGAATCCTACAGTTCCAATGTCATGGAATGCTGTTCTACACTACTGTGGTGGAACAGCATTCCAGAACCTCTAGAGACTGCATAAGTCAGTTTCATTTTGAAAGCAAAAGAACTTACAAAACACATTTTTCACACAGTACTGTACACTATAACAAATACAGGGTGAGCAACTCTGTGCACAACCAGTGTGTTTTACCACCTCGGGATTCTGATTCCCATGGACCTCTCGAGCTTAGCTCTCGAGGTCAGAGGGAATCAGAATCCCACAGTTCCAATGTCATGGAATGCTGTTCTACACTACTGTGGTGGAACAGCATTCCAGAACCTCTAGAGACTGCATAAGTCAGTTTCATTTTGAAAGCAAAAGAACTTACAAAACACATTTTCACACAGTACTATACACTATAACAAATACAGGGTGAGCAACTCTATGCACAACCAATGTGTTTCCACCTCCGGGATTCTGATTCCCATGGACCTCTCGAGCTTAGCTCTCGAGGTCAGAGGGAATCAGAATCCCACTTTGGCAGAACACACTGGTTCTGCATAGTTGCCCATCCAGTATTCTGTGTTTGTTTAGTCTGGCCATGTCTGAGAAACCCAAGAAAAAAAATGGTCCCACTGGGTTTCAACACTGTTTAGAGTGTGGGGAGGCCTTTGCTAAGGCCGACCCCCACCTCATCTGTGTGTGTTGTCTGGGGTTTGGCCACCTCAAACAGACTGCCGAATCTGCAAAAATTTTCATAAGGCCACTCTGGAAAAAAGATTGTTTAGGCTAAAGGAAAAAGAAGGCCGAGAAGTCCGCTGATCCGGATGGCCAGCCGGTTCGGTTCCAGCTGAACCTGAGGAGGTGCCCACTGACCTAGGCTATCGTCCTCGGGCAAAGGAGAGCTGACCCTGAGGGGCGGTTCTGTCAAAAGGCGCAAAAACTTAGCTGGTTCGGATCCAGCATCCCTTACTCCAACCACTGAAGAAATAGCCAAAGCAATCAGTATTGTACAATCACTTCGCCCGGTTCCATCCAAAATGGCGTCGTCAGTTAGGCACTCGGTTCAGTCAGATCCGACTCCATCAGTTTATGATCCGGATACTTATTATGATTTGGAGTGGTAGGGGGATGATGAGTTACCAGATAACGATAACAGTGATTATGAAAGTCTGGATCTGCCCATTGAACCGGACATATCCCCAGACAGACCCTCCAATGTCTCCCCTCCAAGGCTTTCTGAGTCCCCATCTCACTACTTGTTTTACAAAAAAGTGGCTGAAACCCTCCAGCTCCCTATGGTTGAAGCTGTCGAGGAGGAAGAAGAGCCTGATCTTGTGGAAATGATGAACATCCCAGAGTCCAAGAGGTTGTCTATTCCCCTCCATAAATCCCTGGGGAAACAGACACAAAAAATTTTACAAACACCAAATTCTTTACCTCCTGTGGATAAGAGAATGGACAGGAGATGTATGCTATCGGGCTGAGGTACAGAGTTTTTGTTCAATCATTGCAGCCATTTTGGGGTAGCGCAGGCTGCAGCCTGTGACAAGGCTAACATACCTTTGGCTTCACACACCCCAGATAAAGACTTCAGGATAGTGGATGCCATGGCCAAAAAACAATATTTGGCATCCTCCTTGGGACTCAGGCAGGCGAATTATATGGCCTACACAGCCAGATACCAGAAGTCCAGGTGGGACACTGTTCTGGAACTAGCTTAAACAGGCGTCCCCCCAACTAGCCAAAGAGCTGGAGGAGGTGGCTGCTGACTGGATTGAGGCATCCAAAGTGCAATTTCATGCTGCTGTGGACTCCAGTGATGTGGCATCAAGAGTCATGGCTGCATCTGTGTCTCTCAGGAGATTTGCTTGGCTCAGATGCACTAGCCTTTCTCAGGACACCCAGGCTAAGGCCATGGATTTCCCTGTAGTGGGTAACTCTCTGTTTGGAGAGCAGACAGAGGCTTACATGAAGAAAATGGATGAGTACAGGACCACCTACAGGAATGCACAGGCCAAAGAAAGACAAGCCACTCCTCAAAGGCAGCAGTCTGGGGGCAGGGGCAGGCCTTTTCACAGGCCTTTCTACCAAGCCCAGGCTTTCTCTTCTTTCCCACAGAGGGGCTTCTTCCAAGGGAGAGGCAGGAGGGGAATGAGCTGGGCTACATCCTCTTCCCAGTCCAAGGCTTCTGCCAAGCAGACACCCTGATGTGTCAGCCCGGGTCAACTCCCCAATTCCAGTAGGAGGCAGGCTGGCTTAGTACTTCCAGGTCTGGAAGTCTTTTACCTGAGACAAGTGGGTCCTGGAGGTAGTAAGCCAGGGACTGGCACCTGCAAACATCTCTGAAACCATTGCTCTAGAAGCAGAGGTTTCCTCTTTGCTGGCTCTCAGAGATGTAGAGAGAGTTCCTACTCTACACAGGGACAAGGGTCTGTACTCCAGATATTTCCTTACCCCAAAAAAGACAGGGGAGTGGCGACCCATCCTAGACTTAAGATATTTGAACAAACACATCTTAAAACCAAAATTCAAAATGGTGACTCTGGGAGTAATTCTTCCCTCTCTAAGGCTAGGGGACTGGTTAGCATCCCTGGACCTCAAGGATGCCCATTTCCATATTCCTATCAGGTGCTCCCACAGAAAGTATCTCAGGTTCAAGTTGCCTTCAGGCCATTATCAGTTCAGAGCCATGCCTTTCGGCCTAACGTCGGCTCCTAGGGTGTTTACAAAGTGCCTTACAGTAGTAGTGGCCTTCCTCAGAAGGCATGGAATTTCTCTATTCCCATACCTGGACGACTGGCTCATTGTAGGACAGTCTTCCAGCCAGGTCAAGTCAGCTCTACAGGTCACTCAAGATCTGCTCAGTTCCCTGTGATTCCTTCTCAACCTGCCAAAGTCAGTTCTCGAACCAGTACAGCTTCTCACCTTCATAGGGATAGAGTTAGATACTGTTCAAGCAAAGGCCTTCCTCCCACTTGCAAGAGTTCAGACCCTTACTGATCTCACTTTCTCTTTTCATCTTCTGGTTTCTGGTCCAGCAAGACATTTTCTTCAGCTCTTAGGCCACATGGCAGCTTCCACTGCAGTGGTGCAAGGAGCCAGGTTCCAGATGAGGGACATTCAATTCCACCTAAGGTCCCTTTGGTCTCAGAAGAAAGATTCTCTTACTAAGCTGATTCTAGTGACACAGATTCTGGTCCAAGCTCTCCAGTGGTGGCTGGACCAGGACAATCTCATGCAAGGTGTCCTATTTCTCAAGCAAACTCCTTCAGTGGTCCTTAACACAGATGCTTCTCTCCTGGGCTGGGGAGCCCTCACAGCACAGGGGGTTTGGTCTCAAAAAGTCTCCTTCATATCAGTCTTCTGGAACTCTGGCCAGCATTCTTGGGCTCAGTGAGGAACAAGGTGGTTCAGGTCAGGACAGACAAAACCACCACCATGTGGTACATCAACAAGCAAGGAGACACTTGGTTTATGGCCTTGTATATGGAGGCCATGAAAGTATGGTCTCTGGCCTACTCCCTACAAACTTCCCTAATAGCAGTCCACCTCCCAAGGAAGGACAATGTGCTAGCAGATGCTGTGAGCAAAATCTCCCAGGGCCATCACGAATGGACCCTGGATCCTCTCGTCCTGAAAGTAATCTTCACCAGGTGGGGCACTCCAGAGATAGATCTCTTCGCAGCCCCAAACAATCATCAACTTCCCCAGTTCTGCTGCAGACCTCCAGTACTGGGGATTGTTCCCCTGGATGCTCTGATATTGGATTGGGAAGGCAAGTTCCTTTATGCCTTTTCTCCCTTTCCCCTGTTGTTCAGGGTTATAGTCAAGTTCAGATCACAACCCTGTACAGTGATTCTAGTTGCTTCAGGCTGGGCCAGACAACCTTGGTATCCTCTGTTTTCCTTAGCAGTCTCACTCCCCCTGTCTCTTCCCAAGAGAGACAATCTCTTAATTTCCTCTCAGGGAAGGATCTGGTACCCCAATCTCCAGTCTCTCAGTTTCATGGCCTGGCTTTTGAAGAGTTAGAATGCAGAGCCTGCATCTTTCTCAGGGAGTTTTGGACATCCTTAAGGTTTCTTGAAAGCCTTCTACCAGGAAAGCTTATAACTCCAAATAGAAAAGATTCAGCATTTGGTGTTCACACAGGGATATTCTGCGGATGCTGCAGGTATTGCCACAGTCTGGGATTACCTGGTTCACCTTAATGGCTTTTAGAGAGCCTACTCCGGCTTGGGATCTCAATATCTGCATTGCTCAACTTATGCAGCCACCCTTTGAACCTCGGGCTTCAGCCGAGCTTAAGTACTTGACCTGGAAAACTGTGTTTCTGGTAGCTATCACTTCTGCCAGGTGAATTAGTGAATTACAGGCCCTGTCAGTTGAACCTAATTGTATCTCATTCCACAGAGATAAGGTGATCCTCAGAACTAATAGGAGGTTCTTACCCAAAGTGGTCTCAGACTTCCATCTAAACCAGTCCATGTCTCTTCCTGTGTTTTTCACTGATCATTTTTCAGGAGAAAGAAGGTTCCACAGTTTGGATGTTAAAAGGGCACTTAGCTGTTACATAGAGCATACTAAGACACATAGGAATGACTGTCTTCCATTGTTTCTCACTTATGGTGAAGTGGGAAAAGGTAGGCCTGCTACTAAAAGAACTATTGTCAGGTGGATTGTAGCTTGTATACAATTCTGCTATACCAAGCTAGGTAAAACACTTCCCTCAGGCCTGAGGGCCCACTTGACTAGGGGTACAGCTGCTTCTCTGGCTGCTGCCAGAGATATACATTTACTAGAGATCTGCAAAGCAGCCACCTAGAAAATAGTCCATATTTTCACCAAGCATTACTCTCTGGATATCCAGGCTAGGAGTGATGCTCGGTTTGGTACAGCAGTGCTGCAGAGCCCGTTCCCAAAATAGGTTCGGTACCCTCCTCCATGGAGGTACTGCTTGGTAGTCTGCATATGTCAGAATACAGCAAGACTTCATGTTGTTTGAAGAAAAAATTACTCACTGTAGTAATTGTGTTTCTGATAGATGCAGTATTCTGCCCCCCCAAACCTAGTTTTTGGGAAGTGGGCTGGCCAGGTACAGTATTGCACCTCAGGGGTGTACTTGCACCCTCCTCTTCATGGGTGGGGTGGTGGTGGTTATGTTTTAGATTTATATGTTTTAGTTTATATATTATATCCAGGGCTCCAGATAAGATGCGTACACTGTCTAGTTACGCTTGCAAAAATGGCAATTAAGCTCTGTTTTTATTTAAAATAGCATATCAAATATGCATCAGCATTCTATGATACAGTGTGTGCACTTATGGTTATGTTCTTCCCCAACTGCCGGCCACCAAATGTTGGATCCACCTCAACCTCAGGAATAATAAAATTCTCCTCTTTTCCTGCCATTCATTGTCCGAGACGGTAGTGGAATGTACTCATTTGCAGCTTCCACAGAGCCCACCCAGATGCTGTCTCACAATTGGCTGGTGTGTCTTACACAGCGATTTCTTCACTGTGTAATCGGGCAGGAACGCCATAGAGCGCAGCACACAGATGCTGTGTAGGCAGGCTGGATTCACGACACTGGCAGCAGCGCACGAAAAGATGAAGGAGAAATCTGGAGACAAGATCTGGAAAAAAGAAATCCTAGCTGTAAGTAATGGTGCGTTTACAAACCGTGCAGGATAGTACTTCTCTCTCTCCTTCATGGTGCTGCATTATGACTAACTGCAATTAGAAATGACGGAGTGTGCTGTGCGTTTACATTAAAATTGTAATCATGCATGATGTGGCAGCTTTGCCTTCCCCTTCTACCGTAGACCTGCTGTTCCCGACTGATTACTGATGGATCTTATGTTGCTGCTTGCCTTGGTGTCAGTCTGCCCATGGCTGTACATCTTTATTTGAATCATTGAGTAAATGCGAGGCGGTGTACAGTGTAGTAGACTCTGGCAGGTGGAAGCTGGCTACGGGGAATAAATGTCAAATGTATGGAAAGGAGCTAAGGTGGAGTACTCTATGTTTAATAACTAAAACAAAACTGCTGCCTTTCAGACCATGCAGTTAGACATAGGATGTATTTATTGAGGTCTCGAATGAAATTCTTGACCGCATGGTGTCAGGCGGCCATCTGTAAATAACTGTCTGATAAGGATTTCTCTCCGAGTGTGTTTTTTGATTGCTTCCTTTACTGTGGTAGGCACAATGGTATTCAGTACGTTTTGGAGTATGTACATTTTAATATTCAATCTCGGTCCATAGCTAAAAAGAAACCCTTAGCAAACCTAGCCATCGGTGTTTGCTTCTATCTTGATGTCATGCAGTCTGTGTTTTCCATTGCTATAATGTGAGGCCCCATCTGCTGGCAATGCGGTGCCTTGCTGCGGGTATGAGTCAGCCAGATGGGGCCTCACTCTTCAATAAACTCGACCGCATAATTGCTGATGATGTAAACAGCGCGGTAGCTGGGTATTGCTAAAAAGGTTTCTTTTTAGCTATGGACCGATCTTGTCTAGAATAAAACTATACTGTTTTTAAAAGTGTACTTCTCACTGCACTTCCTCCTGACATTTATGCGCATTTGAATTTGGTTTTACTGCCTCATTTTCAAAATGAGGAGTAAAATACTCATCCAAAAAATCTTATCTGTGGCCCTGATTATATCTCTTGTTGACTACCTGTTTTTTATCTTGGGTTCTCGACTTGAGTCTTTGGGACCCAAGTAGTTGCCTGTTGGTATATATTTTACAATTTCCACACTGGAAGTGTAGTTAGTTTAGTTGCTCATAAGAATCTGACGGTTACACTCTGAAGCACCACAGACAGAGGTCTGAAACAGAGCTCGAGCTCAACATTCTATGCATCTGCATAGAGTTAACTCTTTCCTCTCCAGGGCAGTTCAAGTGCTGGAGTTAACTGCATATGTCAGAATACAGCAAGGCTCCATTAGAAGAAACACAATTACTAAGGTGAATAATTTTTTCTTCTGTGATCATGAATGCGGCCCATGACTGCACCAAGAAACCTAGGCACCTCAGTACCCACCCTTCTGACCAGTTTGGCAAGCGAGTCTATGCTTCTGCTACCCTGGCCATCCGGACTCAGAATTATCTGGCTCATATGGTACAATACCAAAATGCCTTTTGGGACCAGGCCAGAGACCTGGTGTAAGCCCTTCACGAGGACTCTGCAAAGGCTCAACTGGTCCAGCTCTTCAAATCCAGCTCAGACGTGGGCAGCCATGTGCTTACAGTGGCCTATGACACCGATAGATAGATAGATAGACAGATAGATAGAATCTTTATTTTTATACAGGTATGTATCATGTCATTAGGGTTTTACAACCTTGTTTTCAAGACAGTCCTGTCAGTGATTATGTTACTAAAAACAAAAATAAAAGGATTATATCATACAAACACATTTATACTTACAACATTAAGTTACATCAGACTACAAAGACTAATAATTACAAAAGCTACCCACAATAACAAGTTGAATGAAGGGAAGGACATTTATACAATCACATTCATACTCAAGCATTAAGTATATAAAGAACCTTGTAGTGGATTCACAGTGCATATGTCTACCCACAAGAGCATTGAAACTTATGTATCCCATTTATCTTCTGGGTAGATATCATAGAAACATAGATTTTGACGGCAGATAAGGACCGCTTGGCCCACCCAGTCTGCCTATTTCCCTACCTAATGGATAAGCTGCAGATCCTAGTTAACCAGCAGCCTATTTCTTCCTACCCCCACACCCTAGAATTGCCTTATGACTGTCCCATGCATGCTTGAATTCCACCACTGTTTTTGACTCCACAACCTCCTCCAGAAGGCCGTTCCATGCATCCACAACCCTCTCTGTGAAAAAATACTTCCTTCAAACAACATGAAGTCTTGCTATATTATAGACATTAGCAGTTTGTTCCAGCTCTAGAACTGCCCCGGGTGAAATGGTTAAAACCATTCCAAAATAGAATTTTGCACGAGACAGCTCTATCTGTGTCATTTCAAACTTGAACTGTCAGATTCTTTACTCCGCCTCAGTGAACAGTCGCTCCGGAGATTTCTCCTTCTGCTCGGTTCATTTCTCGGTTTAAAAAGTGTTTTCTCGGTTGGATTTAACCGAGAATAGTTTTATTTTAACCGCAAAACCGTTCGGTTCAAGCTCTATCTGTGGTAACCGTAAGTAAATGAAGGTATTGTCTGTGTGGAACTTGTAAGTTATCGGTTCGGTTTTGAACCGATCAGTGGGTTTAAAACTCATTTAAAACTAAAAGTTACTATTTTAGAGTGCGGTTCCCGGTTCTTATCGGTTCTAAAAAACAGATTTATTCGTTTTTTCCAACTACCGTGACGGTTAGGAACCCGATAAGCGCTGCCCACTCGCTGCTAAAGGTAAGTTTTTGGTTAGGCTGGCATTATGTCTGAGAAACCCAAAAGAAAAACCGGGCCCACTGGGTTTCAACACTGTGATGTTTGTGGGGAAGTCTTTGCCAAGGCTGACCCACACACCACATGTGTTTATTGTCTGGGGTTTGACCACCTCCAGTCAGACTGCCAGGTATGTAAGAATTTCCCTGCAGCCACCCTGGAAAAAAGATTGGGCAGGCTCAGGGAACGAGAGGCCAAAAAGTCCGCTGACCCGGATGGCCAGCCTGGTTCGGTGCCAACCGAACCAGAAGGAGTGCCCTCTGACCAGGGCCAGACTTCCTCGGGCCAAAGAAAAGCTGGTTCTGAGGAACCAATTCCAGTAAAGAAAACAAGAACATCAGCAGGTCTGGAGTCCAAAATTCCTTCTCCAACTGCTGCAGAGATAGCAAAAGCCATACAAATTGTCCAGTCACTGTCTCAGGGTCCGTCCAAACCACCACTATCTGGTATAAGGTCGGTTCGTCCGGTCCCAGTGGTTCAGGATTATGATATTGAGGAATTTTATGAACCAGAGGAGGGGAGGAGGATTATGAACAGTATGAATGTGGCTGGGAAGGTCTGGGTGTGCCCATTGAACCAGACATCTCCCCAGACAGACCTTTAGAATCTCCCCTATGCTGTCTGAGTCCCCATCTCATTTTATGTTTTATAAAAAGTTGCTGAAACCCTCAGCTTCCTTTAGAAGAGGCTGTGGATGAGCAAGAGGAGCCTGATTTGGTAGAAATGATGGATATTCAGAGTCTAGAGATTGTCTATTCCTTTACATAAGTCTTTTGGAAACAACCAATTAAAATTTTAAAAGCTCCTAATTCTGTGCCTCCTGTAGATAAAAGATGGACAGAAGGTATACATTGTCAGGCCCTGATACAGAATTCATTTCTCAGCAATGCAGTCATGTTGGGGTAGTTCAGGCTGCTACCTTGATAAAGCTAATATTCCTTGGCTTCACATCCTCCTGACAAGGATTCCAGGAAGATTGATGCCATGGCAAAAAAAAAACAGTATATGGCAGCCTCTCTGGGACTCAGGCAAGCAAATTATATGGCTTATGTAGCTAGGGTATCAGAAATCTAGATGGGATACTGTTATGCAATTGGCCAAGCAGGCCCATGGCCAGCTGGCTAGTGAACTAGAACAGGTGGCTGCTGACGGCATTGAAGCCTCTAAGGTTCAGTTTCATGCTGCTGTGGATGTTAATGATGTTTCCTCTAGGGTCATGGCACATCTGTAGCTTTTCAGAGGCTGGCCTGGCTCAGGTGTACTAGTTTGTCACAGGATACCCAGACTAAGGCTATGGATTTTCTGTGGTGGGAAATTCTCTGTTTGGAGAGCAGACAGAGAATTACATGAAGAAAGATGGATGAATATGGGACTACTTACAAGAGTGCCCAGGCTAAGGAGCGGCAAGCCACTCCTCAAAGGCATGCCCCAGGGTAGGGGTAGGCCTTTCACAGGCCTTTCTACCAGACTCAGGCCTCCTCTGCCTATGCTCAGAGGGGCTTCTTCAGAGAGCAGGGGCAGGCGAGGGTGGGCAGACCTGCTCCCACCCCCAGCCTAGCTCCTGCGAAACAGGCACCCTGATGGGGTGCCCAGGGCCCATTCTCCTGTACCAGTGGGGAGGCAGGCTGGCTTACTTCAGTCAGAATTGGGCTTCTTTAACCTCAGACAAGTAGGGTTCTGGAAGTAGTAAGCCAGGGTCTGGTTCTCAGCTTCAAAAGTTTCCCAAGTTGAGAAACAGACTTTTCCTCAAGTGCTTCAGAGACCCTCGCTCTGAAACAGAGGTCTCATCCCTGTTAGCTCTCAGAGCAGTAGAAAGGTTCCTCCCTGCATCAGGGCAGGGGTCTGTATTCAGATGCTTCCTTACCCCAAAAAGACAGGAGAATGGCGGCCCATTTTAGATCTCAGATATCTGAACAAGCATCTTTTGAAACCAAGTTCCAAAATGGTAACTCTGGCAATGATTTTACCTTCCTAAGGCCAGGGGACTGGCTAGCCTCCCTGGACCTCAAGGATGCCTATTTCCATGTCTAATCAGAAGATCCCATCAAAGTACCTCAGATTGAACTTCCCTCAGGTCATTACCAGTTCAGAACAATGCCCATGACCTTACCTCTGCTCCAAGGGTATTCACAAAGTGTCTAGCAGTGGCAGTGGCCCCTTAGGAGGCAGAGGATTGCTGTTTTCCCTATCTAGGACTGGCTCATTGTAGGCCAGTCCCCAGAACAGGTAAAATCTCACTTGCAGGTCACCCAGCAGCTTCTCACCTCCCTGGGTTTCTGCTAAACCTACCAAAGTCGGTTCTGGAACCAGTCCAGGTACTCACCTTTATAGGGGCAGAATTGGACACAAAGCTAGCCAGGGCCTTTCCCCCAGAAAGGGTAAGGAATTTAGTGGCTCTGGCCTCTTCCTTCACTCTGCAGGTCTTTCGACCAGCAAGACACTTTCTGCAGCTCCTGGGGCACATGGCTGCATCCACAGCTGTTGTGCAGGAGCCAGATTTCAGATGAGAGACATTCAGTTTCACTTGAGAACCTTTGGTCTCAGAGAAGAGACCCCTTTCCAAGTTGGTCCCAGTGACTCAAACCTTGATCCTAGCTCTCCAGTGGTGACAGGATCAGAGCAATTTAAGCGGGGTCCCCTCATTTCCCCTTCTCACGACTTGACTCTCACTACAGATGCTTCCCTTCTGGGTTGGGGAGCCCACATGGGCGACCTTTCCACTCAGGGAGTTTGGTCCCCCCAGGAATCTCTGCTCCACATCAATTTGCTGGAACTCAGAGCTGTCTTTTTAGCTCTTCAAGCTTTTTCTGCATCTGTCCACGACAAGGTGATACAAGTCAGAACAGACAACACCACAGCAATGTGGTACATCAACAAACAGGGGGGCACTCGGTCTTCGGCCTTGTGCACCGAGGCAATGAAGTTGTGGTCTCTGGCCTATTCCCTGAACACTTCCCTCATAGCAGTTCATCTTCCAGGGAAGGACAATGTCTAGCAGATGCCCTCAGCAGGATTTCCCAGGGCCATCACAGATATTTCCCTGGATCCTCAAGTGCTGGGGATAGTTTTGCCAGGTGGGGCATCCCTCAGATAGATCTTTTGCAGCCCCAGACAATCACAAACTTCCTCTGTTCTGTTGCAGGCCTCCAGTGCTGGGCTCAGTTCCCTGGATGCCCTTCTTCTGGATTGGGAGGAAGTTCCTCTATGCTTTCCCCCTTTCCTCTCCTATTCAAAGTATAGTCAAAATCAGATCTCAGCCTTGCAGGGTGATTCTGATTGCCCCGGATGAGCCAGGCAGCCCTGGTACCCACTCCTTCTGTCTCTGACAGTCCATCTTCCCTGTGCCTCCCAGGAATCAATCTGTTGACTTGTGCCCAGGGAAGGGTTTGGTATCGGACCTCAAATCCCTCAACCTCAAGGCCTGGCTCTTGAGGAGTTAGAGTTTGCTGATTTACACCTCTCTCAGGGTGTTCTTGAGATCGTAAAGGCTTCCAGAAAGCCTTCCACTAGGGCTACTTATAGTTCTAAATGGAAAAGGTTTTCCATTTGGTGTGCTGGGAAAAATATTTCCCCAGAATCTGCTGGATTGCCCATTTTGTTAGATTACATGGTACATCTTAATTCCTTGGGTCTCAGACCAGCTACCCTGAGAGTTCATTTGGCAGCTGTGTCTGCTTTTGTGTCAGCAGGAAAGTCATCCTCTCTTTCCTCTCATCCTGTGTTTTCCAAGTTTTTTAAGGGATTACTCTATACTAATCCTCCCTTTAGGAACCGGCCTACTTGGGACCTTAATGTTTGCATTGCTCAGTTAATGCAACCCTTGAACCTCTGTCTTCTGCAGAGCTTAAGTACCTAACTTGGAAAACTGTTTTCTAGTGGCTATCACTTCTGCCAGGCGCATAAGTGAATTGCAAGCCTTGTAAGTGGAGACTGACTTTATTTCTTTCCACAGGGATAAGGTAGTCCTTAGGACTAATAGGAAGTTTTTGCCTAAGGTGGTTTCAGATTTCCATCTTAATCAATCTATCTCCCTTCAATATTTTCACTGATCACTCCTCTTCGGGTGAGGAGATTGCACAGCCTGGATGTTAGGAGAGCTCTTGAGTTATTATATAGAGCGTACTGCAAAGGTCACAGGTTGAATCCCTCAACTTTTCCTTACCTATGGTGAAGTTGGGAAAGGCAAACCTGCCACTAAGAGATCAATAGCCAGGTGGATTGTCTCTAGCCCCAATTTTTTATCAGAAAGTGGGCAGAGCCCCCCTGGTTTGAGGGCTCATTCTACCAGGGTACAGCTGCGTCTCAAGCTGCTGCAGAGATATCCCTTTATTAGAGATTTTGCCAGGCTGCTACTTGGAAAACGGTACACACTTTTACAAGCATTACTCCCTGGATGTCCAGGCCAGGAGAGATGCTCGGTTGCTGCACTGTTCTTGCAGAGCCTATTCCCTAAGTGGTTCTGCCCTCCTCCATGGAGTGCTGCTGTGTATTCTGCTAATGTCTATAATATGCAAGACTTCATGTTGTTTGAAGAAAAATTACTCACCTTAGTAATGTTGTTTCTTCTAATGGAGTCTTCTTATATTATAAACCTCCCAACCTGCCCCTCTCAGAACCTCTACTTGGTGAGAGTGCTGGGCAACAGTGTGGGCACTACTTATGTCCTGTTAGCATTTTGTCCCCTTTGGGACTTTGGGGGATGTATGTGTATGCGTGTGTGTGTTTATTATACTTATGTTCCATTTTCATATTATTAGAATGGTGTTAGTATTTCTGGTCCCCTGACTTGAGTCTTGGGTGTTGGGACCATCAATGGTTTATTTATTATTTAGGTAGCCAGTTGGCTGGTGTAGGTTACAACTTCCACACAGACCTTAGTGAGTTTGGCTCGTAAAGATCTGACAGTTCAAGTTTGAAATGACACAGATAGAGCTGCTCTCGTGCCAAAATTCTATTTTGGAATGGTTTTAACCATTTCACTCCGGAGCAGTTCTAGAGCATGGAACAAACTGCTATCTATCTATAATATAGCAAGACTCCATTAGAAGAAACAACATTACTAAGGTGAGTAATTTTTCTTAAGTTACCTGAGCAACGCCCCTTCTATCTTCAAATTATTGCCCCTTGTTCTTGTACACCTCTTTTTTGAAAGATGCTACCCTCTTGACTTTGTTGATTCCCTTGAGGCACTTGAAAGTTTCATCATGTCCCCCTCTCCTCCTTTCCTCGAGGCTATACATATTTAGCTCCTTAAGTCTCTCTTCATATGTCTTCGGTTGCAGACCCTGCACCATTTTGAATGCCTCCTCTGGACAGCTTCCTTCAAACAACATGAAGTCTTGCTATATTATGACTATTGCAGTTTTGTCCCAGCAATGCAGGGCATGGGTGGAACTTAGAAGCCCTGCTTTCGGTTAGAAAAAGCTCTGTCTGGGCTATTCAAACTGAAACTGTCAGATTCTTTACTCCACACTCACTGAACAGTCGCTCCGGAGATTCCTCCTGCTGCTCGGTTCATTTTCTTGGTTTAAAGAGTTTTTTCTCAGTTAAATTCAACCGCGATTATTATTATTTTAACCGCAAACCGATCGGTTCAAGCTCTGTCTGTGGTATTGTAAGTAATAGATAGGTTTATTTCTGTGTGGAACTTGTAAATGTTTATCGGTTCTGTTTGAACCGATCAGGAGGTTTTGAAACTTTATTCTGAAGCTTTTAAAAGCTTTTAGTCTTGCAGTTCCTGGTTCTTATCGGTTCTAAAAACAGGATTTCATTACGTTTTCACGACCCGTGACACGGTTGGGGAACCGATAAGTGTCTTACCTGGCACTGCCCAAAAAAGGGCAAGTTTTTAGTTAGGCTGGCATTATGTCTGAGAAACCCAAAGAAAAACCAGGCCCACTGGGTTTCAACACTGTAGTGTCTGTGGGAAGCCTTTGCCAAGGCTGACCCACACACCACATGTGTTTATTGTCTGAGGTTTGACCACTTCAATGCAGACTGCTAGATTTGCAAGAATTTCCTGCAGCTACCTAGATAAGAGGTTGGTAGACTCAGGAGCGAGAGGCCAAAAGTCCAGCTGACCTGGATGGCCAGCCGGTTTGGTGCCAACCCGAACCGGAGGGAGTGCTCCCTCTGACCAGGGCCAGACTTCCTCGGGCAAGCGTAAAGCTGACTCTGAGGAGCCAGTTCCAGCAAAGAAACTAGAAAATCAGCAGGTGTGGAGTCAAAAATTCCTTCTCCAACTGCTGCAGAGATAACCAGGACAATCCAAATTGACAGTCACTTTCCCGGTTCAGTCCGAACCGCCACTATCTGGCAAAAGTCGATTCGGCCGGTTCCACAGTTCAAGAATATGATATAGAGGTTTATGAACAGAGGGAGGGAGGATGATTATGAACAGTGTGAATGTGATTTTGAAAGTCTGGACTGGACATCTCCCAGACAGACCTTTAGGAGAATCTCCCCTAGGCTTTCAGGTCCCTTCTCATTTTCTGTTTTATAAAAAGTTGCTGAAACCTCAGCTTCCTTTGGAGGAAGCTGTGGATGAGAACAAGAAGCCTGACTTTGTAGAGATGATGGATATCCCAGAGTCCAGGAGATTGTCTATTCCTTTACATAAATCCTTTAGGAAACAAACAATAAAATTTTAAAGCTCCTAATTCTGTGCCTCCTGTGGATAAAAAGATGGACAGGAGGTACACTTTATCAGAGTCCTGATACAGAATTTCTTTCACAGCAATGCAAGCCATGTTGGGGTAGTTCAGGCTGCAGCCTGTGATAAGGCTAATATTCCCCTGGCCTCATCCTCCTGACAAGGACTCCAGGAAGATTGATGCCATGGCTAAAAAACAATACATGGCAGCGTCCTTGGGACTCAGACAAGCAAATTATATGGCTATGTTGCAAGATACCAAAAATCTAGATGGGATACTGTCATGGCTTTAGCCAAACAGGCCCTAGCCAGCTGCCAGGAGCTGGAGCAGGTGGCTGCTGATGGTATAGGGCATCTAAGGTGCAATTCCATGCTGCAGTGGATTCTGATGATGTATTCTCTAGAGTCATGGCTACATCTGTGGCTTTTCGTAGATTGGCTTGGCTCAGGTGTACTAGTTTGTCACAGGATACCCAGGCTAAGGCTATGGATTTTCCTGTGGCGGGAAATTCTCTGTTTGGGGAGCAGACAGAGAATTATATGAAGAAAATGGATGAATATAGAACCACTTATAGGAGTGCACAAGCCAAAGAACGGCAAGCCACTCCTCAGAGGCAGCCCCCCAGGGGTAGAGGCAGGCCTTTACAGGCCTTTTACCAAACCAGGCCTCCTCTTCAGCTTATGTTCAGAGGGTTCTTCAGAGGAGAGGCAGGCGGGTACAAGCAGGCCTGCTCCCACCTCTCAGCCTAAAGCCCCTGCCAAACAGGCACCCTGATGGGATGCCCAGGGCGGTTCTCCATTACCTGTAGGGGCAGGCTGGCTTACTTCATCCAGGACTGGGAGTCTTTAACATCAGACAAGTGGTCGTGGAAGTAGTAAGCCAGGGTCTGGTCTCAGCTCAAAAATTTCCAAAGATGAGAATCAGATCTTTTCCACCTGCAAACCCTCTAGAGACTCTTGCTTTGAAACAGAAGTCTCAACCCTCCTGGCTCTCAGAGCTGTAGAAAGGGTTTCTCCCCTACACCAGGGCAAGGGTCTGTACTCCAGGTACTTCCTTACCCCAAAAAAGACAGGAGAGTGGCAGCCCATCCTGGACCTAAGATATCTGAACAAGCACCTTTAAAACCAAAATTCAAAATGGTGACTCTGGGAATGATTTTACCCTCCCTAAGGCCAGGGACTGGCTAGCTTCCCTGGACCTCAAGGATGCCTACTTCCATGTTCTTATCAGAAGCTCCACACGAAGTACCTCAGATTCGAACTGCCCTCAGGCCATTATCAGTTCAGAGCAATGCCCTTGACCTTACCTCTGCCCCAAGGGTATTCACAAAATGTCTGGCAGTAGCAGTTGCTCATTTAAGAAGGCAAAGATTGCCATCTTTCCCTACCTAGACGACTGGCTCATTGTGGGTCAGTCTCCAGACCAGGCTCAGATCACACCTGCAAGTTACTCAGCAGCTGCTTACCTCTCTGGGCTTTCTTCTCAATCTTCCAAAGTCAGTTCTGGAACCTGTCCAGGTACTCACCTTTATAGGTGCAGAACTGGACACAAAGCAGGCCAGAGCCTTCCTCCCCTAGAAAGGGTAAGGACCCTGGTGGCCTGGCCTGTCCTTCACTCTGCAGGTCTCTCGACCAGCAAGGCAATTCCTACAGCTCCTAGGACACATGGCTGCTTCCACAGCTGTAGTGCAAGGAGCAAGATTTCAGATGAGGGACATTCAGTTCCATTTGAGAGCCTTTTGGTCTCAAGGAAGAGATTACCTATCCAAGTTGATCCCAGTGACTCAAACCCTGATCCAGGCCCTTCAGTGGTGGCAGGATCAGAGCAATCTGAGACAAGGGGTGCCCTTCATCCCTCTATCTCACTCCTTGACCCTTACTACAGATCGTCCCTCTTGGGATGGGGAGCTCACATGGGCGACCTCTCCACCCAGGGATTGTGGTCCCCCAGGAATCTCTGCTCACATCAATCTGTTGGAACTCAGAGCTGTTTTCTAGCACTTCAGGTTTTTCTGCATCTGTTCATAACAAAGTGGTACAGGTCAGAACAGACAACACCACTACAATGTGGTACATCAACAAACAAGGGGGCACTTGGTCTTCGGCCTTGTGCACAAGGCGATAAGTTGTGGTCTCCTGGCTTATTCCCTGAACACTTCCCTCATAGCAGTTCACCTCCCAGGCAAGGACAATGTCCTGGCAGATGCTCTCAGCAGGATTTCCCAGGGCCATCACGAATGGCCACTGGATCCCAGTACTGGGGATAGTTTTTGCCAGATGGGGCACCCCTCAGGTAGATCTTTTTGCAGCCCCAGGCAACCATCAACTTCCACTTTTTTGTTGCAGGCCCCCAGTGTTGGGCTCAGTCCCCCCTGGATGCCTTTCTCCTCGATTGGGAAGGGAAGTTTCTCTATGCCTTCCTCCCCTTCCCTCTCCTGTTCAAGGTGCTAGTCAAAATCAGATCTCAGCCCTGCAAGATGATCCTGATTGCTCCAGACTGGGCCAGGCAGCCCTGGTACCCACTCCTTCTGTCCTTAGCAGTCCATCTTCCCCTGTGTCTCCCCAGGAACCATAATCTGTTAACCTGTGCCCAGGGGAGAGTCTGGTATCCGAATCTCAAATCCCTCAACCTCAAGGCCTGGCTCTTGAGGAGTTAGAGTTTGCTGATCTACAACTTTCTCAAGGTGTTCTCGAAATCTTGAAAGCTTCTAGGAAGACTTCCACTAGGGCTAAATATAACTCCAAGTGGAAAAGGTTTTCCATATGGTGTTCTGGGAAGCATATTTCCCGGAATCTGCTGATTTGCCCACTGTTTTGGACTATATGGTCCATCTTAATTCTTTGGGACTGAGACCAGCTGCCCTGAAAGTGCATTTGGCAGCTGTCTCTGCTTTATTCAGCAGGAAGCCCTCTTCTCTTTCTGCTCACCCTGTATTTTCCAAGTTTTTTAGGGGATTGCTTCATACCAATCCACCATTCAGGGACCCTGCCCCTGCCTGGGATCTTAATGTTTGCATTGCTCAGCTGATGCAACCCCCCTTTGAACCTCTGTCTTCGGCAGAGCTTAAGTACTTGACTTGGAAAACTGTATTTCTAGTAGCCATCACTTCTGCCAGGCGCATAAGTGAGTTACAAGCTTTGTCAGTGGAGACTGACTTTATTTCCTTTCACAGGGATAAGGTGGTCCTCAGGACTAACAGGAAGTTTTTGCCCTAAGGTGGTTTCAGATTTCCACCTTAATCAATCTATTTCACTTCCAGTGTTCTCACTGACCATTCCTCCTCTGGTGAGGAGGTTGCACAACTTAGATGTTAAGAGGGCCCTAAGTTACTACATAGAGCGTACCAAGGGTCACAGGTTTGACTCCCTCCAACTATTTCTCACTTATGGTGAGGTTGGGAAAGGGAAACCTGCCACTAAGAGATCCATTGCCAGGTGGATTGTCTCTTGTATCCAATTTTGCTATCAAAAACTGGGTAAGGTTCCCGCTTCAGGCCTGAGGGCTCACTCTACCAGAGGTATGGCTGCGTCTCTAGCTGCTGCCAGAGACATCCCTATCTTAGAGATATGTCAAGCAGCTACTTGGAAAACAGTACACACTTTCACCAAGTATTACTCCCTGGATATCCAGGCCAGGAGGGATGCTCGGTTTGGCATAGCCGTGCTTCAGAGCCTATTCCCTAAGTAGGTTCTGTCCCTCTTCCATGGAGGTACTGCTGTGTAGTCTGCAATAGTCATAATATAGCAAGACTTCATGTTGTTTGAAGAAAAAATTACTCACCTTAGTAATGTTGTTTCTTCTAATGGAGTCTTGCTATATTATGACCTCCCCCCCAGCCTGCCCCTCTCAGAACTTCTACTTTGGGTATGGGGTGGGCAGTCCACTGTTGGCACTTATTGATGCCCCTTTTTATGTTTTCCACCCCTTCTTTTTGGGGTGTTTGGGTGTGTGTTTTATTTATCTTATATTCTTATCTTATCTTTTCTGGTCCCTGACTTGAGTCTTGGTGTTGGGACAAGGAAAATGTGTTAATATTTAAGTAGCCAGTTGGCTAGTGTAGGTTACAGCTTCCACACAGAACCTTAGTGAGTTTTGCTCGTAAAGATCTGACAGTTTCAGTTTGGAATAGCCCAGACAGAGCTTTTCTAACCGAGCTCGCGCTCTAAGTTCTATGCCCTGCATTGGTGGGACAAACTGCAATAGTCATAATATAGCAAGACTCCATTAGAAGAAACAACATTACTAAGGTGAGTAATTTTTTCATCCTGTCTATGTCTTTGCGGAGATTGGGTCTCCAGAACTGCACGTAGTACTCCAGATGGGATCTCACCAACTGTCTGTACAGAGGGATAATAGCTTCCTGTTTTCTACTGGTGATGCCTCTCCCTATGCATCCCAGTATCCCCAACCCTCCTTGCTGCCCTCTCACATTGCTTGCCCACCTTTAGGTCATCTGATATGACTACCCCAGGTCCCTTTCCATTTTGATGTTGTAGTATCTCACCCCCACTGTGTACTCTTCCCTGGGTTTTTGTTTCCCAGGTGCATTACTTACACTTCTTAGCATTGAATCTAAGCTGCCATACATTTGACCATTCCTCTAACCTTGCCAAGTCCCTTCTCTGCAAGAGACATACTTTCCTTCAGTCCCTCTGCAATGTAAGCATAAAGACATTGAAGCCAGGACCAGTCTACTCTTGACCTCGTTGCCCACTAGTAACCCCATTTCTTCAGAGTGGACTCCATTTACTATTACTCTCTGTGTCCTATTCTCCAGCCAATTCTTTACCCAGGTTGTCATCTTGGGACCCACTCCCAGGCTGGCTAACTTGTATATTAATCTTTGTGTGGGACTGTGTCAAATGCCTTGCTAAAGTCTAGGTAGGCCATGTCCACAGCCCTCCCTGATCTACTACTTTGGTCACCCAGTCAAAGAAATCTATCAGATTTGTCTGGGATGACCTTCCCGCTAATGAATCCATGCTGCCTTGGGTCCTGTGCCCTCTGGCCTCTAGATACTCAGCAATTCTTTCCTTCAAGTGATTCATCATTTTCCTACCACTGAGGTTAAACTAACAGGTCTGTAGTTTCCTGCGTCCTTTGATATCCCGTAAGAAGGTGACATTCGAGCTGTATAAGTAGTACATTCAGACTTTTGCTGCCTGTGAGCGCAAAGTTCTGATACCAAATTGTTTTTGATCTTAGGCAATGTTATTTTATTTCCATGAACAGATCTTTTGGAAGCTTGGAAAACATTTCTATCTCTGTCAAATATTGCTTTAGTGATGTAGTGTTCAGGATAAGAATTCTGATATTTATATATTGTTTTCAACCAAGTTTTTATATGATTTATCTGCAAAGTTTGTCAATTAAGTGTGGTCAACATAAGACAGTGGTGTGTATTCATTTTACATTTTAAGATATACCTGGCTATTCTGTACTGAGTTTTATGTAGTCTGTCCAACAAATTTTTATTTGTTGTCCGACAGACTAGTTCACTATACGTCAAAGTTGGAATAATTAATTGCTCTGCCAATATTTTTTGATCATCCTTATTTAAAAAAATTGTTGTACGGCATTACATACCAAGTTTTTTGTTTACTTTACCAATTATTGAACTTGTATGGTTTTCAAAGGTCACATGAGTGTCAGAAATGACCCCCCAAATAGCAATAGCTATTTACTGGCTCTAAACACTCATTTTGATTTATTTCTATCTTAATCTGGTCAGTATTCTTTTTAGGAGCAAATTACATCAACTTCGTTTTTTTGCTGTTTATTAAGAGCCTTGATCTAGTGAACCACTCCCTCAAACTGTCGAAGTCAGATTGTAACTTTAGTTGGAGGCCCTGGACACTATTTCCAGAGACAGTCAGGATGGTGTCATCCGCATACAGCCTCACCTGGGAGTACCGCACTGATTTAGATAGATCATTGCAAAACAGCAAAAATGACAGGGGTCCTAAAATTGACCCCTGATGCACTCCTCTTCTCGTCTGTTTGGGAGATTGACAAACTTCCAGAAACAAATACCTTTTGAGTGCAGTCCTCCAGGTAGGATGGAAACCAACTCCAAGGACCATCCACAATTCCCAGGGCTTCCATCTGATTCAGCAAGAGTGGTCCGTCCACCAGGTCAAAGGCTTTCAATAAATCTACATAAATTGCAGCAGTCTCCAGTCCGGAATCCAGGAATGTACAAACTAGATTGTTAAGTTCCAACAGGGCTGATGTAGTCGAAAACCTTTCCTGAATCTGGACTGGAAAGGCGTCAATATACTGTGTTTGTCTATATATTCCACTAATTGAGTATGAACATGTCTTTCCAGATGTTTAGACATGATAGGCAACAAAGCTATTGGTCTGTAGTTATTTAATTCAAAAGCATTTCCACCCTTAAATATTGGAATTATCTTGCTATTTTTCCCAAATCTGAGGAAAATGACCCATTTTCAAACTCCAGTTAAACAGGTAAGTAACTATGGGCCTGATATTCAAAACTTTGCCCAGGGGCTAAATTAGCCCAGACCCAATAGCCCGCTATATTCAAAGGGGATAGCCCTGGTGCTAAACCTGCTGAATATAGCGTGATAAGGAAGCCGGGCAAACTGGACTGGGAGTACAATGCAAAAATAGCTCGAGAAATAAGATAGCTCTGAATATAGCAACCAGGAAGTGCAAACCACAACAGCAGCGCAGTGCACAGTGACGTGAAGGAAGATAAAGGTGAACTATGTGGCCAATGTGTGTGTGCTAGCAAAGGCGTGGATTCATGAAAGCTGCAAGCACCAGCGCATGTGAAATTCTGCAGAGATGTACCATATTTCCGAAACGTTCATGTGGCAAGCACATTTGCGCGAGGTTTTGGCGTGAGCTGCCGCTTGCCCTGCTATCACATTTCACCAAGGCAAACATTTGCCATATTCAAAAGTAACATGCAAATGAGCCTACTAAGGCAGTCTGTGGGCAAACATCCAGAGTAGCATCTCATTATGTCCTGATTTGCATGCAGTTTGCCCAGTGCTATTGCAGGGTCCCACAGCTCCACCTGTAGGTCAGTCTGGAAGTCAGGTGCTGGCTGGTCTGCCCACAGCTCCACCTGTAGGTCAATGTGGAAGTGCATGCTGGTAGCTGCAGGCTACATTTGTACAGAACCACATAGAATACTTTGCCCCAGGAGACTGCTCAGCACAGGAACAGGTGATGGTGCTGCATGCAGTGTCAAACTGTAGTTCTTGCTGCAATGCACAGCGGACACTACAGTAACAATGAGACCAGTGGTGTGAGGGACACAGCAATGCCTATGGTGTAGGGGCATCAATGACCGCTGCACTTTACACAGTGACAGGCCCATCTTGCAGATGTGCACTGACAGTGGACTTTACTGTTATGCTGTTGTGCGACACACAGACGCTTCACCACTGGCATGGGATACTCACAGTGACGTATAAATGGCTGGCTGTGTGTGCTGTGCTGCCTGTACAGATGTGTGGTATGTGGCTGGGGGGGGGGCACGTACCATCAGACAGGCACACTGGTGTTAGGGTATTCCCAACACTGGACCATTTGCACTGCATGGCATTTCCCAGCCTTGTGGCAGCACCCAGTATGTGGTGCAGACTGGCCACCTGTACACCCTCCCCTCAACACACTCCATGCCCCTAGTGCTGCATGTGTGTGTGTGTGCTGGATTTGCTGGTGTCCATCGAAGGGTGGTCTGAAGGTGTGTGCTGCATGGACACACTGCCATGGTGTCCATTAGGCACCGGGCCACCACTTACTGTCTGGCATGGCTGGGACCGGTGGTAGATGATAGCATCGTAGGAGGTGCCACTCATGTGCAGCATGTTTCTTTCATGTCTGGTTTCTTTCTGTGTTTAATATTTACTGGTTAGGGTCACGCAAAGCCACAAAGTCACACAAAGCTGGTTTGCCCAGGATTAAGACTACCTTTTCCTGGGGGGTGATTTGCACCGTGCAAACTGTCGCGTGGGTGCGCCAAAAACACTGCGTGGCGCTAATGCGCTGAATATAACATTGCATCTGTATTCATGTACACACACCCTCAGTTTGCCCCTTGCATACATCATACTTTTGCTCAGCACTAATGCAGTTTGCCTGCGCTATTTGACCTTTTGAATTTAGTGAACCCGCGCAAACCCGGTGCTAACCCTGCGCAGACGGTTTGCGCCCAGCACAAAGTTTTGAATATCTGACCCCAGGCGTGCTATTTGGTATGCTGCCATCCTAGGTAACTTTCCATCTATATCATCCGGACCTGTTGATTTATGAATGTTTATATTCTTTAGATCTTTATAAACCTCAGATATTTTAAGTATTCTGAATCTAAATGGTGGTAGAATAGATCTTATCTGTGTCATTCAAACAACATGAAGTCTTGCTATATTATGACAATTGCAGTATGACCGCAGGTTAGAACTGCTCCGGAGGTGAAATAGTTAACTTTCCATGCAGGCATGGAACTTAGAGCGCGAGCTCAGTTGAAAACTCTGTCTGTTGTGCTTCAAAGGTAAACTGTCAGATTCTTTACTCCGCCTCACTGAACAGTCGCTCTGGAGATTTCTCCTTCTGCTCGGTTCATTTTGTCGGTTTAAAAGTATTATTTTTCGGTTTTAGCCGAAATTAAACCGCAACCGGTCGGTTCAAGCTCTGTCTGTGGTAATGTAAGTAATAGATAGGTTTTACATTAGTTTTTCTGTGTGGAACTTGTAATTTGTTATCGGTTCGGTTTGAACCGATCAGGTTGTATTTAAATCTACTAGCCCTTTTTAGAGTGCGGTTCCCGGTTCTTATCGGTTCTAAAAAAAACGGATTTCATTACGTTTTTTTCCACGACCCGTGACATGGTTGGGAACCGATAAGGGTGTCTTGCTTAGTGGATTGCCATAAACGGGCAAGTTGGTTAGGCTGGCATTATGTCTGAGAAACCCAAAAGAAAAACCGGACCCACTGGGTTTCAACACTGTAGTGTTTGTGGGGAAGCTTTTGCTAAGGCTGACCCACACACCACATGTGTCTATTGTCTGGGGTTTGACCACCTCAATTCAGACTGCCAGATTTGTCACAATTTCCCTGCTGCCACCATAGATAAGAGAGTTGGTAGGCTCAGGGAAAGGGAGGCCAAAAAGTCCGCTGACCCGGATGGCCAGCCCAGTTCGGTACCAACCGAACTGGAGGGAGTGCCCTCTGACCAGGGCGATACTTCCTCGGGCAAACGAAGAGCCGGTTCTGAGGAGCCGGTTCCATCAAAAAGGGCTAGAAAGTCAGCTAGTTTAGAGCCAAAAGTTCTCTCCCCAACTGCTGAGGAAATAGCTAAAGCAATTAAAATTGTCCAGTCTCTCTCTCCGGTTCCGACCGAACGGACACCTTCTGGTAAGCGTTCGGTTCAGCCGGTTCCACCGGTTCAAGATTATGATTTTTATGAACCGGGGGAAGGGGAAGAGGAATATGAGGAGAGTGAATATGGTTTTGAAGATCTGGATGTGCCCATTGATCCGGACATCTCTCCAGATAGACCCCTAGGGGTTTCTCCTCCAAGACTTTCTGAGTCCCCTTCTCATTTCATGTTTTATAAAAGTTTCTGAAACTCTCCAGCTCCCTGTTGAGGAAGCTGTTGATGACCAGGAGGAGCCAGACTATGTAGAAATGATGGATATTCCAGAGTCTAGAGACTGTCTATTCTTTGCATAAATCTTTTCGAAACAGACAGTAAAAGTTTTAAAACTCCACACACTATACCTCCTGTGGATAAAAGGATGGACAAGAGGTATACCTTATCAGGCTCCGACACTGATTTCCTCACTCAGCAATGCAGCCATGTGGGGTAGTGCAGGCTGCAGCCTGTGACAAGGCTAATATTCCCTAGCTTCACACCCCCTGAGAAGGACTCCAGGAAGATTGATGCTATGGCAAAGAAACAGTACATGGCAGCATCTTTGGGGCTCAGACAAGCAAATTATATGGCTTATGCTGCTAGGTACCAGAAATCCAGATGGGATACTGTGCTGGCCCTAGCAAAACAGTCCCTGACCAGCTTGCCAGGAGCTGGAACAGGTGGCTTGGATGGGTATTGAGGCATCCAAGGTGAAATTTCATGCTGCAGTGGACTCTAGTGATGTTTCATCAAGAGTCATGGCTACATCTGTGGCACTTCGCAGGATGGCTTGGCTCAGATGTACTACCTGTCTCAGGATACCCAGTCTAAGGCCATGGATTTTCCTGTTGTGGGAAATTCTCTGTTTGGGGAGCAAACAGAGAATTACATGAAGAAAATGGATGAATATAGGACCACCTATAGGAGTGCACAGGCCAAGGAAAGGCAGGCCACTCCTCAAAAGCAGCTTCCTAGAGGCAGGGGCAGGCCTTTTCATAGGCCTTTTTACCAAGCCCAAGCTTCCTCCTCCTCCGCCTATGCTCAGAGGGGTTCTTTAGAGGAAGAGGCAGACGGGTACAAGCAGGTCTGCTTCCACCCTCAGCCCAAAGCCCCTGCCAAACAGGCACCCTGATGGGATTGCCAGGGCCGATTCTCCTCTACCTGTAGGGGCAGGCTGGCTTACTTTGTCCAGGACTGGAAGTCTTTAACATCAGACAAGTGGATCCTGGAAGTAGTAAGCCAGGACTGGTTCTCAGTTTCAAAATTTCAAAGCTGAGAACCAGATCTTTTCCACCTGCAACTCCATCAGAGGCTCTTGCCTTAGAGGCAGAGGTCTCTACCCTCCTGGCTCTCAGAGCTGTGGAAAGGGTTCCTCCCCTACACCAGGGCAAAGGTTTGTACTCCAGGTACTTCCTTACCCCAAAAAAGACAGGAGAATGGCAGCCCATCCTGGATCTCAGATATTTAAACAAGCACCTTTTAAAGCCAAAGTTCAAAATGGTGACTCTGGGAATTATCCTACCCTCTCTAAGGCCAGGGGACTGGCTAGCTTCCCTGGACCTCAAGGATGCCTACTTCCATATTCCCATCAGAGGGTCCCATCAAAAGTACCTCAGGTTCGAGCTGCCCTCAGGCCACTACCAGTTCGGCCTCACTTCTGTCCCAAGGGTATTTACCAAATGTCTGGCAGTAGCAGTTGCCTTCCTAAGCAGGCAAAAGATTGCCATCTTTCCTTACCTGGACGATTGGCTCATAGTAGGCCAGTCCCCAGACCAGGTCAAATTACATCTCCAGATAACGCAGCAACTGCTTACCTCTCTAGGTTTCCTTCTGAATCTCTCAAAGTCAGTTCTGGAGCCTGTCCAGCTTCTTACCTTCATAGACGCAGAGCTGAACACACAAGAAGCCAGGGCTTTCCTTCCCCTAGACAGGGCAAAGACCTTGGTCTCCCTGACCTCCTCATTTACCCAGCAGGTCTCCCGGCCAGCAAGGCATTTTCTGCAGCTCCTAGGTCGCATGGCTGCTTCCACAGCGGTTGTGCAGGGAGCAAGATTTCAGATGAGGGACATCCAGTTCCATTTGAGAGCCTTTTGGTCTCAAAGAAAGGATCCTCTTACCAAGTTGATCCCAGTAACTCGAACCCTGATCCAAGCCCTACAGTGGTGGCAGGATCAGACCAACCTGAGACAAGGGGTTCCTTTTGCCACTCAGTCTCATTCTCTAATCCTTACTACAGATGCGTCCCTCTTGGGCTGGGGAGCTCACATGGGTGACCTCACCACCCAGGGTCTGTGGTCTCCTCAGGAATCCCTGCTCCACATCAACCTGTTGGGGCTCAGAGCAGTTTTTCTAGCACTTCAAGTTTTTTCCAAATCTGTTCAGAACAAGAGTATTCAGGTCAGAACAGACAACACCACTACAATGTGGTACATCAACAAGCAAGGGGACACTCAGTCTACGACCTTGTGCACCAGGCGATGAGATTGTGGTCTCTGGCTTACTCCTGAACACCTCTCTTCGGCAGTTTACCTCCCAGGCAGGACAATGTCCTGGCAGATGCTCTCAGCAGGATTTCCCAGGGCCACCACGAATGGTCACTGGATCCCTGGTCTTGGGAGTAGTATTTGCCAGATGGGGCACCCGCTAGATAGATCTTTTGCAGCCCCAGACAATCACCAACTTCCTCTTTTTGCTGCAGGCCCCAGTGTTGGGCTCTCTCCTGCTGGATGCCTTAGCCCTCAATTGGGAGGGAAGTTTCTCATGCCTTTCCCCCTTCCTCTCCTGTTCAAAGTGCTAGTAAAATCAGATCCCAATCCTGCAAAGTCATTCTGATAGCTCGGATTGGGCCAGACAGCCCTGGTATCCACTCCTGCTGTCTTAGCAGTCCATCCTTCCTGTGCCTTCCCAAGAATCACAATCTGTTAACCTGTGCCCAGGGAAGGGTCTGGTACCAATCTCAAATCTCCAATCTCAAGGCTTGGTTCTTGAAGAGTTAGAGTTTGCTGATTTACACCTTTCCCAAGGTAATGGATATATTGAAGGCCTCAAGGAAGCCTTCCACCAGGGCTACCACAATTCCAAATGGAAAAGGTTTTCCATATGGTGCTCGGAAAAGCATATTTCCCAGTCTCTGCTGATCTACCCACAGTCCTGGATTATATGGTCCACCTGAATTCTTTGGGGCTGAGACCAGCTACCCTCAAGGTGCACTTGGCAGCTGTGTCTGCTTTATTTCAGCAGGTAAATCCTCTTCTCTTTCAGCTCATCCTGTACTTTCCAAGTTTTTTAGGGTTGTTGCACACCAACCCTCCATTCAGAGATCCTGCCCCTGCCTGGGATCTTATGTTTGCATTGTTCAGCTTATGCAACCCTTTCGAGCCCTTGTCTTCAGCTGAGCTCAAGTACTTGACTTGGAAAACAGTGTTTCTGGTAGCCATCACCTCTGCCAGACGCATAAGTGAATTACAAGTGTTGTCAGTGGAGCAGGAGTTTATCTCTTTTCACAGAGATAAGGTGGTCCTTCGGACTAACAGAAAGTTCCTGCCTAAGGTGGTTTCAGATTTCCACCTTAATCAATCAATTTCTCTTCCAGTGTACTTCACTGACCACTTCTTCTCTGGGGAGAGGAGGCTGCACAGCCTAGATGTGAAGAGAGCCCTTAGTTACTACATAGAGCGTACCAAGGGTCATAGGTTTGACTCCCTCCAACTGTTCCTTACCTATGGCGAAGTTGGGAAAGGGAAGCCAGCTACTAAAAGATCCATTGCCAGGTGGATTGTCTCTTGTATCCAATTCTGCTACGAGAAGTTGGGTAAAGTTCCTCCCTCAGGCCTGAGGGGCTCACTCTACAGAGGTACAGCTGTTTCTCTGGCTGCTGCCAGAGACATTCCTATTCTAGAAATACAGTATGTCAAGCAGCTACCTGGAAAACAGTTCACACTTTTACTAAGCATTACTCCTTGGACATCCAGGCTAGGAGTGATGCTCGATTTAACACAACCGTGCTTAGAGCCTATTTCCTAAGTAGGTTCTGTCCCTCCTCCATTGGGGGTACTGCTGTGTAGTCTGCATTGTCATAATATAGCAAGACTTTCATGTTGTTTGAAGAAAAATTACTCATCTTAGTAATGTTGTTTCTTCTAATGGAGTCTTGCTATATTATGACCTCCTCCGCCTGCCCCTCTCAGACCTCTGTTTTGGGATGTGGGTGGGCAGTACATGGTTGGCACTTTTTTGATGCCCACCTTGTTGTTTTCACCTACCTTTTTGGGTGAATTGGTGTTGAGTTTTTGCATTTTTTGGGTCTCCTGACTTGAGTCTTTGTTTTAGACCAAAAAATGAGTGTTTATGTTAGTAGTCAGTTGGCTAGTGTAGGTTTACAGCTTCCACACAGAACCTTAGTGAGTTTTAGCTCATAAAGATCTGACAGTTTACCTTTGAAGCACAACCGACAGAGTTTTCAACCGAGCTCGCGCTCTAAGTTCCATGCCTGCATGGAAAGTTAACTATTTCACCTCCAGAGCAGTTCTAACCTGCGGTCATACTGCAGTTGTCATAATATAGCAAGACTCCATTAGAAGAAAAACAACATTACTAAGGTGAGTAATTTTTCGTCTTCACCATTCATCACCTTCGGTTCTGGCTGGAGGTCATGACCCCATGGAAGCTTTTTTTTTTTTTTTTTTTGATGGGCAGAGTCGGCGCACCATCCGCTGCCCTCTAGGCCAATGCACTGCGTGGCGCTCGCGGGTTGGCCGTTGGGTTGTCGACTCCGCCCTTCCACCAGTTCTTTGTCTCTCGCCATTGAGGTTGCACCTCGTGGGTAGCTCCGAAAACTTCTGAGAGGCCTGTTGTGTTTCAAAAACCTTCAACTCCATGTTGCAGTCCGTCGACTCTATATATCTTCGTTCCTGCCGGTTCAGTTTCACTCCATTCGACGTCGCCTGGTAAGACTGTTCCTTATTTTATTTTGCGACATCGGGTCTTGTTTGATGCTCTTTTGTCCGTAGGTCATGTCTCGGTTGGGGGCAAGAAAACTCTGAAGACGGGATGGCCCCCTATGTGTCGGTGCCTGTGCTGCCATAAGTATTCTGTCACCGACCAGCATGACCGTTGCCTCGCGTGTCTTGGCCCGCTACACGACATGGGTTCGTGCAATACCTGCTTCTCCATGTACCATCGTGTCGTCAAACAACATGCATGGAAAGTTGGACAAGTTCCACCAGTTTTCGGGGGACGGGCGTGCACTCATCGGGCCAAGCCACGTTCTCTCTGCCTTTCCTCCAGGTCCCCTCCTGGTTCTACATGGACCGAGGAGGAGGAGGGGCCTCTGCTTCTTGTAGCCTTGCCGTTGCAGAAGCCCCTTCCATGGTGCAGGAGGCCCAGTCCATTCCTCTTGAGGGACGGGCGGGAGGCACCGCCTTGGCAATCACCCCTTCGGGGGTGAAGGCTCCCCCGGTGTGGTACACTCGGCTCAGAAGGCCTGGGTCAGCGCTGTTGCTGCTCTTGGCTCTGTTCATGGCGCCAGTGGTGGTGGCGGTGCTGTGGGAGGCCCTATGGTGCCGTCCTTTGCCATTTTCTCGCCCGCGGCGCTGCGCAGTGCCGTGTCCAGCTCTGGAGCCTCTTGCGGCTGGCGAGAACCACGGTGCCCTGGGGGTTTCCGACCCTCAGTGCCATTCGGCGGTGCTGAGGCGCGGTCGGAGCCATCGCTGGCCTCAGCGCGCTGCGGCATTTGTGGGCGGGACAGGCCCCGACTCCGATGCTGCTGCTGTCGTGGCGCCTATACCTTCCACCACACCGTTCGCCAGTGCGACTGAGGGCCTCCGCTCCGATTCTAGTGCAGTTACTCGGTCTGGTGCCCTTTTCACTCGGGATGGCAGTGGACATCCATGCACCGTTGGCACAGAACTTTGGTCTCCACCTCCTCGGAGGAGATCGGATTCTGAGTCAGGCAGGCAGTCTGACTCTTTGGAGTTGGCTGCTCATGTGGACACCTTGGTAGTGTCCTCGGCAGGCGGAACCAGACCTCTTCTGAGGAGAGAACAATTGCTCCTGGGACCAGGGTCAGGGGTGCTAACCAGCAGGCAGTGGTGCAGGCCACCATTGCTCTGCAACCTGGTCTCTTTGGGTTTCCTGACCCCTCAGTGAGTGGTACCCCTCAGGTGGTGTGCCTGGATCGCCAACTTTGGGGCCGATCGGAGCACCCACTGGAGGGGAAGGTGCTGCTCCCTGGATAGCCTCTTCGGGGGCCGACCAGGGTTGCCAGCTGCCTAGGCTGGTTCTTTCGAGGAGGAGGTCACTTTCGGATTCTGAGGGGTCGAGGAGTATGGGTTCCGTGCAGCGGCCTTTTTTTGGAACCCACCTGAGCTCTGGGAGAAGTCATTGCGCGGCTCTCCGCCCTTCCCTTTTCGGTTCCCTCGAGAGGGCCCCATTCTTTGGAGGTGGGGGACCGTCCTTCTGGACTTTCACGGCCCCGGTCACCTCACAGGGGGGATTCTTCAGGGCACAGCCAAGGCAGTTCCAGTTTGGTTGACCAGCTGTCGGCTGTGGAGTTTTCGGAGCTCCTTCTTTCCTTAGGGCTCCTAATCGCTCCCTAGCCCAGGCGAGGAGGACAGATTCCTGTTGTCGGCTCTGCCCTTCTCCTCTGCCACATTCTCCTGCGCTCCCAGGTATTTTTGGTCCTAACGGTCCTCTCTCCTGGGAGCAGTTCAGAGCTGTGGCTGCTCAATTTCCCACTTATGCCAGGGCTATGGACAGAGAGGTTTTTCAACCTCCCCCTGAGCAGCCAGCTTCTGAACTCTTGAGGTCCCCTGACTCCTCATCCCCCTCTTCTGGGAGAGAGGAACTGTCTTCCACATCTCCCCAGTTGCTGATCTCACAGAGTATCAGCGATTCCTCATGAGGCTGTTGGAGGACCTGCACATCACCCCACCCATGCAGCACAATCCAGCGCACTCGACGCGAGCCTTTCTCGGTGATTTCAGTGCGGACACACTTGTGGTGACCCCCTGGCCTGCTCCCTTTCGGGAGGGGTCGTTGCATTTCTGGCAGAGACCCTTTTCCGGAGTCCCAGCCAGTAGGGATCTCTGCCAGTGGTATTGTGCACCCCCCCCCCGAGTCTTCAGGTTCTTATCCTCATCCTCAGTCAGGATTGATGCAGCTGGACACTCCTGATGGGCTTCGTACCCCTCACCATGACCGGCCCTCAGATCGAGATTCTACGGATTTTGACTTCTGGGGGAGGAGGATGTTCTACTCTGCACAGTTGCTGCTCTCTATTTCAGCACATCAGGCCCACTATGCTACCTATGATAGGTTCCTGTGGTCCAGGCTAGGTCAACTCCTAGCCGCTTTGCCTGACAGGAAGATAACCAAACAAGCCATTGCACTCTCTGCACGTGGCGTGGAACTAGCAAGTCACCTAGCGAGGTCATCTTACGACACCAATGAGGTAGCTTCCAGGGTTGTAGGGACAGTGATCTGCACTAGGTGGATGGCATGGCTGCGTCTTTCCCGGTTGTCACCCTTGGCCCGGCGTAGGGTGATTTCCTCCCCCCTACCAGAAAACCCATCTTTCTCCCATACGGTGAGATGACTTCTGTCGGGGCAGCTTCCTACTCCTTCCGAGGAGTTCCCGTCTCACTCTCCCCATTCTCGGGCCTCTCCAGGCCCATGAAGGTTCTCTCTCTCTCTTGGTGTGCCATCCACTGAGAGCTAAGGGACTTAGCCCTTTAGGGTTAGGGCCCCCTTTGGGGGGGCTCGGCACTCACCCAAAGATGATGAATGGTGAAGATTGACACAGATAAGATATGGAAATTACATACCTACCGTAAGTCTGATCTTTCTGTGTATCTTCACCATTCATTACAATCCCGCCCTCCATCCCCCCGGGGCCTCAGTCTCTGGGTCCCCCTCCCTCTCTGTGCTTCCTCCTTTATGTTTAGTCGGGGGGGGGTGACTTGGGGCACATAGGGGGATCATTTTCTCTAGGGGTAGAGTGGTCAGGATGGGGGGCACTCCTTCAGTCCCTCGGCTCCACCCCTGTGGGGTGGAGTTGATAGTTGACCTCCTTTCTCGCCTTATCCCGTCAACTTATCTTGATTTCCTTGTCCTTTGACACAGCCTCAAACTAATTTAAGAAACTAGGTTTCTTATACCAACAATTTCTTTTGGGGAGATATCCCTGTATCATGTTTTTTCTTCCAGAATAGTCGATTCTGCTTATGTTGCAGTTATTGCCAGTGATTCTGTGCCTTGAATTCTGGCAGTTAGCCTTTTGGCTACTCCTTCACAGTTCCTATACAATCTGGAGACAGGTCAAGATTCCAGGGTGTGTTGCCTTTCTCTCTTCTCCCCCCCCCCCCAACTCGCATCCTTATTTCTAAAATCCTTAACCCTCCTTTTCTTCTTCCAGAGATTGGGGCCCCTACCCAATTCCCTTAGTTTTCCAAACTTATTCTGTCCTCTCAGTCATTTATTTCTCCTTTCAGTTTATATATCTTTTCCTTTGTCTGTCCCTTGGACTTCCTTTTCCCTCCTCCCAACCCTTCTGTTACTCTGCAACTCAGAACTGGCGGGGAGGGCAGAGTCGACAACACCTAATGACCAACCCGTGAGCGCCAGGCAGTGTGCAGGCCGTGGAAGCGGCATCAATGATGGCCGACTCCGGCCAATCCCAAAAAAAAAAAAGCTCCCGTGGGGTCATGATCTCGGCCAGAATCCAAAGGTGATGAATGGTGAAGATACACCGAAAGATCAGAATTACGGTTGATACGTAATTTCCATTTGTCTGATTTTGGGTTTCATCTTCTTTCCCCTGAATCTTTGTATCATCTGTTATACAACAATCTGGGAGGTCAATAAAATATTGATTTAAGACATCTGTAACTTCTTTTGGTTTCTCTCTCATTTTATCTCCAACTTATAAATTCAGTTTCTTTAATGTATCGTTTCCACCTGGATTTAACAAATAATTTATAGTTTGCCAGAACTTCCGTGGGTCTTTATTGCACTCCATTTTTTTCTTGTAATACAAAGATTTAGTTTTATTAATCTACTTTCTACACTCATTTCTCTTACTTTTAAAAAGTTCCCAGTCACAATCTTGCTTCGTCTTTTTAGCCTTCTTCCAGATTCTAGTTTTGACTCTAATTTGTTTTAAAATTATCTCATTTATCCAGGGTAACTTAGCTATTTTACTTTTTTGTTTACATCGTGGGGCATGTGTATCGCAAATATTTCTAAAGGGCTCTACAAAATAGTTTAGCGATTGGTCCAAGTCTGGTATTGTTACATCTCTCCCATCTTTCCACATTAACACTTTGTAAGAATCTATCCTCAGAGAACCTTCTATCTCTAACAGTTGTGGTTCACAACACACCGAATGTGGCAGCAGAAACAGACCATCTGGTCTATCTAAGTCTGCTTCGAGTGTGCAGCTAGCACCCCTAGTTTGCAGCTGCCCCACCCTCCCTTGTCATCCCACTACCACCCCCCACCTTTCCCACCCTCACTCTCCCTGTTCCCTATCCCATGCCCTTTTGATGCTGTTCACAGATTTACATAATACCACCCATTCTGGTAGTGAGTTCCATTGTGCAGCCACCCTCTCTGTGAAATAGTATCTCCTCATTTCCCTCCTAAATCTTCCCCCCTCTATTCTTAGTCCATGCCCCCTGGTGTCCCTCCCCCTCCTTAACTTAAAGACCCCTGGTGAGTCCCAACCTTCGAACTGCTCCGGAGGTGAAATAGTTAACTTCCATGCCAGGCATGGGCAGCTGAGCTTCGAGCTCGGTTGAAACTCTGTCTGTTGTTCTTCAAACTCAAACCGTCAGATTCTTTATTCCGCCTCACTGAACAGTTGCTCCTAGAGATTTCTCCTTCTGCTCAGTTCATTTTGTCGGATTCAAAGTATTGTTTTTCTCGGTTTTCGACGAATTTAAACCATAACCCGGTCGGTTCAAGCTCTGTCTGTGGTATTTGTGAGTATTAGATAGGTTTACATTAATTCTCTTCTGTGTGGAACTTGTAAGCGGTTTATCGGTTCGGTTTGAACCGATCAGGTTATTCAAAATATCTTAATCTGTGATTTAGAATGTGGTTACGGTTCTTATCGGTTCTAAAAAGCAGTTTTATTACGTTTTTTCCACGACCACGTGACACGGTTGGGAACCGATAAGAGGTCTTACCTAGCGGATTGCCATAAACGGGTAAGTTTGGTTAGGACTGGCACCATCATCGAGAAACCCAAAAGAAAACCGGCCCACTGGGTTTCAACACTGCAGTGTGTGGGGAAGTCTTTGCCAAGGCTGACCCCACACCACCTGTGTTTATTGTCTGGGGTTTGACCACCTCAATGCAGACTGCCAGATTTGTAAAAATTTTCCTGCAGCTACCCTGGAAAAAGAGTTGGTAGGCTCAGGAAAGGGAGGCCAAAAGTCCGCTGAACCGGATGGCCAGCCCGGTTCGGTTCCAACCGAACCAGAGGGAGTGCCCTCTGACCAGGGCGAGACTTCCTTGGGCCAAAGGAGAACCGACTCTGAGGAGTCAGTTCCAGCAAAAAGGACTAGGATATCAGCTGGTGTGGGCCAAAATTTTCCTCTCCAACTGCTGAAGAAATAGCCAAAAACAATTAAAATTCTTCAGTCGCTTTCACGGTTCCGACCGAACCGGCACCATCAAGTAAGCGTCTGGTTGCCAGTTCCACGGTTCAAGAGTATGATTTGAGGAATATTATGAACCGGAGGAGGGGAAGAGGAGTATGAGGAGAGTGAATGTGGATTTGAAAGTCTGGATGTGCCCATTGACCTGACATCTCCCAGACAGACCTTCAGGAGTGTCCTTCTAGGCTTTCTGAGTCCCCTTCTCATTTTATGTTTTATAAAAAGTGGCTGAAACCCTCCAGCTCCCTATGGAGGAAGCTGTGGATAATCAAGAGAGCCTGACTATGTGGAATTGATGGATATCCCAGAGTCTAGGAGACTGTCTATTCCCTTGCATAAATCTTTTGGAAACAGACATTTAAAATTCTAAAACTCCTCACACTATACCTCCTGTGGATAAGAGAATGGACAAGAGGTACACATTGTCAGGCTCTGATACGGAGTTCTTACACAACAATGCAGCCATGTTGGGGTAGTGCAGGCTGCAGCCTGTGACAAGCAAATATTCCCTGGCCTCACACCCTCCGGACAAGGACTCCAGGAGGATTGCTGCCATGGCTAGAAACAGTACATGGCAGCATCCTTGGGACTCAGACAGGCAAATTATATGGCTTATGTTGCTAGATATCAGAAATCTAGATGGGATACTGTTATGGCTCTAGCAAAACAGGTCCCTGGCCAGCTTGCCAAGGAGCTGGAGAAGGTGGCTGCTGATGGTATTGAGGCATCCAAGGTGCAATTCCATGCTGCAGTAGACTCAAATGATGTGTCATCAAGAGTCATGGCTACATCTGTGGCACTTGCAGAATGGCTTGGCTCAGATGTACTAGCCTGTCACAGGATACCCAGACTAAGGCCATGGATTTTCCTGTTATGGATTCCCTGTTTGGGAGCAGACAGAGAATTACATGAAGAAAATGGATGAGTATAGGACCACCTATAGAGTGCACAGGCCAAAGAATGGCAGGTCACTCTTCAAAGGCAGCTTCCCAGGGGCAGCGGCAGGCCTTTTCATAGGCTTTTACCAAGCCCAGGCCTCCTCTTCTGCTTATGCCCAGAGGGGTTCTTTAGAGGGAGACAGGCGCAGGGGTACAAGCAGGCCTGCTTCCACCCCCAGCCAAAGCCCCTGCCAAGCAGGCATCCTGATGGGGTTGCCAGGGCTGATTCTCAGCAACCTGTAGGGGCAGGCTGGCTTACTTTGTCCAGGACTGGGAGTCTCTGACATCAGACAAGTGGGTCCTGGAAGTAGTAAGCCAGGAACTGGTTCTCAACTTCAAAAAGTTTCCAAAGATGAGAACCATATCCTTTCCACCTGTAAATCCACCAGAGGCACTTGCCCTAGAGGCAGAGGTCTCTTCCCTCCTGGCTCTCAGAGCTGTGGAAAGGGTTCCACCCCTACACCAGGGCAAAGGGTTGTACTCCAGGTACTTCCTTACCCCAAAAAAGACAGGAGAATGGCGGCCCATCCTGGATCTCGGATACTTAAGCAAGCACCTTTTAAAACCAAAATTCAAAATGGTGACTCTGGGAATTATTCTACCCTCTCTAAGGCCAGGGGACTGGCTAGCGTCCCTGGACCTCAAGGATGCCTACTTCCATATTCTTATCAGAAGCTCCCATCGAAAGTACCTCAGGTTCGAGCTGCCCTCAGGCCATTACCAGTTCAGAGCAATGCCCTTTGGCCTCCCCTCTGCTCCAAGGGTATTCACCAAATGCCTGGCAGTAGCAGTTGCTTCTCTAAGAAGGCAAAAAATTGCCATCTTCCCTTACCTGGACGACTGGCTCATAGTAGGCCAGTCCCCAGACCAAGTCAAGTTACACCTACAGATAACTCAGCAACTGCTCACCTCTCTAGGTTTCCTTCTGAATCTTTCAAAGTCAGTTCTAGAGCCTGTCCAGCTCCTCACCTTACAGGCGCAGAGCTGAACATAGAGAAAGCCAGAGCCTCCTTCCTTTGGACAGGCAAGGAACCTGGCTCTCTGGCCTCCCTCATTCACCCTGCAGGTGTCTCGACCAGCAAGGCATTTTCTACAGCTCCTGGGGCACATGGCTGCTTCTACAGCAGTAGTGCAGGGAGCAAGATTTCAGATGAGGGACATTCAGTTCCATTTGAGAGCCTTTTGGTCTCAAAGGAAAGACCCTCTAACCAAATTGATCCCAGTGACTCGAACCCTGATCCAGGCCTCACAGTGGTGGCAGGATCAGAGCAATCTGAGACAAGGGTTCCTTTGCCACTCAGTCTCACTCCCTTAAACCTTACTACAGATGCATCCCTCTTGGGGTGGGGAGCTCACATGGCCAACTCACTACCCAGGGGTTGTGGTCCCCACAAGAATCTCTGCTCCACATCAATCTGTTGGAACTCAGAGCAGTTTTCTTGCACTTCAAGCCTTTTCCAAATCTGTTCACAACAAAGTTGTACAGGTCAGAACAGACAACACCACCACAATGTGGTACAGCAACCAGCAAGGGGGCACTCGGTCTACGGCCTTGTGCACCGAAGCAATGAAGTTGTGGTCTCTGACTTACTCCCTGAACACCTCCCTTACGGCAGTTCACCTCCCAGGCAAGGACAATGTCCTGGCAGATGGTCTCAGCAGGATTTCCCAGGGCCATCACGAATGGTCACTGGAACCCCTGGTCTTGGAAGTGATATTTGCCAGATGGGGCACCCGCAGATAGATCTTTTGCAGCCCCAGACAATCACCAACTTCCTCTTTTTGCTGCAGGCCCCCATTGTTGGGCTCCAGTCCTCTGATGCCTTAGTTCTCACTTTGAGAAGGGAAGTTTCTCTATGCTTTTCCCCCCTTCCCTCTCCTGTTCAAAGTGCTAGTCAAAATCAGATCTCAACCCTGCAAGATGATCCTGATTGCTCCAGATTGGGCCAGACAACCCTGGTATCCACTCCTACTGTCCTTAGCAGTCCATCTTCCCCTGTGTCTTCCCAGGAATCACAACCTGTTAACCTGTGCTCAGGGGACGGTTTGGTACCTGAACCTCAAATCTCTCAATCTCAAGGCCTGGCTCTTGAAGAGTTAGAGTTTGCTGATTACACCTCTCCCAAGGTGTAATGGATATCCTGAAGGCTTCTAGAAAACCTTCCACCAGGGCTACTTATAATTCCAAATGGAAGAGGTTTTCCATATGGTGCTCTGGAAAGCATATTTCCCCAGAATTTGCTGATTTACCCACAGTCCTGGATTATATGGTCCACTTAAATACCTTGTGGCTGAGACCAGCTACCTTAAAAGTGCATCTGGCAGCTGTGTCTGCTTTTATTTCAGCAGGTAAGCCCTCTTCTCTTTCAGCTCACCCTGTATTCTCCAAGTTTTTCAAGGGATTGCTTCACACCAACCCTCCATTCAGGGACCCTGCCCCCGCCTGGGATCTTAATGTTTGCATTGCTCAGCTTATGCAACCCCCCTTTGAGCCTTTGTCTTCAGCAGAGCTTAAGTACTTGACGTGGAAGACTGTGTTTTTGGTAGCCATCACTTTTGCCAGATGCATAAGTGAATTACAAGCTTTGTCAGTGGAGCCTTATTTTATCTCCTTTCATAGAGATAAGGTGGTCCTCAGGACTAACAGGAAGTTCTTGCCTAAGGTGGTTTCAGATTTCCACCTTAATCAATCTGTATCTCTTCCAGTGTACTTCACTGACCATTCCTCCTCTGGCGAGAGGAGGCTGCACAGCTTAGATGTGAAGAGAGCCCTTAGTTACTACATAGAGCTGCACTAAGGGTCACAGGTTTGACTCCTCCAACTGTTCCTCACTTATGGTGAGGTTGGTAAGGAAACCTGCCACTAAAAGATCCATTGCCAGGTGGATTGTCTCTTGTATCCAATTTTGCTATGAGAAACTGGTAAGGTTCCTCCCTCAGGCCTGAGGGCTCACTCTACCAGAGGTACAGCTGCTTCCCTGGCTGCCGCCAGGACATCCCTATTCTAGAGATATGTCAAGCAGCTACCTGGAAAACAGTTCACACTTTTACCAAGCATTACTCCCTGGACATCCAGGCTAGGAGTGATGCTCGGTTTGGCACAGCTGTGCTTCAGTGCCTATTTCCTAAGTAGATTCTGTCCCTCCTCCGTGGAAGTACTGTTTTGTAGTCTGCATATGTCAGAATATAGTAAGACTTCATGTTGTTTGAAGAAAAAATTACTCACCTTAGTAATGTTGTTTCTTCTAATGGAGTCTTGCCATATTCTGACCTCCCACCACCTGCCTCTCTCAGAACCTCTGTTTTTGGGATGTGGGTGGGCAGTGCAGTGTTGGCACTTAGTAGGTGCCCACCTTGTTGTTTTCACTCCTCCTTTCTTGGGGTGACTTGGTGTTGTGTTTTTCATTTTTTGGGTCTCCTGACTTGAGTCTTGCTGTTTTATGACCTAAAAATGTGTTCTTATGTTTAGTAGCCAGTTGGCTAGTGTAGGTTTACAGCTTCCACACAGGACCTCAGTGAGTTTAGCTCGTAAAGATCTGACGGTTTGAGTTTGAAGAACAACAGACAGAGTTTCAACCAAGCTCGAGCTCAGCATTCCATGCCTGGCATGGAAAGTTAACTCTTTCACCTCCGGAGCAGTTCGAAGGTTGGGACTCACTGCATATGTCAGAATTTAGCAAGACTCCATTAGAAGAAACAACATTACTAAGGTGAGTAATTTTTTCATCTGCCCCATCTTATTAATTCCCCTCAGTTACTTGAATGTCTCACCATGTCCCCCCATCCCTTCTATCCTTCAGAGTGTACATATTCAGGTCTCCCAGCCTGCTCTCATAGTCTCTGTCCTCCATTCCACATATCATCTTTGTTGTCCTCCTCTGCACCCTCCAGTAACCTGATATCACGCTTTAGGTATGTCCTCCAAAACTGCATACAATACTCTTAAGTGTGACCTATAGAGGGGTAAGATCACACCTCTTCGCCTGGACGAAAAACCCCTTGCTATGTACCCCAGCATTTTGTTCACTTTTGCAGCCGCTCTCCTGCACTGGGCAGTGCTGTTCATGGTCCACGTTATCATTACCCCCAGGTCCTTCTCCTCCTCAGTGATCCCCAGCTTAACCCCCCGCCAAACCAGTATTCTGTCCTTGGTTCTTCACCCAAAGTGCATAACCTTACACTTTTTACATTGAACCCCAGCTGCCACCTCTCTGACCACTCCTCTAGCTTGCTTAGGTCCCCTGCAGCTTGCTTCCATCCGTCCCCTCCATCCCACCACTGCTCCAATTTTGGTGTCATCAGCAACAGGCTTACCTTGCTCACCACCCCGTGGCAGTGTCTGATATGAAGAGCCCAAATAATACTCGGCCATAGCACAGAACCTTGGGGTACCCCACTCGTCACCGGCCTTTGGAGTTGAGAGCTCCCCCCTCACCATCACCCATTGCAGCCTCCCACTGAATAATCAGATAATTTCTGGATTTGTGTTATGGATATACTTATCCATATCAGGTTGTTATCACCCAGATAAGGAGGAAGGATTCCTGAGTTTTCAGTTTCAATTTGCCATGATATAAATAACAAGTCCAGCACAAAACCCTGTTTTGATGTCTTGGTAAATCCTGTGGCTCTTTAATGTGCTGGGTTACCCAAGTACTGAGACAGCTTCTTAGTTGTCTCCCCTTGGTCCAAACCAGTCACAATTTAGATCTCCCATCAGAACCACCAATCTAGCACCTATACAGTTATATCATTCATGATCAATCATGAGAGGGAGAGAAAAGGAAAGGAAGAGGAGAGGGAAAACTGAAAGTGGATACAGATGGTCAAAAGGGGAGGGGCAGATTGGGAGATGGAAAACAGTTAAGGGGATAAATTGCGGATGTGGAGATAAGTTTACCAGGGTGCAGAGGGAGCAGTTAGGTGGGGAAGCAGCCAGTAGCGAAGGTAAGAAAGGAAGGGAGCACGGATGCAGGGGATGGAAGGATGGCAATCATAGGAGACTCCATAATTAGAGGTATTCACTGGGCAAGGAAAGGGGACCCAAATGCAAGCAGGAGAATGGTTTGTATGCCAGGGATGACAGCGGGAAGGTGGGCCCAAGAATAAGGGAAGTTGGAGGAAATCCTAATTGAGTTATACATTTGGGAATCCACTACCTAGCTGGGGAGGAGGTGAAAGTAGTGCAGAGTAGGTTCAGGGAGGAAGGAAGTTCACTGGCCTTCTCAGAGGTGATACCAGTACCAAGGGCCAGCACAGCCAGGAAAAGAAGAATAGAGGATTTCAATGACTGGCTGAGGAAGTGGTGCAGGGAGGAGATCTTCATCTGTATTGGGGACTGAGAAGAGACCTGGTCAAACAAAGCACTCTTTATCACCAGACAGGCTACACCTCAGTAGGGAGGGTTTGAGGGTACTCTGGGACAAACTGGGGAATGCATAACCACTACACTTAATTTAAACTACTGAATGGGGGACAGTGGACATAAAGGTCTTTAGACTGTGAGAGGTTGAGGTCAGTGAACCTCCCCCCACAATGATGGAAGAGGTCTGGAGGAAGGAGGTGGAAGGGGCATGAACACAGTTAGCAAAGGGTGGAGGGGGTGAGGAACACATAACAAGGGTACATGGAGGGTGTACACAAAGGGGATAAATGTGAATAGAAGAATAAAGGGAAGAGAAGGAAAGTCAGATTCTAGGTGAAGGGTGGTGTCTCTGAATGCAAGGAGTCTTGGAAACAAGATGGAATACCTGCAGGCACTATTAGCGGACAGGAGGATGGACATAGCTGCAGTAACCGAGACTTGGGCAACATCACACCATGGCTGGGACCTTGCGAACCCTGGATTTAAACTATACAGGAGGGACACGGTAGTCGGGAAAGGGAGGGGTGGCAGTTTATATCAGGGAGGGAATAACTTGCTCAAGGGAGGAGTCGGAGGAAGGGGATGTGGAGGCATTATGAGTTCAGTTAAGGTCCAGTAGAGAGAGAAAGGTGAGGCTGGGGGTGGTTTATAGACCACTTAGTCAGAATGAGGAGAGGAACAGGGAACTGAGCTCACAAATATTGGAAGCTGCGGGTAAAGGAGAGGTGGTACTTATGAGGGACATCTACCTGCCCAAAGTGAACTGGAGCATACCATCCACGACATGTGCTAGGAGTCAGGTGATCCTGGAAGGACTGCAGAGTGGGTTCCTGACTCAGGGCGTCACTGAACCAACAAGAGCTGAGGCAATTCTTGATCTAGTGCTCACAAATGGGGAGCATGTACAAGAAATAATGGTCAGGGAGCCACTGGGAGGAAGTGACCATTACATAGTGTGGTTCCAGTTGGATATGGGCAGGGAAAGTATCCCGACTAAGACCAAAATCTTGGATTTCAGGAGGGTGGACTTCAGAAAAATGGGCAAAGTGATAAGAAGCCATCTGCTGTGCATCGGAGCAGATATGGGGGTGGACCAAAGGTGGTCATTATTAATGAAGGAATACTGGTTGCCACGGATGAGTGCGTAGGCTCGGGTAAGAACACAAGGGCTAATGCGCCCAGCTGGTTCAGTTCTGGGGTTGCCCAGGCAGTAAGGGAAAAGAGGTTGGCCTATAGAAAATTCAGGAAGACCAAGAGAGAGGTGGATAAGGCAAATTACCTAAGGTTGGCTAGTGAGGCAAGTAAGGACGTCTTGCAGGCAAAGGCACAGAAGGAACTGCAGCAAGCTGAAGGAATTAAAAAGGGGAGAAGGCTTTCTTTCACTATAGAAGTGAGAAAAGGGACAAGAAGGAAGGGATTGTTAGGCGCAAAAAAGGATTGGAGTAGGTTGAGGATAATGGGGGGAAGCAGAGATTACTAAATGAATACTTCTGTTCCGTCTTCACCAGGGAGAAGGACGGATCAATGCCTTCAGGAGAGAAAAGAGGAGCGGGGGGAAGGGAACACAGATGTAGTGATAGAGGAGGATAGAGTGAAGGAGGGGCTGCTGGCATTGAAGGTGGACAAATCACCAGGCCCGGACAGAGTTCATCCAAGTGTACTAAAGGAACTGGCTGAGGAGCTGGCAGGGCCACTGGCAGACCTATTTAATAGTTCACTAGAGACAGGCGTAGTACCGCAGGACTGGAAAACAGCATATGTAATGCCGCTTCACAAAAGCGGTCTCAAGGAATTACAGACCAGTCCGTCTGACCTCGATTGTGGGCAAGCTCATGGAGACCATACTAAAGGAAAGGTTGATGGAATATCTAGAGGAGCATGGTCTCCAGGATGCGAGGCAGCATGGGCTTTGGGATCGCTTCAAACAAATCTGATAGATTTCTTTGACTGTGTCACTAAGACAGTAGACGGTCCAAGCGGTAGACATCCTCTATCTTGATTTCAGCAAGGTCTCTTGACTCTGTGCCTCACAAAAGGTTGATCAGAAGTTGGTGGATCTCGGGTTGGAAAGGTGGCCAGATGGGTGGAAGACTCATTGAAGGACAGAACCCAGAGGGTGGTTGTGGGGAGAGTTATCTGGCACAAGACAGGTAACCGTGGGGTCCTGCAGGGCTCGGTGCTGGGGCCAGTGTTGTTCAGTGTCTTCCTCAGTGACATTGGAGATGGCATTAAGGGGAAAATGTGTCTATTCGAGGATGACACCAACTTCGGTGGGAGAGTGGACACAGCTGAGGGGATACAGGACCTACAGGAAGATCTGGAAAAGCTAAGGAAGTGGTCCAGGATCTGGCAGCTTGGTTTCAATGCCAAGAAATGCAAAGTTATGCATATTGGAGCCAAGAATCCCAGGACAAAGTACTACCTGGGTGGAGTCCGAATATCTGCATCAGAGGAGGAGAAGGACCTGGGAGTGATGATCACTAGTGACCTGAAGCACTCCATGCAGTGCAAGAAAGCAGCAGCATAGGCAAACAAGATGCTGGGGGGAGATCAGTAGTTGGAGAGAGGAGGTTATACTGCCCTTGTACAGGTCACTGGTAAGGCCACATCTAGAGTATGGAGTTCAGTACTGGTGCCCACACCTCAAAAAGGACATTGACCTGCTGGAGAAGGTCTAGAGGAGGGCCACAAAGGTGATAGCTGATCAGCAGGGTAAGGCATACGAGGAAAGGCTTAGGGCACTGAACATGTACTCCCTGGAAGACAGGAGAGAGAGGGGACATAATTGGGACCTTCAAGTACTTGAAAGGGATAAATAAGGTTGATAAAGAGAATCTCTTTAAGCTGAGTGGCAACCATAACACGAGGGGGCACAGTCTTAAGCTGGAGGGTGGGAGGTTTAGAAGGTAAGTCAGGAAGCACTTCTTGACATAGAGGGTGGTGGATATTTAGAATGCACTGCCAGAAGAGGTAATCTCATTGAAGACAGTGGGCAGCTTTAAGAGAGGCTGGGACAGGTATAGGGGGAAGGTAAGGATCATGGGTAGGGAGGATGGGAGGAGTAGGGAGAGGGGGCAGGGACAGTAGCTCAAGCTATGGACCCTGCAACACGAGCAGACTTGATAAACCAAATGGCATTCTTCTGCTGGCTTCTTCGTATGTATGTCTTTTATTTATAATCTTGTCAGTTGACTCCAGACTATTCTTAGGGGGTGAATACACTACCACAGTGACCATTTATAATTTTTCTAATCTGATAGTTAAAGGGACACATTCATGCCCAGTGGGCATCACAGTCTGAAAGCCCATGAAAAGTCTTTCAAATGAGGTATTGGGCTCATCTGTAGCTGGAAGCACCCTAGAGATACAGATGACTGAGTCTGTTCAGTATTAATACTACATTACAGTCATTTTTAGAATCTTGTGATGTCAGTGACGAACAAGCTGTGCTTAAGTTAGTGCAGTTAGGCACAGCTCATTCCTCAGTGACATCACAATGTTCTAAACTTGGCTGTAATGTAGTATTAATACTGAACAGACTCGGTCATCTGTATCTATGGGGTGCTTCCAGCTACAGATGAGCCCAGTACCTCGTTTGAAAGAGATTTCATGGGCTTTCAGACTGTGATGGCCACTGGGCATGAATGTGTCCCTTTAAATATTCAATATTATGTTCACTTCCTTTAAGCATCCAATTGCTTAGCCTAAGCTATGTGTCACATATAACATTATTCCCCCCCCCCACGTTCATTATAAGGAAAAACATATGACAAATTCCATGTGATTCGTGTATAGTTTTATGTAATACATAAGGATTTTGTACTCTTGTTTTGCCCCCAAGCCTATATTCCTTCCAAATATTTGTAAACCCATTTCTTTTTCTAATACAAGATTCAGCCCCCTGTCCCTTCAAAGTAACTGGTGGCCAGTGTGCTCCCACCTGTTTTACCTTTCTATTTTTGAAACATTTAAGCTCAACAGACAAACAAAAGCACAAACAATAGCATCTTAAATAAATAAATTTTAAGCACTGATAGTTTATAGTCTCTAAAAATCCCATATATCAAGTATAATTAGAAAAAAAAACAATGTATAAATCTAAAATCAGAGCAAGCTACTATGAAATGTAAATTCCAAGCATTTGATTTAGCACTGGTGTCCTGAAAGGTGTTTCTTGCAGGTTCAGGTGCACGCCATGCAGAGCTTTATAGTGTGTAGCCCCGCCTCCTGGGTGGTCCAAACACAGAGGCTGCTGACTCGCCACTGAGTCCCCTCAACTCCCGGGGCAACCGGAGAGTGTAATCAAGCAGGCTGGACAAAGAATAGCAAGAAGTTCACTCAGGGAGCATCCACTACAGGTACAATCACTTTACAGCAGGGTGTTGAATGGAAAAAAAAGTGAATTGCAGACCGTAGTAAGTCCCAGTATTGCTGCTGGCATCCTGAAAAGTGTTTCTTGCGTTGATGCAGCTGTGCGTGCATTGGCTAGAGTCTGCATCCGTCATCGCTCCTGGCTTCGGGTGTCAGGGTTTGTCCCTGATGTTCAGGCTAAAATCTTGGACGCCCTTTTTTGGGGGTTCCATCCTATTCGGAGGCGATGCCCAGGATGTCATTTCCTGCCTGCAGGAGTCGGGTAAGCCCTTGAGGTCGGTGCATTCCATGTACCATTCACAACCCAGGTCCTCCCAACATCCATCCTTTCGCCGGCAGCCCAGACAGCCATCCAAGGGCCAACAGCGAAAAGGTGCATTCAAGCTTCTACCTAAGCAGCTGGAGCTTCTGCCTCTAGGGCCGCCAGAGCATTCCCAGCTGCTCTGCCCACCACTGGTTCTACAGCTTGACTACTTGCCCAACACACACACACACACACACACACACACAGTAGCAGAGGGCTTGGGGAGGCGGTAGAGGGTCAATTTTCCTATACCTAGAGACTTCAGACCAGTGGGTACTCCAGATCATTGAAAGGGAGAATACCCTCGAATTTCTAGAGACTCCCCAGAAAGCCCTCCTCTTCCACTCCCATTACCCTCAGGCCCACATCACCTTCATCCAGGAGGTGATTCAGGCACTCCTGTGCAAAAGGGCCATAGAACCAGTTTCCCCAGGCTCAAAGAGGGAAGGGGTTCTACTCCCACTTCTTTCTGGTCCCCAAAAAGACAGGGGACTTGAGACTAATTCTGAATCTCAGCCACCTGAAGCTCTACATAGAGTAGCAGCTTCAGGATGGTCACTCTGCAAGGGTATTGCCCCTCCTTCATCAAGGGACTGGTTATGTTCACTGGACATCCAGGATGCCTACATCCATATCCTGGTTTTCTGCCCTACCGCTGATTCCTCCTGCTTTTGCTTTCAGGGGACCACTATCAGTTTCAGGCTCTCCGCTTTGGCCTTTCCTCAGCTTACCGAAGCTTCACCAAGTGCCTAGCAGTGGTGACAGCGGCTCTTTAGAGGCAGGGCTTTATGTCTCCCCTGTCCGGATGATTGGCTGTTGACAGCCCCCTCCAGGACTCTGTTAATTCAGACCCTGGAGTCCACTTTTGGGTTATTCCAGGTCTTGGGGATTACTCTCAACCTGCCCAAATCTTGTCTCTTGCCGAGTCAGCACCTCCAGTACATAGGAGCAGTCCTAAACTTATCCCAGGGTGGAACGTCTGATAGCACAGGCTCAGCTGGTTTCCTCCGCCCATCAGATTCCAGCCAGATATTTCCTGCATCTGCTGGGGCACGTGGCAGCGACTGTAGCTACGATTCCCCTAGCCCACTTGCATATGAGAGTCCCTCAATGGACCTTCTGGGTTCAGTGGAACCAACGCACCAATGACTTGGATCACGTGTGCTAGTTTCCAGTCCAGTGAGACAGACCTTGGGGTAGTGGCAGAACCTCTCCAATCTCCTCATGGGGGTTCCCTTCCAAGCAGTTTCCCCACAACAGATCCTCACTATGAACACCTCCAGCCTAGGCTAGGGTGCTCACTTGGCTGACCATCAAACTTGCCGGGGGGTGGGTGGGGGTTTGGTCCGAGGCAGAACAGCATCTTCACATCTATGTGCTGGAGGTGCGAGCAGTTCTTTATGCCATGAAGGCCTTCCAGATCCATCTTCTTCCAGGACCGCTCCTCATACAGACAGACAACATGTCTATAATTTATTACATCAACAAATGGGGGGGGGGGACACTTCTACCCCCTTTGCACAGAGGCCTTGAGGGTCTGGTATTGGGCCATAAGGCACAGCCTGGTACTATCTGCTGTACATGTTCCAGGCGTCAAAAACATCCTGGCCGACAGTCTAAGCTGGTCCAGGTCGAGGGCCCATGAGTCGGAGCTGCTATCCTCCATGGTTAAGGACCTCTTCGGCAGGTGTGGTTGTCCAGACTTGGACCACTTTGTGTCCCCACTCAACGCAAAACTGCCCGGTTTTTGCTTGCTCAATCCATGGCCTGGTGTTTTTTGGCATGACATGTTGTCCCTCTCTTGGACAGGAGGTTCCTGTACACCTGCCTTCTTCTACAGAGGGTACTCCTCAAGCTTCAGTCCAAGGGGCAGATGATCCTCATTGCGTCCTACTGGCCATGTCAGATGTGGTTTCCCTACTGCAGCAACTGGCAGTGGGACCTCCAATTCTCTTGCCTTTGTGCTCCAACTTGATCTCCCAGGAGCAGGGCACTCTGGTCCATCCAGACCTCAAGTAGCTGCATCTTCATGCGTGGCTCCTGTGGACTTGGCTATTGCCAGCTTCAGAGTTTCTTCCCAGGTGGCAGATGTCCTGGTGGACACCAGAAAACCTTCCACGAGGGCTACCTGTGCCATGAATAGAAGCACTTCTCCATCTGGGCCACCGCTTGGCACTTGGACCCCTTCACCTGTCCGATGAACCTCATTCTGGAGTACTTTCTGTCCCTTTCGGACTCAGGCCTGTGATACTCTTCACTTAAGGTGCACCTTTCTGCCATCTCTGCCTACCATGCATCTATTGAGGGCAAAACTGTTGCCCAGCTAGACCTTCCCCGTACTTTCTTGCGGGGTATTATGCATTTGAAACCTCCCATCAGGGACCCTGTCCCACCATGGGATGATCATCTTTTTATGTTGGAAAAGCTCACCTTGCCTCCTTTTGAGCTAGCTGCAAGCTGCGAGCTTCGCTTTCTGTCATGGAAAGCATTGTTTTTGGTTGCTGTTACTTCTGCTTGGAGGATTTCCGAGCTTCAGGCTCTGATGTGTAAGGAGCCTTATCTGTTTTTTCACAAAGACAGGGTGTCTGCGTACAAATCCTAAGATCTCACTTTGAGAGGGAGCTCTTGCAGCAGGTAATACCAACAGGACTAAGGCCGCCAGGTGTTAGGACCCCATGGAAAAATCTTCTAGCTAGCAATCTGTGGCGGGGGACTCCGTAGCGTCAGGCAGCGTAGTATAAAGGGGCAGTTCCCCGGTGCCATCTCCGTTCTTTTCCTGCCGTCGACCCGGCGCCCGGCTCCACGGATGCCTAGTAAATGCATGATCGACTGCGCTTTTTCTTGTCGCTTTCCAACGTTCGATTCCATATTTTAGTCAAGTCTTTTGATGGATTTTCAAATCCCAGCCAAGGACGGCCACATGGTCTGCTTGATCTGCTTAGGCCCAGACCACCAGCCAGATGATTGCCCGCACTGCCAGAAATGTAACAACAAGACCCACATCAGAAAAGCCAACGCCCTGAAGGCTTAGCTTCTAGAGAAGTAGGTGGCAGCCATGCAGAAATCTCCATCAGGATGTAGTTCTTCATCCCCCCACTAGAGTCTCCCCTCAAAGACAAGTCATCAGGAGGGAAACATCACCATCACCAGGAGAAAAATAGGGCCAGGTCAGAGTCCCACCCTAAATCTCCACATAGAGCTGCTGCTTCTTCCTTGGCCTCCGGCTGCCTCTGGGACTGTTCTGAAGAAGGCAGCTTCCTCATCCCAGGAAAAGAGTAAGGAGTCTTCTTCTTCTTCTGGGCCCACCCTAAATCTCCACATAGAGCTGCTGCTTCTTCCTTGGCCTCTGGCTGCCTCTGGGACTGTTCTGAAGAAGGCAGCTTCCTCATCCCAGGAAAAGAGTAAGGAGTCTTCTTCTTCTTCTGGGCGCTCATCTGTCCAGCTCCCTTTGGCCCACAGACCCCACAAACCTTCAGGTCAACCCAAGAGGGACAGGCGTGTTCAGGCAGGTCTTCAGAAGCAGGCTGTAAGTCCAGTGGTTTGTCCAATAAGTGCAAACACTCGAACGACTCCACCAGACGCCAGGAGACCATCTGTCATGGGACGCCTCCGCCCTCTGCAAAGAGGAAATCTCCCACAGGCGACAGATGACCCGTAGGCCGGGCTAGCTCGCCCTCGGGCCAGGACCAGGCACTACTGGCCGATAAGAGGCCGTCGGCCCCCAAGAATCGGGTGTCTACCCCTACTTCCGGGGATCAGTCGCTCGATGATTCACAATCGAAGCCGGATGACAGGTCTTCCCCTGATACTGAGCCAAACCTACAGCCCAATACTGTAGTAGAGGAGTCTCCTGACCAGACGCCCGCCCCAGAAGGTCCTAAGGGCCCTATGCCCAATCCGTCCCTCCCGACGCCCGCACCCCCGGTCGTCCCCCTACTGGACATCGGCACATTGTTCACCTCGTGGTGGAATACTGTCAAAGGGAACTTAGGCCTCCGGAGCCCTCCCCAAAAGAAACCCCTGCAGCGCCTCCTCCGCCCTCTGGTGGTCGGGCGCCCAATGAGGGCTGTCATCCGCCACCCTGTCCTACAGGAAGAACAAGAAGACACCCGTCTTTGGTGCCTTCTTCAAGTGGTCATCTGCCATCGTCTTCTAGTGTGGACACAGGGGACTTGTCCTCTGATTATTCTTCTGGGGAAGATCTGCCGCTCCCCTCATCCAAGAGACTTGCCTAGGTTCCCCCGGAAATCCCCTCATTTCTTGATATTATGAGGCACATTCAAACCAACTACCACTGGGACACACAGAGGAGCTTGATCCAGAGTGGCGCCGTTTTGCGAAGTTTTTGGGATCCAAGGACCCTAAACCTTTGGTTGTCCCACCTTTGGTACAGCCTTTTCAGGATGTTTCCAGGCTCATCTGGGAGCGCCCCTCCACCACGTCTTCAGTGCCAAGGAAGGCAGACAGACTATACAGAACACCTAAAGGGGAGCCATTCTTGGGAGAGAATCCCAGGCGGATTCCACGGTGCTCACAGCAGCTCATGGAATAGCTCAGCAGCCTAAACATAAGAGTGTCCAGCCTCCAGACACTGAGTCCAAAAAGCTGGACCACAATGGAAGAAAAGTATATACATCAGCCACTGGGGCCATTCGTTCTCTGAATTTCTTAGCCCACATGGTGACTTACCAGAAGTCCCTCTGGCTGAAAACCATGGACCTGGTAAAGGCTCAACCAGATTCCAACAGTAAAACGAGCTCATGGCATATATCCAGTCTGGCATGGACATAGATCAGCACGTGCTCAGGTGCTCCTATCGATTCAGCAGACATGGCAGCCTGGGCTGCAGCCTCGATCATCTGTATGAGGAGGCATGCCTGGCTAAGGGTATCAGGGTTCCGCCAGGACTTGCAGGATGCCATCCTGGATGCCCTTCCAGGGCTCTGTCCTTTTGGGCAAGAGGCGGAGAAAGTCATCTGGAGCTTCAGGATTCTGGTAAAGCAGTAGCTGATCTGCACAGGATGTACAAGTCAGAGCTGCCTCCTCCCGTACGTCATCCTTTTCGCCGAAACCAAGGACAACAAGGGAAAGGCAACCCCAAGACAAAGGATTCTTCAAGAGCGCAGCCACCCTGTCCCTTCCGGTGCCCAGGCGTCCCAAGGTGCCCTGAACCCCCTTGCCCAACTCCCCCAAACACAGCGTGACTCCCTGCCATCCCTCCCCACCCTTAGACTCCATTGGGGGAGACAGTAGGAGGGAAATTATCCCTCTACCTGTCAGGGTGGTACAATATCACCTCGGACCAGTGGGTCCTTCAGACAATGGAGAGGGGCTACTCCCTAGAATTTCTGAGCTGACCTCCGGACAACCCTCCTATCCCTTGCCATTGCTCGCCCAACCATGTCCTTCATCTGAAAGCAGAGCTACAGACCCTCCTATAGAAGAAGGCCATCCAGGTGGTTCCACCTACCCAGCAGGGCAAAGGCATCTGTTCACATTTCTTTCTGGTTCGCAAGAAAACGGGAGACCTCCGCCCTGTCCTGGATCTCAGTCAACTGATCAAGTATATCCAGTACAGGAGGTTCAGAATGGTAACCCTAGCAAGCCTGTTGCCCATGATCAAGGCCACTGTTTTTCGGTGCTTGGAAAAAACAAATTCAGTTTTGACCATCCTGGATTCTGGGATTTTACCGGTGTTTGGGAATCCAATTTCCGGGATTTTTCCGGTAATCCAAAACTTAATATTATTCACTCATTTTAATTAATAAATTTGTCTATCAGTGTTTTATCATGTTTTATGCAGATTTAAGTCACATCAGCCGAAAACAAGAACATGTAATCTCATATTGCATGTTATATTAGCTACCCAGGTTTTGCATCTACCGGCTATCAAGGCTAATGACTGTAGAACTCCATTGGTCAAATTGGCATAATTATTAAAATATTCCGTTCTCAGATCAGTGCAGCTGATGAAAATAAATGGTCTCATGTAACAGTAACATTTTTTGCACAGGGAGGAACCAATTCAGAAGACTGTTCGATACTAAATAGACGCCAAAATCTAGTCTATGTTTTAATGTTGACAGTGTGTTCTGTGACATGTATAATAAAAACTTCTCAAAGCTAAAATGCAAGTCAGGTGTTTTATTTTAAAAAGATTTACAAAGATAAACATGTGCAAAAAACACAGTTCAAGTATTGACTACTGAACATGGGTTGACAAATACGCTACACAGACAACACGAACTAAAGCATGCTATGTGAAGGACAGTAAAATCTAACCCATAGCTACATACAATACAGAATACACATATTGCACATCTACACTTTATTGCACAGTGGAGCACCATTTGTTTCCTACAATACTGCACCAGAACTGCACATCTTCATCATTGCACAGTGGAGCACCACTTTGTTTTCCACAAAATTGCACTAGAACTGCATGTCTACAACTTTATTGCATGGAGAGCACCATTTTTCTGCAATAGTGCATCAGAACTGCAATTACGCAAATGAGGGTGGGAGATTCTGGGTCTACTTATTGAATAGCAGCATTGAAAATAATTTTAAATTGTCCACAGTCAGGCTTCTCTGTTGGTCGGTCAGGATTTGTCCATGTGCATAACTGCACTAGAAACAGGGACCCAGATGGCCTGAAGGGCTGCCTTTGCCAGAGTTGGTACCTGTGAGGACATAGAGATCCAGTACTGGTGAATATCAAATGATTTGATCTCTGGTAATTCCCACATCCTGCCAGTATGTAGATCTCCCAGTCCCTTAACAGTGCATTCTTATTGTGTAACATGAACATTGGGATATAGGGCAAGTTGGAAGTCCTTATTGAGTCTGGGTAGGTTGAGTGGGTTTGGAATTTGACAAGCCATGAGAAACTGTACAGATGGGTTTGACTGCAGGTGTTTTTTCAGTTTCTCCAAACTGACCTTGAAAGCATTTTTGAACAGTTTGAGGTTCTCATACTCTACTTTATTCCTCAGTTTAGAGAGGTACAGCTCTGCCTTCTCACCAAACCCATCATTTTCAGTTGTGTCAGCGTCAAGGCGGCTCTTAATTGACATTAGCATGTCATACATGGATGTCGCAAGAGGTTTCTCTTTTGACTGCAAAAGTGCTATCGCAGCAATAATATCACCTGAATTATCTGTGCTGAATGTCAGTTGTGCTTGTAGCTCATCTCACATCTTCATCCACTAATGCCCGTAGATAGTTTATTGCGGTGGCATCACTCGAATCCACCCTGAAAAAGTCCCTCAGGTATTGCAGGTGTGTTGAATGGTATGCCACAGCTGCAAACCGTGTGATCTTACTTCAAGTGGGAGCAGCAGGCTATTATAATTAGGACTAATTCCGCAAGCATTAGGACCCACCAGAAAACTTCTCAGCCAGCTGTACCCAGCATGGACCGCCCCCCTGATGTCGGCTCCACCCCGACGTCAGCCCTGGTACAAAACGGAGCAGACCCAGCTCCACCCCAGTTCTTTTCCCACCGTGACCTGTGCATGTGGAAAGTTCTTGGCTTGCCAGCCTCCCGCAAAAATCTCTGGTTTTTCACCTATTTCTCCAGTTTTTTTCGACGGTTCTTTCTCAGTACCAACGCATGTCGTCCTTGTCCTCGGTCTCCTCATCTGGACCCCATCGCAACAAGTGTAGCTGCGGCCATCAGATTCCAGCCAAAGACGGCCACACCAAGTGTGTCTTCTGCCTGGGGCCTAACCACGACACCGCGGCCTGTTCCACCTGCCAGGGCTTTGCAAGTAGGGACCAGAATCCGCTGCCTTAAGGCGCTCCAAGGCATACCTGCTCGAACAGAAGATGGACCTACACACCTCAGGGAGAAGGCCAAACATTCCAGTAAAGAAAATCCAAGTGGTCCCGTGACAGGGACCATAGTCGGTCCTGACACCGGTCCAGTTCCCTGTCCCACTTCGGCCCTCTCCCAAGAAAGCCCCACGCTTCTCCGGGCTCAGGTGAGCATCCTAAATCCTCTAAAGGTATAGGCTAAAGCTGGTCCATCGGGGAGAAACCAGCCAAGCCCAAGGTGACTCCGCTAAGAGTCACCACTAAGACCTCGGAGGCACAAATTACGGCCCTGCTTTCCAAAGCCACGGCGTCGCCTGATAAGGGCCACGCCCCTGGAATAAGGACACTCAGCTCCCCCGTGAAGCGTCGCCGGTCATGGTACCGATGCCAGTAGAAAGGCGCGAAGGATCCTGGCGCTACCGGCGAGGAACAGCATCTCATCCCCCAAGTCCTCCTCTCCTCTGGCTCTCCAGGTGGCTCCCCTTCAAGGCGGATACTTTGGAGGTCCCTTTCCAAGGGACAGTGGCCTCAATGTCCACGAAGGACAAGCTACAGGATCTCTTTTCCTTTTGGTGGGGTCAGGTCCAGAAACGGATCCCCCTAAGCCAGCCCCATCATCGGTACCAGACAGATTGGGTAAACCTCAGCCGTAGGGCATCTCTTCATTGCAGAAGACCCCCGAGAGGCCACCACCTCGACTACCCTTCAAGGCCTGTTCCCGATCTCGGTCTGCAGACCGACACCGGCGCTCACCACGGTCTGGTAGCCGACGTCTGATCGCGTCTCACACCAGAAGCTGTTCCCGTTCTGATAAAAGCGGGCCGCTCGGCAATCGGTCCCGGACGTCTGCGGTTAATGACCACCGACATTCGAGTGGGGCTAGTCACAAGGACAGGTCCGGCTACTCGACACCTAGTAGCCAGTCCACCTCTTCCTCTTCTTCTTCCATCTCGGGAATACGGGGTTCCCCAGGAGAGGAGGACCAGCCCCGCTCACCTCTTGATGATCCAGCCTTCATGGACATCATGAGGCACATCCAGGCCTCTAATGAACGGGAGATGGAGGACCTGGATCCAGAACGCCGTCGACTGGCCAAGTACCTGCGGCAGAAGGAGCCCAAACCTCTTGTGGTGCCTCCTTTGGTGGACAGCTTTCAGGATCTCACCCAGATCACCTGGAAGCGTCCAGCTTAGGTCCCGGTGGTTCCGTAAAAATCGGATAGGCTGTTCAGAGCCCCAAGGGATGAACCCCCTTTCTGGCTGAACACCCTCAGGCAGACTGTTCCATGATTACGACTGCCCATGGTAAGTCCAAGCAGCCCAATACCTTAGCTCACAGCCTCCTGACCCTGAGTCTCGCTATTTGGACCAGGTGGGCAAGAAGGTCTATTCTGCCTCCACCTGCTCCATTAAGTCCCTAAATTTCCTGACGCATATGGTTCAGTACTAGAATGAGCTCTGGGAGCGGGGACAAGAGCTAGTGAATGCCTTGGCAGACTCCGAAAAGAAGACAGAGATTCTGGATGTCCTTAAGTCGGGCTCGGACGTAGGCACGCATGTTTTACGTGCCTCGTACGACACTGCAGATATGGTGGCCAGAGCGGCAGTGTCAGGGGTCTGTCTCTGGCACCGTGCTTGGTTGAGGGTCTCAGGCTTTCACCATGATCTGCAGTCCGGGATCCGGGACCTTCCGTTCCAGGGCACCATTTTGTTTGGGCAGGAGACAGAGTCCCTCATCTCTCATCTCCAGGAGTCTGGGAAATAAATCTGGTCTGTCAGTTAGATGTACTGAGGAGACAAAGCAAATGACCTTTTCGTAAGCCCTCAGGTGCCCAAGCCCGTGGCAGCCAACAGGGCCAGAGAGGTGGCTTTCGAAGGAGAGCCAGCAACCTGCAGCCTAGAGCCCTCCTTCCTGTGGCCCCAAGTCCTCCCAGGCCTCTCTGCCCACTCCCGGCTCTGCTCAATGACTCCTGACCCCCGGCAGAGGCTTTAGGGGAGGCAGTAGGGGGTTGCTTCTCCCTTTATCTAAGGGGATAGAGCTATATCACTGCGGACCAGTGGGTCCTCGATATCATAAGGAGAGGACATAATCTAGAGTTCACAGAAATTCCTCCAGAGACCCCACCAAGGTCCTCAAGATACCCTCCTTCTCACATTCCACTCATAGAAGGAGAGCTACAGGCCCTCTTGTGGAAAAGGGCAATAGAAGCAGTCCCCCTGCAGCAAAGGGGGAAAGGGTACTATTCCCATTTCTTCCTGGTTCCAAAAAAGACACAAGACCTTCGTCCATTCTGAACCTTAGCTCTGTAAACTTTTATATAGAGTACAGAAGGTTCCGGATGGTAACTCTTCCAGGACTGCTTCCTGTACTGCACCGGGGGACTGGCTCTCTTCCCTAGACATGCAAGATGCGTATGTGCACATTGGGGTCTCCCCCACAGGAAGTACCTGAGGTTCCACTTCCCGGGGGAGCATTATCAGTTTCAGGTTCTCCCATTCGGCCTCTCTTCCACTCCTCGAGTCTTCACAAAATGCTTGGCAGTAGTGGCTGCAGCTCTAAGGCGCCAGGGACATTATGTCTTCCCTTACCTGGACGATTGGCTGCTTGCGGCCCTGTCAAGGTCACACCTACTTCAAGCTCCTGGAGACACCTATACTCTGTTCCGAGACCTGGGGATCACCCTGAACCTTCCAAAATCTTCCCCAGAACCCAGCCAAAGACTCTTCTTTTAGGAGCGGTCCTGGATTCGGTCCAGGACATGGCTTTTCTACCCCCAGAAAGGGGCGATCACATGGGGGAGATTGCCAGATCGGTCCTAGTAATCCCTCAGGTCCAGGCCAGGACCTTCCTCAGACTTCTGGGGCATATGGTGGCGGCCATTCCCGTCACCCCTCTGGCCCGCCTCCACATGCAAATCCCACAGTGGATGCTCAGGGTGCAGTGGGATCAATGTTCAGATGACCTAGACCACATGGTCCCGGGTCACAGAACCAGCAAAGAGGATACTTCTTTGGTGGTTGGTCCCCTTCTGTCCGGAGCCCCCGAATCAGACTCTTACAACAGATGCCTCTGATTTGGGTTGGGGAGCGCACCTGGGGGCACACCAAACCCAGGGTACCTGGACCACCATGGAGCGCAAACTCCACATCAACATCTTGGAGATGCGAGCGGTCCTCAGTGCGATACATGCTTTTCAAGAGGACCTCGTGCCAGGCTGTCTTCTTGTTCAGATGGACGACATGGCGGTCGTCTTCTTTATCAACAAGCAAGGGGGCACTCACTCTTACCCCCTGTGCAGGGAGGCGATGAGAGTCTGGTACTGGGCACTGGAGCGGCACATCCCTCTGTCCGCAGTGCACATTCCCAGGCGTCCTAAACGACTTGGCCAACAGCCTAAGAAGGTCTCAGTCCAAGGCGCACGAGTGGGAGCTGCTGCAATCAGTAGCGGACCAGCTCTTCAACACGTGGGGTCGTCCAGAGCTGGACCACTTTGCGTCACCATGCAACGCCAAACTACCAGTTTTATGCTTGCGAGAGCCCACGTCTGGTGTTTTCTGGCCAGACGCATTGTCCCTTTGTTGGGCAGGGAGGTTTCTTTACGCCTTCCCTCTTGTCCAGAGAGTTCTTTTGAAGTTACAGGCCGAGGGGGCTCAGCTGATTCTAATCGCCCCTCTGTGGCCTCTGCAGATTTGGTTCCCACTACTTCAGCGGTTGTCCAGGGAACCTCCAGTTCCGCTGCCAGTATGCTCGCAGTTGCTGTCCCAGGATCAGGGCTTGCTGGTCCATCCCATCTCCGGTCTTTGCACCTTCATGCTTGGCTCCTTCGGATGTAGCAAAGGCCAGATATGGGATATCCCAAGAGGTGGCATACGTACTCATTTCAGCGAGGAAGCCCTCTACAAGTTCCACTTACACTATGAAGTGGAAGAGTTTCTGCTGATGGGCGTCGTCTCATCGTCTGGACTCTCTTACCTGTCCTGTGAACTCAGCATTGCAGTATCTCCTATCCTTATACCAACAAGGCTTGAGCTACTCTTCCATAAAGGTGCACATGTGGGCCATCTCTGCTTATCACACCCTTTTGGGAGAGAGAACCTTAGCCCAATTGAAGGTGGCTTGCACCTTTTTACGGGGGATTCTTCACATGAGACCTCCCATTCGTGATCCTATCCTTCCCTGGGACCTCCTATTTGTGTTGGAGAAGCTTACTCTTCCTCCGTTTGAACCTGCAGCTGACTGTGAGCTGCGTTAGCTTTCCTGGAAAGTATGTATTTTAGTTGCCATTACTTCAGCTCGAAGAGTTTCCGAGCTCCAGGCTCTGATGTGTAAAGAGCCATATTTAATTTTTCATAGGGAAAGTGTTTCCCTAAGAACGAATCCTAAGTTCCTTTCTACAGCGGTCTTGGAGTTGACCCTCAACCAGTCGGTTGACCTTCCAGTTTAATTCGCTTCTCCCTCTAATAGAGGAGAAGCTCTCCTTCACACTCTGGACGTCCATAGGACACTGAGGTATTACCTTAAGCACACGGCTACTCACCGAAAATCGGAGCAACTGTTTGTGGCATTTATGCCACAACACTTGGGTAAACCGGTGTCCTAGCAAACCATTTCCAAGTGGATTGTCCACTACATTAAATTTTGCTATGAGAAGCACCATAGACCCCTTCCGGGACCGGTTAGGGGTCACTCCACCAGAGGAGTGTCTGCTTCCTTTGCCGCTCTACGGAATGTCTCCATTAGGGACATATGCACGCTGCTACCTGAACTCAAGTATATTTTTGTAAAGTGCTATAGTTTGACATTATGGCCCAGACGCCATGCTGCTTCGCCTGGCAGTCCTTCAGGGACTCTTGTCTTGACTTGCTGTTTCCAGCTTATTATCTTCCACCTCCTGGGCTTAGATTACCTCCTTGGTGAGGGACTGCTTGGGATTCAGTCCTAATTGTAATAGCCCGCTGCAGGAGTTCCCACTCGAAGTAAGAGAGTACAGTTACGTAAGAACTTACCATAACAGTAGATCTTCGAGAGGAGCTCTTGCAGCAGGCATTGCTTTCCTGCCCTCCATCCCAGAATGAGGTGTGCACATCTCATCTTCAGGCTTCGTCCTTTTTCTTTGTCAGGGCCCGTTCATGGTCTTGGCGGGAACTGGATGGAGCTGGGTTCGCCTCCTTTTTATCAGGGCTGACGCTGGGTGGAGCTGACGTCGGGGGCCCTGCTGGGTACTGCTGGCAGAGAAGTTTTCTGGTGGGTCCTAATGCCTGCGGCATTAGTCCTAATTGTAATAGCCTGCTGCAAGAGCTCCTCTCGAAGATCTACTGTTACGGTAAGTTCTTATGTAGCTGTACTTTCCATCTAGTTAAAACAGGAACCGGTGGCAAAGCAATGATTTCCCCTGGAGCTTCCAGATCCTCCAAAAATGTGATGAATTCTCATTTGTGTTTTGGTGATTGTTGAAAAGCATATTTTACCAATGAAACCAGTTCATCAACTTTTTTGAAATGGTGCAGCCATGTATCCCCAACAAGGGACAAGACATGTGCCCAGCAACACACACATGCACAACATGGTCCCCAAGAACCCCACAAAGTGCATCATTAAAGCATTTAATCATATAATGAGCACTGTCGCTGACAAAGGAAACTACTTTCGTAAAGTCAATGTCACAACTCTGGAGAGTCTTCAAGACAGCTTGAGACACTGTGCAATGGTTGACAGAGTCTAGTTCTGTGTTGTTTCCAAGATGTGTCTTGCCCCCTTCCATCACAAAGATGAGATTAAGAAGGCACCGTCACTGTGCATCTGTGCTCTCATCACATATCACAGACAATGATTTCCCAGTCACAGCTGCTTTAAAGTCTGCATCAATTTGCTCTCTTAACTTGGGTAGATAGAGCTGCCTCAGGGTGTCTGCTTTTGGCACCGCTCCACGCCCTTTCACATACTTGCACATCCATTCCCTCAGTTGTGGATGCTCCAGCTTCTCTAGTGGGATATTTGCAGCCCCCCATGCCTTAACTGTGTCCATGACCATCTCATTTCTTACAATGGATGATTCTGCTGCAGCTCTGAAACTGCCGGTCAGGGTCACCTGCTTTGCTGGTCTTCCTTTGCTAGCAGCTCATTCCTTATTCCTAGCATGTTTCTTGCTGAGCAGCTGATCTTTGACTGTATCTTTTCTGGTATGATCCAGGACATGGTTGCAGTATAGACGGAAAAGTTTTCCTCCATCCTCATAGAGGCCTTCAGATTTAAACTGTAGGGCTCGCTCCTTAGCTGAGGTGTAGCGGAGCTTGGCTTTCTTATTCAGTGGTGCAGCAGACTTCATGCAAGAAGAAAGTATGAATACTGAAATCACAACCAAAAAAAAAAATTATTAGTGGTGTGTTCCACTAATCTGATAAGATAAAAATTCAACAAAATGGGAGTCTCAGATCCCCTGGATAGGGCAGTCCATGACATTTATCCTCTGGCTATGATGGCAGCAGCCACCGCATAAAGCACCCATCCTCTAGGTACGACAGCAGCAGCTTTCTACGACTTCCATCTTCCAGGTACGATGGCGGCAGCAGCCTACTACTCCCATCCTCCAGGTACAATGGCAGCAGCAGCCTACGACTCCCATCCTCCTGGGATGGCAGCAACCGTCTATAACTCCCATTCTCCAGGTACAACAGCAGCAGCAATCTGAGACTCCCATCCTCCAGGTGTGAAGGCAGCAGCAATCTATGACTCCCATCATCCAGGTATGATAGCAGCAGCATTCTACGGCTCCCATCATCCAGGTACAACAGCAGCAGCAATCTACGACTCCCGTCCTCTGGGTGTGAAGGCAGCAGCAGCAATTTATGACTCCCATCCTCTGGGTGCGAAGGCAGCAGCAGCACTCTACGACTCCCATCATCCAGGTTTGACAGCAACAGCATTCTACAACTCCCATCCTCCAGGTACGATCGCAGCAGCAGCCTACGACTCCCATCCTCCTGGGATGGCAGTAGTAGCCAGCGACCACCATTCACTAGGTGGATGGCAGCAGCCATCTACAACTCCCATCCTCCAGGTACAACGGCAGCAGCAGCCATCTACAACTCCCATCCTCCAGGTACAACGGCAGCAGCAGCCATCTACAACTCCCATCCTCCAGGTACAATGGTAGCAACAGCAATCTACAACTCCCATCCTCCAGGTACAACGGCAGCAGCAGCAATCTATGACTCCCATCCTCTAGGTGTGAAGGCAGTAGCATTCTACAATTCCCATCCTCCAGGTGTGAAGGCAGCAGCAACAATCTATGACTCCCATCATCCAGGTATGACAGCAGCAGCATTCTACAACTCCCATCATCCAGGTATGACAGCAGCAGTATTCTACAACTCCCATCATCCAGGTATGATGGCAGCAGCAGCAGTAGCCTATGACTCCCATCCTCCTGGTGTGATGGCAGTGGGGGGGGCAGCATATAGCCACCATTCTCCAGGTGCAATGTAGAAAATCATGTAAAAGTGCAGAACTTTGAACATGCTGCACTTTTACACGATTTTCTGCAGTCTGAAAACGGGTTCGTGCTCAGATTACCTGGTCCTCTCAAAACGAGACACCGTGGGCAGGTATGGCAAGGCATTGTTGCAGTGGGAAGTGGGGGTATTTCCATATTTCCCTGGCAGGGATGGCTTGTGCCTACTTACTAAGGGATTACCTTGACGAAAAAAATCTACTAAATCCCATGCAATCAGGTTTCAGAGCTAAACACAGTACTATCTCAGCCCTTGCCAAAGTGACAAATGACTGGTATTGAAAACTGGACAGCAGAAATTTCATATGTGCCGTATTTCTAGACCTCAGCAAGGCTTTTGATACCATGGATCATAGCCTGCTACTTTCTTCCCTGAAGAGTATAGGACTGGACTCAGTATCCTTACAATGGTTCACTGAGTACCTTGTAGGATGGTGTCAACAAGTTAAGACTGAGGGTGAGTTATCCCCACTCAAACCTCTCCTGATGGGAGTACCGCAAGGATCCATACTTGGTCCCTTACTCTTCGCTATCTATGTCAGTAATATTGATGAGGGTATCAACAAAGCCAACATACACCTGTTCACTGACGACGTGGTTGTATACATAAGTCGACCGACACCTGAAGCCGCCTGTGCAGACCTCCAGGAGGAATTTAACCAGCTCCAGAATCAGCTTCTACACAAAAAAATTCTTCTAAATGCTAAAAAGACAAAGGCTATGTTGTTCTCGTCCCATAGCCGTATGATAAATCCGTCCGGCTCTGGAAAACTACCCCAGATCACTACAATTCTTGGGGAGAAATTGGAGTTTGTTACAAAGTTTAAATACTTAGGAATGTGGTTAGACCTTAATCTCTCATTCACTGAACATGTTGAAGACCTGGATTTTCTCAATACAGAGGGGGCCAGGTGAGATTTTGCAGGGAATCTGAGCCCTATTTATCCGCTTATTCTGGACCGCTCTTTGAGTTGGGAGACTTCGTTTCCCACACACACACACACTTCCAAGGTATAAAAAGATCATTGGTGCCAGCCTGGTGGCGCTAAGGGCTGAGGCACTGGTTACTTTATCTCATGCTATGGCAGCGGCCTGTGTTCAGGAATGTGCAGGTTGGCAGCAGAGGAGAAGGATTGAGCGTCCAACAGACTGCTCTCCTTCTCTGGTGAAGGGGTCCTCAGTGGTCGACTTCCTTGCAGAGGCTGGGGGACAGGGTGCTGCACTGCAGAAGGGGGAGGAGTTAGGGCAGACGCTTGGAAGATATGCGTGACTCCTCTCCATGGGCATCACTGCACACCCCAACTCCTGGGAGACAAAACAGGAAGAGGAAGAGCACACTGGTTGAGGGTGCCTCGCAGGCTCTGCTCTCAGTTAGACACAGCACTGGCCCACTGAATCCAGTCCCCAGTGGGGGCTAGGGATCCCCACTGACCCCCGCCAGTGGGGACAAGCCCTGGGAGTCCTCACTTCTACACCTGAACGCTCTCACTGTAGCAGTATACAGAAATGGACAGTGACCCACTCTCAGCACCCAGTAAAGCACCCTCCTCTGGCATTGTACCTCGATCCGAGAAAACCCCCAGGTCTGGAGAAATATAAGGAAGAACATTGTATGGGCAGCTCAGAATGGACTGGGAATTGTTGACACCCACACATAGGTAGCTGTAGGAGCTGTTGTATTACTTATGGACAGGGAAGGGCGTGCCTTTACATGTCCAAGATCAGTTCATGTCTACAGTGGGCAGGGGGAATGAAAGCACTTGAGAGTCCCAACCCTTGCAGTACAACTGCAAGTGGCAGCTACAGTGTGTGACATTTGGAGGGTTTGTTCAGCATTTGTGCAAGCAGGAAAATGATGTACCCACCCAATAGTCCAAAATGTGTACAGTGCTGCACATTAAAAAGACTGCTGGTCTATGCATCCTCACAAACACTAGTTACTTCATTTTATTGCAAAGCTTCTCCAGTATATGCAAAATCCAGGCAAAGTGCAAGGCAGTAACCGAAAGTGCTAAAACTGGCACAGGACCTGAAATTTCACCATAGTGATGAACAGGCAGGGCTTCCTCAGAATTAGTTCCACAAGACAACATAGCAAAAGAAAGGGACCCAATATAACTCGGGGGTCAGTAGGTGAAACAGGAGCGTTAAGGGGCAACCCAGAAGAGCACATCAAATAATGCCAAGGCAAAACTACTGTTGGCCCTTTTGTCTCCTCAACCGTATCTTGTTCCTGTAAACAAATCAGCTAGCTCCCTTTCCTTAGTATGTTCTGGTTTGTATGACAGTAGGAGAAAGCAGAGGAGGTCAGAAAACTATTTACAAATTGGCGTTATAGGGTATAAACAGAACGATTCATTAGAGCAGCCAGATAATATACTGTACAATAGAGGGGCCGAGTCATCACTGAAAATATTCAAAATAGCCACTGGTACTGTGTGAGAATCGGCCCTCACGCTGCATTCCAAGTAAGGCTGTCTGCACTCAGTAGCTTCCATTCACCAGGATCTATGACTGGGAATGTCACTGAGGTGGGTCGTCCTAATCAGTCCATAAGAAAGTCCCACATATTAAACTCTGTGGCTCTCTTTAATTTGCAGCCCCATTATGGCACAGAAGTGTTCAACCCAGCATATTTAAAACATCATGGGGCAGTTTATCACTTATCTTAGGAGAGCAGGCTAGAAGCAGTTTGTTGTATCCTCCCAGCTCCTGCCCCCGACCCTAGAATTAAATTGGTAGCAAAATATTGTACAGCCGGGCATAGATTTAGTACCTGAAGGTTTGTGGTGGTAAGGCAAAGTTGCGATGTTCCTTGGCCTGGTGTCCTTCAGGATGGTCGTTCCTGAGCCAGGTGTCCTTCAGGTGGCGGCTGTGGTGGTTGTTGCTGAGAGTGTGGCAGCAATAAATACTTTTTTTTTTTTTTTTAAACGGCACATCGAGAGCAGAGGGTGACAAGTCGCGGTTGAGAGCAGCTAAAAGTAGCGAGGTCTCTGGCATCTAAACCACGTATTTTTCAACGTTCTCTCCAAGTGCAGCACGTTCTCTCCTCCTCCTCCTCCTCCTCCTTCTAGTTTTCCAGCAAATAGGGAGAAGCTGCTCTGCATGCCTGCTTTTAAAGGGCCAAACTCCCGAAAGCTCACACTAGCAGCATGAGTTCTGCGAGTCACCGGCGGGAAGTTTTAAATTCCGGCAGCCAATGGGAATTCCGTGATTCCGTACGTGATCACAGAATTATGGAAAAACAGTGGCCTTCCCCATGATCCACTGAGGAGACTGGCTGTGCTCCCTAGATATGCAGGATGCATACATGCACATCAAAATCCTGCCCTCACACAGGAAGTTCCTGCGCTTCCTTTTTCAAGGTCAGCACTACTGAGCCCTGACTAAGGTCAGGATACTTCCATTCAGCCTCTCATCAGTGCCAAAATTCTTCACCAAGTGTCTGGCAGTGGTAGCAGCATCTCTGAGAAGGAAAGGCCACTTTGTCTACCCTTACTTGGATGACTGGCTTATTTCTGCCCAGTCAGAATGCCAGCTGACCAATGCCTTGCAAAAGACAGCCTTGATGTTCCAGTCCTTGGGTATCACTCTGAATTGGTCAAAGTCACAACCTTGGCCTTCCAAAATGCTTCAGTATATTGGGGCGGTCCTAGACACCATTCAAGGCATGGCCTTTCTGCCAGCAGACAGAGCAGAACGGCCGAGAGGAGTTGCCCGAAAAGTGCAGACCTCAGACCGAGTTGCAGCGAGAGTGATCCTGCAACTGCCAGGGCATATAGCGTCTGCCATGGCCATGGTCCCTTTGGCACGGCTGAACATGAGGACTCTACAGTGGCACCTCAGAGTTCAGTGGGACCAGGGCATAGATGAGCTGAACCAGCCTATTCGGATATCTGAGGCAGTCCATCGTTCTCTTCTTTGGTGGTTAAATCTGGTCAACCTCGAGGTAGGGGTTCCCCTTCAGAGACCGAGCCCAATGCAGATCCTCACTACGGACGCATCAGGTCTAGGCTGGGGAGCCCATCTGAACGTACACTGAACAAAGGGCTCTTGGAATGCAGTAGAACGGTCTCTTCACATCAGTATTCTGGAAATGAAAGCTGTACATCTAAACAAACAAGGGGGCACTCACTCGTTTCCACTATGCAGAGAGGCCATGAGAGTGTGGTACTGGGCAGTAGAACGCGGTCTGGATATCACAGCGATTCACGTACCAGGGATCCAGAATGTCCTCGATGACAGTCTGAGTCGCTCTTGATCTCTGAATCAGGAGTGGGAATTGCAACAAGCGGTGGCAGAAGACCTCCTCGAAAGATGGCATCGACCAGAGTTGGATCTCTTTGCGTCCCAGTGCAATGCCAAACTGCCAAATTTCTGCTCGCTAGATCCAGGGCCTGGTGTTTTTTGGCAAGACACATTGTCCCTCTCCTGGACAGGGAGGTTTCTGTATGCCTTCCCTCTCCTTCAGAGAGTCTTGCTCAAATTGCAGACGGAGGAAGACAGAATGATTCTGGTAGCTCCTCTCTGGCCTCGACAGATCTGGTACCCGCTGCTGCAGCAACTAGCCACGGAACCTCCCGTGTAGTTGCCTTTCTCCTCTCACTTGCTCTCCCAAGAACAACGGATGCTCATCCACCCATCTCTGCAGCCTCTGCATCTGCATGCCTGGCTCCTGCAGTCTTAGCTGAGGAAAGATTGGGGTGTCACGTAGAGTGGCAGAGATCCTAGTAGCAGCGAGAAAACCCTCCACCAGGGCAACCTATGCCATGAAGTGGAAGCATTTTTGCTTATGGGCAGCACCCCATTCTCTGGACCCCTTGGATTGTCCAGTAAAATATGTGCTGGAGTACCTTCTCCATCTTTTGGACTTGGGCCTCAGCTACTCGTCCATTAAGGTGCACCTCTGTGCTTTGTCAGCCTACCACTCACCCATGAACGGGAGAACTCTGGCACAACTCGATGTGTGCAAGACCTTCTTGGGGGAAATCTTGCAAATCAGACCTTCACAGAGGGAGGGATCCTGTCCCCCCATGGGATCTTCTTTTGTTTACAAGGAAGCTCACCCCCTTGAGCCAGCTGTGACATGCGAGCTTCACTGTCTTGGGAAGCGTTATTTTTAGTTGCTATTACTTCTGCTCGGAGAGTTTCTGAGCTACAGGCTCTGATGTGTAAAGAGCCTTGCCTTGTTTTCCATGGGGACAGGGTGGCATTGCGTACTACCCTTAAGTTTTTACCGAAGGTGGTGTCCGAACTTGCCTTGAACCAGGACATCCAGCTCCCAGTCTGTTTTCCAGAGTATTCTAATAAAGGGCTCTGTTGCATACTCTGGATGTACATAGGATCTTCAGGTATTACCTTGACAGAACTAGTTCTGTTCGGCAGATGGACTAGTTGTTCATTTCTTTTGCCTTTAGGAAGAGTGGGGCTCCTGTCAGCTGTCACCAAGCAAACACTGACCTGATGGTTGGTGCATTACATCACCTTTTGCTATCAGCACCACAACAAACCCTTACCGGGATCGGTTAAGGGCCACTCCACCAGAGGTGTGGCAATTTCCTTTGCCTCACTGCGGAATGTATCTTCATCAGACCTTTGCACTGCTGCTACTTAGAGCTCAGTCCATACCTTCATCAAACAGGGAGGGAGGCAGTATAGCATAGTAGTTTAAGGCTCTGAGCTGCAAATCTGGAGACCTGGGTTTGAATCCCACAGCCCCTACTTGCATACCGTGTGACCCTGGGCAAGTCACTTAACTTCCCTGTGCTCCCAGGTTGCACCTGTAAACAAGCTTTCAGCTTAGTGTGTCTCACCTGGTTAAACAATTGGAAAAAGAAAACACTACAGTCTGGACATTGCCTCTAGGAGGAGAGCAGGCTTTAGACTAGCAGTCCTTCAGGGTCTCTTCTCCTAAGCTCCAACTTGTCAGTTGTCAGTCATCATTTTATCCTCCTCCTGTCTGACCTGGGTCTCTCTTTGGGTACTGCTTGGGACTCGGCCCTATTGGCATTACCTGCTGCAAAAGCTCCCCTTGAAGTGAGATAGTACAGTTACATAAGAACTTACCACAACAGTAGATCTTTGAGAGGATCTCTTACAGTAGGTGGCTTTCCCACCCTCCAACCCCAGAAACAAATTTATTTTTCCTTCTCTTTGGGTATGGGAGACCCTCCTCGGTGCTCCATTCTGTTTGTCAGCCGGGTCTCCAGTGGGAGAACTGAGATGGTGCCAGGGGATTGCCCCCTTTATACTGCGTCTGACGTCGGGCAGGGGTCCTCTGCCACAGACTGCTAGCTAAAAGATTTTTCCCTGGGATCCTAACGCCTGGCGGCCTTAATCCTATTGGTATTGCCTGCTTCAAGGGCTCCTCTTGAAGATCTACTGTTATGGTAAGTTCTTGCGTAACTGTACTTTTCTGCATAAGGTGGTGTCTAAGTTTACGTTAAATCAATCCATTCACCTGCCTGTTTATTTTCCAGAGTATTCTAATCAGGGGAGGCCCTGCTTCATACTTTGAATGTTCACCAGGTACTCCAGTACTATTTGGACCGCATCTGCCCTGTTAGAAAAGCTGATCAGTTGTTTGTTTCATTCGTCCCCAAGAGAGAAGGGGTTCCAGTTTCCAAACAGTTTATCTAAGTGGTTAATTAAAATTGTATTGTTTACTGCTATCTCAAGTATGACAAGCCTGTGCAGGGACCAGTCAAAGGCCACTCAACCAGAGGCATGGCTGCCTCAGTAGCTGCATTTAAGAATGTGTTTGCTGCAGACATTTGCACAGCCGCCACTTGAAGTTCAGTCCATACCTTCATGAAGCACTACAGTCTGGACATCACCTCTCAGCATAGAGCCAGCTTCAGACATGCTGTCCTTCAGCACCTTCTCTCATAATTGTCCTGTGACTGTTGCTTTCCTCCTCCCTGCTGACCAGGTCAGTTATGGTACTGCTTGGGACTCAGTCCTACCAGTGTTGCCTGCTGCAAGAGCCCCCTCGAAGTAAGATACTACAGTTACGTAAGAACTTCCTGTAACAGTAGATCTTCAAGAGGAGCTCTTGCAGTAGGCGCTGCTTTCCCTCCCTCCTTCCCCCTGATTGCTGCTTCTCTTTCTCTGCATTCTTCAGCCCTGAGGAACTGCCTTGGTTCTTGGTTCATTTGCCTTTGGCACCGAGGTCTCCAGCGAGAGAACTGAGGAAGATCTTGGGGACTGCCCCTTTAATATCATAGGATGGACATTGGCGTACCGACGTTGGGGGCGGTCCCCCACTATAGACTGCTAGCTAGAAGTTTTCTGTGTGGTCCTAGCACCTGGTGGCTTAGCCCTACCGGTGTTGCCTGCTGCAAGAGCTCCTCTCAAAGATCTACTGTTACAGTAGGTTCTTGCGTAACTGTACTTTCTGCAGGCAGCGTACAAAGCCTTTGGTACCTCCAGCAGTGGGGTGGCAATGGGGGTCTGTCTTCGTCACCATTCGTGGCTTAGAGTGTCTGGTTTTGCCACTGATGTTCAAGCCAACATCTTGGATGCCCCATTTAGAGGCTTGATGCTGTTTGGGGTGATGCCCAAGACATCATCTCCTGGCTCCCGGGGTCTGTTGAAGATATCAGATCAGTTCACTCGCTGTACCGCGCAAGCCAATGTCAGTCCTTTCGTCTAGCATCTTGTCAGCCTGCCAGAGGTAAACATTTGAAGGCCTCCCTCAAGCGTAAGGCACATACCATCCTCCAGTAGCGGCCACCTCTAGGGCCCCCCGAGAGCCCACAGCCGCTCTGCCTACCCCCGCATCCACCGCCTGACCTCCACCTCCAACCGAGACCCTGGGGGAGGTGGTCGGGGGTTGGTTCCCCTTTACCTCAATGGGTGGCGAGCAGTGACCACACATCAGTGGGTGCCCTCATCTGGGAAGAGATTCAGGCTCTTCTGCACAGGAGGACCATAGAGTCCATCCCTCCAGCTCAAAGATGCAGGGGGCTTTACTCCCTCTTTTTCCTCGGCCCCAAGAAGACAGGGGACCTGAAGCCGATCATGGACCTCTGCCACCTGAACCTGTACATAGAGTACTCATGTTTCAAGACTTCCATGGGCTACTGCCCCTCCTTCACCAGGGGGACTGGCTCTGCTCCCTGGACTTGCAGGACTCCTACCTCCATATCCAGGTTTTTTTCGGCCCACTGCCATTTCCTCCGTTTCTGTGTCCAGGAGGATCATTTCCAGTTCAGGGTCCTCCCTTTTGGCCTTTCTTCGGCACCTCAGATTTTTACCAAGTGCCTAGCAGTGGTGGCCGCAGCTCTGAGGAGATAGGGCTTTTATGTGTTCCCCTGCCTGAACAACTAGCTGCTAGCAGCCCCCTCCAGGGACCTCCTGCTTCGAACCCTAGACTGCATCTTTTGGCTCTTTCAGTCTTTGGGGATCACGGTCAGTCTCTCTTGTCTCTCCCCGTGCCAGCGTCTTCTCTACGTTGGGGTGGTTCTGGACTCCTCTCAGGGCAAGGCCTTCCTGCCAGAGGACAGAGTGGTACACCTGATAGAGCAGGCCCGTCTCGTCTCTTCCACTCAACAGATTCTGACCAGAGCATTCCTACGCTTGTTGGGGAACATGTTGGCAGCAATAACTATGGTCCCTCTGGCCTGCTTGTATATGAGGGTTCCCCAGTGGACCCTTCGGGTTCAATGGGACCAGTACGTGGACAACTTGGATCAGTGGGTCATGGTCTCCGATCCAATGAGAAGAACCCTGAAGTGGTGGCAGAATCCAGCCAATCTCCTGAGAGGGGTCCACTTTCGGGCTGTACCCCCTCAGCAGACCCTCACAACAGATGCCTCGGGCCTGAGCTGGGGTGCTCATTTGGCTTAACGCCAGACCTGGTCCGAGGCAGCCGAGCAGAATCTCCACATCAACGTGCTAGAGATGTGGGCGGTTCTTTACACCTTGCAGGCCTTCCAGACCCACATTCTTCCTGGCCCTCTGTTGATACAAACAGACAATATGTCAGTAGTGTACTATATCAACAAGCAGGGGGGCACTCGTTCATACCCACTTTGTTGGGAGGCAATGAGAGTCTGGTACTGGGCCATCGAGCACAGCCTGGAACTCTCAGACACTCATGTTCCAGGTGCCCAAAATGTCCTGGCCGACAGTCTCAGCTGTTCTAGGTCAAGGGTTCACAAGTGAGAACTTCTGCCCTCAGTGGCCGAAGATCTCTTCGACAGGTGGGGCTGTCCAGAGTTGGACCTTTTTGTGTCCCCACTCAACGTAAAATTGCCACTTTTCTGCTTGCTTAATCCAGGGCCTAGACTGTTTTGGCACTACACATTTTCCCTCTCCTGGAAGGGGAGGATTGTGTACACCTTCTCTCCCTTCCCACTCCAGCAGAGGGTCCTACTCAAGCTTTTGTCAGAGGGGCAGAGATGATCCTCATAGCCCCCTATTGGCCGTGTCAGATTTGGTTCCCCCTGCTTACAGCAGCTGTCGTTGGAACCTCCAGTACCCTTGCCCCTGTGCACTGGCTTGCTTTCCCAGGAACAGGGCACCCTAGTCCACCCAGACCTCAAATCCCTGCATCTACATGTGTGGCTCCTGCAGACTTCGCTGTCACCCATTTTGGTGTCCCCTCTAGGGTTGCTTATGTCCTGGTGGCTGCTAAGAAGCCTTCCAGTAGAGCCACCTGCGCCTTAAAATGGAATTGATTCTCTCTGTGGGACACTGCTCATCACCTGGATCCCTTCACTTGCCCCGTGAATCTGATTCTGGAGTACCTGCTCTCCCTTTCGGACTCGGGCTAGGGGTACTCCTCCCTTAAGGTGCATCTTTCCGCCATCTCTGCACACCATGCACCTATTGAGGGTAAATCTGTCACTGAGCCGCACCCACACCTCCTTGCGGGGCATCCTGCATTTGAAACTTCTCATTCGGGATTCTGTCCCTACATGGGACCTTCTTTTCATGTTGGAAAAACTCACTTTGTCTCTCTTTGAGCCGGCCAGGAGTTGCGAGCTGCGCTTTCTGTCGTGGAAAGCGATATTTTTAGTTGCTGTTACTTCTGCTCGGATTGATTTCTGAGCTTCAGGCTCTGATGTGTAAAAAGCCTTATTTGGTTTTTCACAAAGACATGATGTCTTTGCGTAGTAATCCTAAGTTTCTGCCTAAGGTGGTGTCCGAGTTTACTTTAAATCAATCCATCCAGCTGCCAGTTTATTATCTTGAATATTCTAATCTGGGGGAGGCTTTGCTATGTACTTTGGATGTTCATAGGGTGCTCGGGTAATACACCCATCGCACCAAGTCCATCCAAAAATCTGACTAGTTTGTTTCGTTCACTCCCAAGAGAGAGAGGGGGCACCTGTTTTGAAACAGTGTTTGTCTAAGTGGTTAGCTAATTGCATTGTCTACTGTTACCTCAAGTACGACAAGCCCTTGCCAGGAGAAGTTAAAGGCCACTCCACCAGAGGTTGGCTGCCTCCATGGCTTGCTTAAAAAATGCGTCTGCTGTGGACATCTGTGCAGCAGCCACCTGGAGGTCTGTCCACACTTTCATTAAGCACTACAGTCTGGACATCGCTTCTAGGTGCAGAGCCAACTTAGGCCTCGCAGACTTCAAGGCCTTCTTTCTTGAACTCTCTGCTGATGCCTGGTACTTCCTCCTGGCTGGCTTTTTTGGTGGTTACGGTACTGCTTAGGACCCAGTCCTACCAGTGTTAGCCTGCTGCAAGAGGCCCCTCGAAGTAAGATTGTACAGTTACATAAGAACTTACCGTAACACTAGATCTTCAAGTGGAGCTCTTGCAGCAGGCCCTGCTTTCCCCTCCCTTCTTCCCCCTATCAGCTTATTTTCCATTGCTCTTCTCCTGCTTTGGTTTTCCTTTGGTTCTCAGGAACCACCTTGGTTCTCCTTTTTGCCTCCTGCTTGGGGTCTCCGGTGGGAGAACTGAGGTAGATGTGGGGGACTGCCCCCTTTATAAGACTGGCAGACGTCAGCATCCTAGCTAGAAGTTTTTTTGTGTGGTCCTGGCGCCTGACGGCTTCAGTCCTACCGATGTTAGCCTGCTGCAAGAGCTCCTCCCAAAGATCTGCTGTTACGGTAAGTTCTTAAGTAACTGTACTTTCTAACCCCAGTAATACTCAGGTATTCATAACTTTATACTTTATGCAGTCAGCCTTGCAAGTAGAACTGCCCAGAGAGAATTTGGAACATATGCAAATGATGAAATCTTTTGCATGAGACACTTTTCAAATGCTACCTTATACTAACTGCCTTACTTCTAACCCCTCAGATTTCTCCCACTGCCTGTCAAGACTAGATGCTCAGAGATCCTCTCCTCATCATCTTTTGTTCTGACGTGAGAAACCTTATAAAATATTATAAGTATTCTTTACGTTTCATTTGCTGCCTTTTACTTTTTGTAATTTTAGGTAAACCCATAGTTTTAGTGTTTAAATTGTAAGTTTTCTCGGTTTCTCCCGGTTCGGTATCACTGGGGGTAAACCAAGGTTTATTTTATATTTATCGGAGTTTTCTGACTAAAAAACTCCATTAATTATGTTTAATTTTATTAAATTAGCTTGTTTTAAGAACTGCTAATACCAGTTCCTGAACCGATAGCCTCGGTTCATTTTATCTCGGTTCCTGGATCCTGCAACGGTTCCGGAACTGACCGCTACTGTTAAATAAACTTAAAATATTTGTTTTTAGCGGTTGCAACTGTTCTAGGGACATGGATATGTTGTTCATCCACACTGTCTGGCAGGTTCCTTGCCGCGTTAAATCTTGCCGGAAGGTCTTCAAGCTGGCTCCTCCCACCCACCCGGGTGGTAAAACTCTCGGCTCCGCCCCATGACGCCAGATCTTCCCTACCGCTTGGAAGCTCAGGTTCCCTCCTTAACGCTCTGCGTGATGGACTGGATCCTAATTCTTTTGTTTGCCCGAAATTCATTTTAAAATTTTCAAGGCTTCAGTCATCTTTCTCCCTCACGGCTGCGATGGACAAATCGACTCCTGGATTTCGGCGGTGCCCTTGTTGGCAGAAGATGTCCAGGACGGACCCGCACTCCACGTCCGTCTACTGCCTCAGCCTAGAACACGACCTGCAGGCCTGCGAGTCATGCCGTTCGTTTTCGGCCAATGTCCTGGAGGACTGCGCTGCCCGGTTACAGCTTAGGCGCTCCGAGAAGCGCTACCCGCCGGTTAAGTCAAAGGAGGCCCGTTGGGCGGTTCCCGCGGCAGCTGGCTCGGCTGAGCAACTCAAGCAGATGATCGCCCTCGAGGAGGAGGCGGCCCAGGCCGCATCATCCTCTTCCTCGGTCGCAGAATTTATCCCGCTCTCACTGGGTATCTCATATTTAGCTTCGTTCAAGGAGCTTTGCCAATCCCTTTCCACGAAGGGAGAGGGGTCATCGGGACATTCCTCTCGGTCCAAAAAGAAGGACTCCAAGGGTTAGTCCCATTGTCAGCGTTCGTGGGAGCAGGAGAGGTCTCCTTCCCCGACAGCTGACTGTCGATTTCGGTCGAGGTTGCGGTTAAGGCCGCTGGCTTCACGGGGCCCCCTGGCCAGGCCAGCTGGTTGAGACACCTGTCGACGCGGGTCGAGATTTTTCTCGACCTGGCCGGACGGTTTGTCGACTGGTGAGGCCGACAACCCTTCTTCACCGTTCCCCGTGGAGACCGAGGACCTGCTCGCCCGGCCACAGACTCGGGTTATGCTTCGAAGCCGAGGGAAGATGGTGTCCTCCGCCTTCCCAGACCCGCCCCCTCGAAACACCGAGGATCTCGGTTCGGACATCATCTCGGTCCAGCCGATCCCGCCGACATCGGCAGTCTTGGTCTCATCATCGGTGTAAGCGGCGCTGGCCAGCTGTCTTCATCTTCCTCCTCGGAAGAGGAGAGGCTTCGGTGCAAATTGCGACAAAGCTACGAGGACCTGATGTGGCAGCAGTTACTTCTGTCTGGGAACAAGCCGACGCCGTCGCCTTTCCCGGCCATCAAGTGGCTGTCACCCGAGTGGCCGAAACAACCCCTCGCTGTAGTCGAGGTGCCCAAGCCTGGGCCAGTTGTTCGGCCGAAACCAGCTGCCCCACTGATTATGGTGGAATCTCCGCCTCCAGAACTGAAATCGGGGGCGCCGACCAAGGACTCTGGTCTGGTCAAGGCCTGCCCCACAGATTGTCGGTCACCCTCACTCCCGACCGTCCTCGGCAGGTGGAGGGTGGCTCAGGCCCCAGGCAGCTCTTCACGGACTCCTCCGAGTCCGACGACGACTCCTCCCTGTTCTCCAGGCCCATCTACCTGGAGTCGTCCAGGGGCCAGTCGATGGACGAAAGCCCATCGTCCTTCATGGGTTTGCTTCAGCTCATCTCGAGTCTCCGGGATGCAGCTCGAGCCCAGATTCAGCGGGCCAAGCATCCCTGACGGAGACACTGACCAGAGGATCACCCACGGAGGCCTTTCTGGTGGCTGAGCCATTGTTGGCCCAGCCTTGAGCTCTGGCAGCCTGCTTCCTGTCCTGCGCTGCCAGGATGGCCGGAAGTATGCGGTCCCTAGCGGCTCTTTGCCCGGTTTTTCGGAACACCCCTCTGCCAAGGGGTTGGTCACCAACAGCGTTTTCTGGCGTTCCGGGAATGGCTAGGGATGTGGACAAGCCCCCCAACAAGGAGTCCAAAAAACTGGACTATGACGGGCGCAAGGTGTATGCTGCGTCCTCCCTAGGCCTCCACCAGGCCAGCTCGGCCATGCTGATGGCACACTTCTCCCACGCCCTCATGGGCTCCCTGGATGAGGTGATCCCTCATCTCCCGCCACCGCAGAGCGGACGGGAAGGGCAGTGGCGAAACAGCAGCTCCAAACGGCTCTGGACATTGGAGACTCCTTGTGCCAGATCGGTTATGGCCATGTGGCCATGCACCGCAGAGCATGGCTGAGGATATCCACCTTCACAGCAGATACCCAGCACAAATTGGCGGATGTCCCCTTCTTGGGGACCGACCTATTCGGCCCTGGAGTGGAAGGTCACCTCCAGCGGATCGAAAAGTCCAATGCCACTCTGGACTCGGTCACCTCTGCCCAGAAGGACAAAGGCCGCCGACAGCAGCAGCACAAGTCCTTTCATCCTTCTGCACCTTGCACGTCCGCCCAACAGCACCAGCACTAGGCCAGCAGCCTCAAGCATGGCGCCCCAAACCTCAAGCGCTGGCTTCCTCCAACAGGAAGCAGGGAGGTAAGGCTCAGGAGGTCCCTCGGCCGTCCCTCCTTCTAAGCCTGCCCAGTGACGGGTTGAGGGGTGTCACCCCCAGCCTCGTCACTCCCCCCCTGGGTTCCCCCCATGGGGGGACGGCTCCGCCACTTCCTTTCCGCTTGGTCCGTTATCACCACGGACCGTTGGGTTTTGGAGGTGGTGGGAAAGGGCCTGCCCCTGGAGTTCGAGTAGGCCCCGCCTTTCCGAGCCGTCACCCCTCGGGGGGGCTACGGGGTCCGCAGCCTCTTTGTCGGCTCACCGAGCCGATGTTGCCCTGCTCCTCAAAAAAGAAGTAATCAGGAAGGTGGTGGATCCTCCTCCAGACCCGGGGTTTGTGTGTCCAGGTACTTCCTGGTCCCAAAACGGACGGGGGGCTAGCACCCCATTCTTGATCTGCATGACCTGAACAGGTTCCTAAGGTCTCTGACTTTCAGGATGGTCACTCTGGCTCAGATAATCCCATCCTTGGAACGAGGCATGTGGTTCTGTTCTCTGGACCTTCAGGACGCGTTCTTTCATGTCCCAATCCCTCCGTCCCACCAGAGATTCCTCCACTTCAGAGCGGAGGGATCCCTTTATGAGTTCCGGCCATGCCTTCGCCTTTCCCTAGCTCCCAGGGTCTTCACCAAATGCATGGCAGTGGTGACAGCATTTCTCGCGGCCAAGGGTCCGGGTGTACCCCTACCTGGATGACTGGTTGATTGCAGCCCTCCCAGAGCTGGAGGTGGAGCGGTCCAGAGATCTGGCCTCCAGGTTTGCTCTCAGGTTGGCCTCCTCATCAACGAGGCCAAGTCGGAACTCGTGCCAAAGCAGGTGATACAATCATGGGGCAGAGCTCGACTCTCACGAGCCAGAGCACGGCTCCCGGCGGACAGGGCCGAGGTTCTTTCCTCCTTTGCCCAATCATTTCAGGTTGGGCAATCGCGCCCCTGCCTGGGACTTCCTGGGCCTCATGGCGGCCTGCACCAGTGTGGTCCGTTGGGCCCGCTGGTACGTGCATCCCCTTCAATGGGGTCTGGCCAGCCAATGGTCACAGCGCTTCGATCCGCTGGATCAGCTAGTGACAGTGACCCAGGGGATGTGGAACGCTCTCCGGTGGTGGACCATTCCAGCACATCTGCAGGAATGCATCCCATTTGTCCGCTCCGAGCCGATGGTCTCTTTATCAACCGATGCCTCTCTGATGGGTTGGGGTGCCCATCTGGGGGAGCACAGAGCGCACAGTCTCTGGTCCCCTCGGGAGTCCCAATGCCACATCAACCTGCTGGAGCTTTGAGTGGTTCACCTAGCCCTCACCACCTTCACTCCATTTCTACAGCGTCAAGTGGTTCAGGTGCAGACGGACAATACCACGACCATGTACTACCTAAACCGCCAGGGTGGGACGCGCTCCATGCCCCTGTGCAGGGAAGCTTTCCGCATTTGGTCACTCGTGCGCAGCCTGGAGGTGGATCTCCTCGCCATTCATGTGGCAGGAGCCTCCAACACCCTGGCCAATGCCCTAAGCTGGATAGGGACTGCGTCTCACGAGTAGTCTCTCCTGCCGGAGGTAGTACAAGATCTCTTCTCCCACTGGGGGACGCCTCAGGCAGACCTGTTTGCCTCCAGGGAGAATGCGAAGCTGAGACTGTTTCATGCCCACCCCCCTCAGTAGGGCTTGCTGCAGGGTTATGCCTTCTCGAGGCCGTGGACCCTGGGCCTCTTCTACGCCTTTCCCCCTTGATCCACAAGGTGCTTCTCAAGGCAAGGAGGGACAAGGCGCAGGTGACTCTGGTAGCCCCAGACTGGCCCCGCCAGTTCTGGTATCCAGATCTCCTCAGTCTCAGCTCCAGGCTCCCGAGGCGGCTTCCAGTCCGCCCGGACCTGATCTCAGTCAATCAGGGGAAGGTATTCCATCCGGACCTTCAGTCCCTGCACCTGACGGCCTGGTTCCTGAGCGGCTAGAGTTCCAGGCCTTGGGTCTTTCTCGACGAGGTCCTCAACGTCGTTGAGGCATCCCGTAAGGAGTCGACCAGAAAATGCTACGCCTTCAAATGGAAGAGGTTCTCCATTTGGTGTCAGAGCAAGGGCCTGGACCCTTCCTCCTGTTCCTTGGCAAGCATTCTGGACTACCTGTGGTCCCTTTCTCAGCTAGGGCTTCGGTCAACTACCCTTAAGGTGCACCTGGCAGCCATCTCTGCTTACTGGGCGCGGGACGGGAAGCAGTCGGTGGCGCAGGAGAAGGTGGTCGAGCGCTTTTTCAAAGGCCTTGATCACATATCCCCTCCGGTGCAAGAACCTCCACCTCTGTGGGATCTACTGCTGGTATTGGCTAAGCTCATGGGCAAGCCATTCGAACCGATGCACAGGTGTGACATCTCTCACCTGTCATGGAAGACTGCCTACTTGGTGGCTGTCACGTCAGCCAGAAGGATGGGAGATCTCCAGGCCCTTTCCATCTAGTCTCCTTATCAGGTCTTCCACAGGGATAAGGTTGTCCTGCGCCCCCACCCAAAATTTCTTCCGAAGGTGGCGTCAGAGTTTCACCTTAACCAGGTGTTGACTCTGCCAGTGTTCTACCCCAATCACACCTCGGAGGTCGAATATAGGCTCCATACTCTGGACCCTAGAAGAGCGCTCGCTATTATAAGGAGCAGATCGCACAGTTCAGGGAGAGGTTCGCCAGCTGTTTGTCACCTACGCTTAAAGCCAAGACCTGACAGACCTGCAGCCACGGATCATAGGCAGGTGGGTCACTTCATGCGTAGAGCTCTGATATAGGTTGGCGGGCATGGAGCCTCCCAGAGGGATAAGAGCTCATTCTACCCGCCATACCACTGCATTGGTGGCTGCTTCCAGGGACGTCCCTATCCAGGAAATCTGCAGGGCTGCTACCTGGAAGTCAGCACACACCTTCATCACCCACTACCACATCGACCTTGAGTCACGCCGGGATGCTGCTTTTGGGGCCTCGGTTCTCCAGTCTTGATTTCCCAAATAGGGGGTGTGCACTTTGCCTCCCTCCTCCCGGAGAACTGCTAGGAGTCTGCCAGACAGTGTGGATGAACAACATATCCATGTCCCTAGAAATACAGGTTACTCACCTGTACCAGGAGTTCTAGGAATGGTATATGTTGTTCATCCTACCCACCCGTGCTCCCCGGCTTCGACGCACAACCTGGCTTCCAGCAGGCTAGATCTGGCGTCATGGGGTGGAGCCGAGAGTTTTACCACCCGGGTGGGTGGAAGGAGCCAGCTTGAAGACCTTCCGGCAAGATTTAAAGCAGCAAGGAACCTGCCAGACAGTGTCGATGAACAACATATACCACTCCTAGAACTCCTGTTACAGGTGAGTAACCTGTATTTATTGGCTTTACATTGTAAATGTTATAAAAAGAAACTGGTGCTCCCGGTTTCAAACCTTGTATTCAGTGTGGTGAAATTTTAAGTCAAACATTCTCTTGTTTTGCCTATCTGGACATGAACATTTAAAAATGAAGTGAAATCTGCATTACATGTCCTGAAAAAACTACTGAAATAAAAATAAAAAAAAGAAAATGCTATCACCACCTAAGGGTCCCTCAAACTCTGATCAGCTGACACCCTAAATTACTGTGACTGAAACCACAACAGTTAATGTAACTGCTACTTCCCCTGAGACGGGTATACAAGCAGTTCCTAAGAGGTTTGCTGAACCAACTGACTCCCTGGTTCCCTCAAAAGAAATCAACAAAATTAAGCACATAGAACCCCTTGCTGGACAGCATCTGGGGACCTCTGTGCCTGCTATAAAGCCTGCCAACTCCTACAGAAATTGCACAGGCCTGTTCTGATTGTGAAATTTGTAAAACTTTACCAGAGAAAAAGTGTGGAGAAATGCCTAGAACAGCTAAAGAAAACACTTTCAGGCTTACAAGGGCTGTCTGCCTCTCAGCAGCAGACCTTTGCAAAGCAGTCTTCCTAATCTTTAAAGGGACATTGTCAGCTTCCAAAGCTAATTTTATGGTGTCAGCACTCAATACACCTAGAGGAAGCACCGTCAGTATGCAAAGCAGTGGTGGGATTACATTTTCAAATTACATCGAGCATATGCGTTATTCTTCCTAATCTGTATTAGAAACGGTCCAATTAAAAGCCGCACAGTGCGCGCTCACCAGCAGGAATGGCGTCGAGCCGCAGGTACACTCGTTCATGAAAGAGTCTGTCATTTAGTGTCATGTATGAGTAAAATGTTGCAGTGCCTACCTTGTATAACACTGATCAAGTGGAAGTAATTCTCCTAGAAAACGAGCACTCTAACACATTTAATTTTATATATGAAAGCTGAAGCCGGGATTCCAGGCATGCGCGTTAGAGCTGACACTAACACACATGCCAGGAATCCCGACTTCAGCTTTCGTAAACAAAATTAAATGTGTTAGGGTGCTCATTTTTCAAACAACATGAAGTCTTGCTATATTATGACAGTTGCAGTTTGACCCAGCCTTCGAACTGCTCCGGAGGTGAAAGAGTTAAGTTCCATGCCAGGCATGGAATCTTGAGCGCGAGCTCGGTTGAAAACTCTGTCTGTTGTGCTTCAAACTGTAACTGTCAGATTCTTTACTCCGCCTCACTGAACAGTCGCTCCGGAGATTTCTCCTACTCCTCGGTTCATTTTGTCGGTTTAAAAGTATTTTTGTCTAAAATTAAACCGCAACCGGTCGGTTCAAGCTCTGTCTGTGGTATCGTAAGTAATAGATAGGTTTTACATTTTATTCTGTGTGGAACTTGTAAATGGTATTATCGGTTCGGTTTGAACCGATCAGGTTGTTGTAAAAACTATTTTAAATTGTATTAGAAGTGCGGTTCCCGAATCTTATCGGTTCTAAAAAAAAACGGATTTCATTACGTTTTTTTCCACGACCCGTGACACGGTCTGGAACCGATAAGGGTGTCTTGCTTGGCTAAGGGCCGTTAACGGGCAAGTTTCTGGTTAGGCTGGCATTATGTCTGAGAAACCCAAAAGGAAAACCGGGCCCACTGGGTTTCAGCACTGTAGTGTCTGTGGGGAAGCTTTTGCTGAGGCTGACCCACACACCACATGTGCCTATTGTCTGGGGTTTGACCACCTCAATACAGACTGCCAGATTTGTTTGAATTTCCCTGCAGCTACCCTGGATAAGAGAGTTGGTAGGCTCAGGGAACGGGAGGCTAAGAAGTCCGCTGACCCGGATAGCCAGCCCGGTTGGGTTCCTACCGAACCAGAGGGAGTGCCCCCTGTCCAGGGTGAGTCTTCCTCAGGCAAAAGGAGAGCTGACTCGGAGGAGTCAGTTCCAGCTAAAAGGACTAGGAAATCAGCAGGTGTGGAGCCAAAAAGTCTTTCTCCAACTGCTGCAGAGATAGCCAAAGCGATCAAAATTGTCCAGTCACTTTCCCCGGTTCCGACCGAACCGGTACCATCAGGTAAGCGGTCGGTTCGGTCGGTTCCTCCGGTTCAGGAATATGATATAGAGGATTTTTATGAACCGGAGGAGGGGGGAGGGATTATGAGAGTGAATGTGATTTTGAGAGTCTGGATCTGCCCATTGAACCTGACATTTCTCCAGACAGACCTATAGAAGTGTCTCCCCCCAGGCTTTCTGAGTCCCCTTCTCATTTTATTTTTTATAAGAAAGTGGCTGAAACCCTCCAGCTTCCTATGGAAGAAGCTGTAGATGACCAAGAGGTCTAGGAGGCTGTCTATTCCTATCCACAAATCCTTCAGGAAACAGACAGTAAAAATTTTAAAAGCTCCCCATTCTATACTTCCTGTGGATAAGAAAATGGACAGGAGGTACACTTTGTCAGGCTCTGACATGGAGTTCCTCTCACAACAATGCAGCCATGTTGGGGTAGTGCAGGGTGCAGCCTGTGACAAGGCAAGGACTCCAGGAGGATTGATGCCATGGCAAAGAAACAGTACATGGCAGCATCTTTGGGTTTCAGACAGGCAAATTATATGGCTTATGTTGCAAGATATCAGAAATCCAGATGGGATACTGTTATGGCTCTAGCAAAGCAGGTCCCAGGCCAGCTTGCCAAGGAGCTGGAGCAGGTGGCTGCTGATGGTATTGAGGCATCCAAGGTGCAATTCCATGCTGCAGTGACTCTAATGATGTATCTTCGAGAGTCATGGCTACATCTGTGGCTTTTCGCGGAATGGCTTGGCTCAGGTGTACTAGCCTGTCACAGGATACTCAGGCTAAGGCCATGGATTTTCCTGTTGTTGATAACTCTCTGTTTGGGGGGCAGACAGAGAATTACATGAAGAAAATGGATGAGTATAGGACCACCTATAGGAGTGCACAGGAAAAGGAAAAGCAGGCCACTCCTCAGAGGCAGCTTTCCAGGGGCAGGCCTTTTCACAGGCCTTTTTACCAAGCCCAGGCCTCCTCTTCAGCCTACGCCCAGAGGGGGTTCTTCAGAGGGAGAGGCAGACGGGGTACGAGCAGGCCTACTCCCACCCCTCAGCCTAAAGCCCCTGCCAAGCAGGCACCCTGATGGGATGGCCAGGGCCGATTCTCCATTACCTGTAGGGGGCAGGCTGGCTTACTTCGTTCAGGACTGGAAGTCTTTAACATCAGACAAGTGGGTCCTGGAAGTAGTAAGCCCGGGACTGGTTCTCAGCTTCAAGGATGCCTACTTCCATGTTCTCATCAGAAGCTCCCACCGAAAGTACCTCAGATTCGGACTGCCCTCAGGCCATTACCAGTTCAGAGCAATGCCCTTCGGCCTCACCTCTGCCCCAAGGGTATTCACAAAATGCCTGGCAGTAGCAGTTGCTCATTTAAGAAGGCAAAAGATTGCCATCTTTCCTTACCTGGACGACTGGCTCATAGTAGGCTAGTCTCCAGCCCAAGTCAAACTACACCTTCAGGTTAACCAGCAGCTGCTTACATCTCTAGGTTTCCTTCTCAGTCTCCCAAAGTCAGTTCTAGAGCCTGTTCAGCTACTCACCTTCATAGGCGCAGAACTGAACACACAACAGGCCAGAGCCTTCTTTCCTCTAGAAAGAGCAAAGACCCTGGTTTCTCTGGCCTCCTCCTTCACTCTGCAGGTCTCTCGACCAGCAAGGCATTTTTTGCAGCTCCTAGGGCACATGGCTGCTTCCACAGCAGTAGTGCAGGGAGCAAGATTTCAGATGAGGGACATTCAGTTCCACTTGAGAGCTTTCTGGTCTCAAAGGAGAGATCCTTTAACCAAACTGATCCCAGTAACTCGAACCCTGATCCAGGCCCTACAGTGGTGGCAGGATCAGAGCAATCTGAGACAAAGAGTTCCCTTCATCCCGCAGTCTCATTCCTTGACCCTTACTACAGATGCATCCCTCTTGGGGTGGGGAGCTCACATGGGCGACCTCACCACTCAGGGGTTGTGGTCCCCTCAGGAATCTCTACTCCACATCAATCTGTTGGAACTCAGAGCAGTTTTTCTAGCACTTCAAGCTTTTTCCACGTCTGTTCAGAACAAAGTGGTACAAGTCAGAACAGACAACACCACTACAATGTGGTACATCAACAAGCAAGGGACACTCGGTCTACGGCCTTGTGCACCGAAGCGATGAAGTTGTGGTCTCTGGCTTATTCCCTGAACACCTCCCTTATGGAAGTTCACCTCCCAGGCAAAGACAATGTCCTGGCAGATGCTCTCAGCAGGATTTCCCAGGGCCATCACGAATGGTCTCTGGATCCCTTTATCCTGGAGGTGGTGTTTGCCAGGTGGGGCACTCCTCAGATAGATCTTTTTTGCAGCCCCGGACAATCACCAACTTCCTCTTTTTTGCTGCAGGCCCCCAGTGTTGGGTTCAGTCCCTCTGGACGCCTTCCTTCTCAACTGGGAAGGGAAGTTTCTCTATGCGTTTCCCCCTTTCCCTCTCCTTTTCAAGGTGCTAGTCAAGATTAGGTCTCAACCTTGCAAAATGATCCTGATTGTTCCAGATTGGGCCAGACAGCCCTGGTGCCCACTTCTTCTGTCCCTAACAGTCCACCTTCCCAGGAATCACAATCTGTTAACCTGTGCCCAGGGGAGAGTTTGGTACCCGAATCTCAAATCTCTCAATCTTAAGGCCTGGCTCTTGAAGAGTTAGAGTTTGCTGACTTACACCTTTCTCAGGGTGTACTCAATGTTTTTGAAGGCTTCGAGGAAGCCTTCTACCAGGGCTACTTATCATTCCAAATGGAAAAGGTTTTCCATATGGTGCTCTGGTAAGAGTATTTCCCCAGAGTCTGCCGGCTTGCCCACAGTTCTGGATTATATGGTGCACTTAAATGCTCTGGGTCTGAGACCAGCTACCCTAAAAGTGCACCTGGCAGCAGTGTCTGCTTTCTTATCAGCAGGTAAACCCTCTTCTCTTTCAGCTCGTCCGGTATTCTCTAAGTTTTTCAAGGGATTGCTTCACATCAACCCTCCATTCAGGGATCCTGCCCCTGCATGGGATCTTAATGTTTGCATTGCCCAGCTCATGCAACCTCCTTTTGAACCCATGTCTTCAGCAGAGCTTAAGTACTTGACTTGAAGACTGTGTTTTTGGTAGCCATCACTTCTGCTAGGCGCATAAGCTTAACCACAAGCATTGTCAGTGGAGCCTGATTTTATCTCCTTTCATAGGGATAAAGTGGTCCTCAGGACTAATAGAAAATTCTTGCCCAAGGTGTTTTCGGATTTTCACCTGAATCAATCTATGTCTCTCCCTGTGTACTTCACTGACCATTCCTCCTCTGGTGAGAGGAGATTGCACAGTTTAGATGTCAAAAGAGCCCTTAGCTACTTCATAGAGTGTACCAAGGGTCACAGGTTTGATTCCCTCCAACTGTTCCTCACTTATGGTGAGGTAGGTAAAGGGAAACCTGCCACTAAAAGATCTATTGCCAGGTGGATTGTTTCTTGTATCCAGTTTTGTTATCAAAAACTGGGTAGGGTTCCCCCTTCAGGCCTGAGGGCTCACTCTACCAGAGGTACAGCTGCGTCCCTGGCTACTGCCAGGGACATTCCTATCATAGAGATATGTCAAGCAGCTACTTTGAAAACAGTTCACACTTTCATGAAGCATTACTCCGTGGACATCCAGGCTAGGAGCGATGCTCGGTTTGGCACAGCTGTGCTTCAGAGCCTATTCCCTAAGTAGGTTCTGCCCTCCTCCATGGAGGTACTGCTGTGTAGTCTGCAATTGTCATAATATAGCAAGACTTCATGTTGTTTGAAGAAAAAATTACTCACCTTAGTAATGTTGTTTCTTCTAATGGAGTCTTGCTATATTATGACCTCTACCTGCCCCTCTCAGAACCTCTGTTTTGTTTTTGGGATGTGGGTGGGCAGTGCTATGTTGGCACCTAGTGTTTGCCATTTTTGTTTGCTGTTGTATTTTCATTTTCTTGGTCCCCTGACTTGAGTCTTGCTTTTGGGACCAGAAAATGTGTTAGTATTTAGTAGCCAGTTGGCTAGTGTAGGTTTACAGCTTCCACACAGAACCTTAGTGAGTTTTGCTCGTAAAGATCTGACAGTTACAGTTTGAAGCACAACAGACAGAGTTTTCAACCGAGCTCGCGCTCAAGATTCCATGCCTGGCATGGAACTTAACTCTTTCACCTCCGGAGCAGTTCGAAGGCTGGGTCAAACTGCAATTGTCATAATATAGCAAGACTCCATTAGAAGAAACAACATTACTAAGGTGAGTAATTTTTTCTTCTAGGAGAATTACTTCCACTTGATCAGTGTTATACAAGGTAGGCACTGCAATATTTTACTGATACACGACACTAAATGACACTCGTTCATGATCGAGTGTACCCGCGGCTCGGCGCCATTCCTGCTCATGGGCGCACACTGTGTGGATTTTAATCAGACTGCTCCTAATACAGATTAGGAAGAATAATGCATATTCTCAGTGTAATTTGAAAATGTAATGCCACCACTGCTTTGCATACTGACAGTGCTGACACCACAAAATTAGCGTTCGGAAGCTGACAGTGTTCCTTTAAGAGGAAGAATATGTAATTATTATGACATGGAGGAAGGGGAACCTATTCAGTTTGAGGTTTCCTCTTAACATGAGTTTGGCTCTCCCCACAGAACATCTGAGGATTATTCCTCATTCTTCACATTGGTGAGAAATGTTTGGGCTGACACCCACTAAAAGCTTCCCATTCCTGTGAGTAAATTCTTCAGGGAAGATGCTTTAAAGATTTTACAAACTCCAAACTCTGTTCACCCTCTGGATAAGAGGGTGTATAAGAAATATCAGCTGGACAGGGAGGAACTAAAATTTTGTTCCCACACCCTGTCCACCAAGAAGTGGTTAAAGTGACAGCCTGTGACACGGCAAATATACCCCTGGCATCCTATCCTCCTAACAGGGATCCCGAGAAAATTGACAACATGGCATAAAAGGGATATTTATCAGGTTCCTTGGCCATCAGACAGGCACACACTTCAAGCCTATGTTAATTCCAGAGTCACTATGGTAGTAGGCCGCTGCTGTGTCTGCCAAGGCCAAGACTCCCATGTCAGATGATCTAGCTGAAACAGCTAAATTTGGTTTGAGAGCAGCCAAATAACAGTTCAAGCGGCTGCTGCCAGACTGATGGCAAGTACAGTGGTTCAGCGGAGGTTTGCCTGGCTGCGAGTCACAAATCTCACTCAGGATACCCAAACCAAGCTTATGGAGTTCCCAGTCGAGTGTAATTCCTCTTTGGAGAAAGATAAAGGCTTACATGAAAGGTGAATACATACACCACAAGCCCCCTTTTTTCTATCAGGCTGGGGCTGCGCCTCAGTATCAGCAGTACTCACAGCAGGGGTACTTCAGGTACCACAAACAAGTAGTCCTGAATGTAGTGAGTCAGGGATTCCCTGAGCTCAAATTTCTTCCACTAAAAACAGTGGGAAAAGGACTGAAAGGTTGCAAAGGAGACCGAATAAGGGCACTTCAGGCTCTGACCAGCCAACGACATCCAAATCTGTGTGTGAAACTGCTTTCGGTTCTTTACACACCCCTGAGAAGGGTGATTCAGGCACCTAAAATAAGGGGGGGGGTGAGTAGTCCGGCTGTTTCTCTGGTCCCCTCCAGGAAAACCAAAAAGACAAAGCACGTCGAACCCCAGGAAAAACCTAAAGGGGTTTCTGGCATCACTGGACTTAAATTATTTCCACACTTTCATAAGGGAGTCTCACAGAAAATACTTCAGGTTCAGACTCTCATCAAGTCAATTTTTAAGACAGTACACAGTGGTTGGAGCACCTTCGAAGGTAAGGTGTCACAGTTTTCCCATACCTAGAGGACTGGCTGGTGGTTGTAGAATCACCCCAGCAAGTGGGTCTGCAACTCATCTAGGGGCTCTTGATAAATCTAAAGAAAGCCTGACCTTCGGCCTGCTCAGGCACTACAGTTCATAGGAGCAGAGCTAAATACCCTGCATGGCAGGGTCTACCTGCTTCTTCGTAGGGCAAGGAGTTTTCCACTAATAGCAGGTTTATTCATCCTGAATGAAACAAAAACTGCAAGACAGTTTCTTCAGCTGCTAGCCACATGGCACCTGCCACTGGCACCATCTTGGAATCCATATTACAGATCAGGACCATTCAGTGTCACTTCATAGCACAGGACCCTCTTATAAACTAATTGTAGTAACAGAGACATTGTTACAGGCCTCCAGTGGTGGAAAGAGGGAACCAACCTAAGGGAAGGGGCTGCTTCTTCTTCTTTTTTCAGCAAGAGCCCTCATCAGTTGTGTTACAACAAATGCATCTTTATTAGAGTGTGGCTCCCATCTGGGGGTTCGCACCACCCAAGGCACATGGTCAAGTGCAGAGTCACTCCTGCACATAAACCTGCAGGAGCTAAGAGCAATGTTACTGACACTAAAGGTTTTCACACAGCTAGTACAGGGAAAGGTGGTACAGGTCAGAGCAAACAATACCACCACAATGTAGAAGAAGAAGAATCAGCATTTATATAGCGCTTTTCATACACAGTATCCCAAAGCGCTTTACAAGCAATGCTAGACTGGTAGTGAAGTGACTGAATGTGTGGTGCGGCCATATCGCACATCATCACCCACACACAGCCTGGATAATTGCATTAACCGGTTTATGGGAAGGGGAATGTTGGCCAGGACACTGGGAATGTTCCCTGCTCTTTGCGAAGAGTGCCCTGGTTCTTTTACTTACACCTGGTCACCCACCAGGATAACACCAGGATGGGCAGACGGGACCTTGGTTTAACCTCTCATCCTAAGGACGGCACACCGCAGCAGTACAGCACCCCTCAATACTGCACTCGGATGCCAGCGATTTTTAGATGCAAGTCCAATCCCAGTGTGGGACGAGAACCCACGACCTTCTGGTCCAGAGGTGGATGTGCTACCAACTGAGCCACGCTGACACCTGTATGTACTACATAAATAAGTAGGGATGGACAAGGTAAGCCCTCCCCTGCATAGGACTTATGAAAATATGGAGTCTAGCATGCTCCATGGGCCCCTGCAGGATATTCATCTGCCAGGTAGGGACACTACCTTGGCAGATACGTTGACTCAAATGAACTAGTCCCATCAAGAATGGGCCTTAAACAGTCAGGTGGTGCAAGTTATCTTCAGAAGGTGGGTCACTCCAGAGGTAGACTTGTTCGCATCCCACCACAACCACCACCTGTTACAGTACTATTACAGACAACCATATCTGTGAACAATCCACCTGGATGTTCTGGCTTTGAGTTGGCCAGGTAAGCACCTGCATGTTTGTTCTTCCTTCCCTCTGGTATGCAGAGCACATTTTTTTAAGCTCAGGTCCCAGTCAGCATCAGTGGTCTTGATCGTACTAAACTGGGCCAGACAGACATGGTTCTCTCTGCTACTCTCCATGTCTGGGTCTGAACCAATACACCTTTACCTCAGAGGCACAACCTACTAACCCCCAACCAGGAGGTTCCTGTATTCAAACCTCGGATCACTCAGGTTCAAGGCATGGCTTTTGAGTGCTTAGGGTATAATATGCAGGATTGCATCTTTCTCAAAGTGTCTTAGACATTTTATGTGGTTACAGGAAGCCTTCCACTAAGAAAATCTGCACTTCAGAATGGGAAAAGGTTTTACTATTGGTGTTCAACCAAGAAATTGGTTCCAGCACATGCAGAGTCCCAGTTGTGTTTGACTATCTTACCTATTTACACTCATTGGACTGGCAGTCCAGCACACTCTAGGTCCACCTAGTTGCAGCATCCGCTTGCATATTAGTTGAACAAAATGTCTTAATGGCCTCAGAGCCTAGCTTTAAAATGTGCTTTAAGGGTCTGGCACATATCAGCACAGGCTGGTGTTCCAGCTGTGCTAGACTATCTTACCTATTTGCTCTTACTGTGCTTACAGTCAAGTATCTTAAAGGTCCAACTGGCCACAGCACTGGCTTACACTTCAGTTGGACAGAAAGTTTATCAGGTCTCAGACCCTATCTTCAGAGGGCTCTTTAAAGGCCTGTCCCATTTGCACCCCCCACCACCACCACAGCACACACACACACAGGGAACCAGTGCCAGCATGTGGCCTAGATGTGTATATAGTTAGGCTCATGGGTTCCCCTTTGAGCCTATGTCTTCAACTTATCTAAAAAAGGGGGGGGGGGGCTGTTTTAAGAAAACAAACTTTTTTCTTGTGGTAATGACTTCTGCCAGAAGAATCAGTGATCCCAGGTCTCTCTGCATCAAACAGGACTACATTTTATTCTACAGAGGCAAAATTGTCCCGGGAACAAAAGGGGAGTTTTCCCTTTAAAATGACTTCTGATTTTCATTTGAATTAAGTCATTACCTCTCCTGTCTTTTTCACTGAACACTTTAGTTCTGGTGAAAAGAGTCTTCATGGTCTGGATGTCAAAAGAATTCTTAGCTACTACTTGACAGCTGCTAAAGTCCATAGGCAGGACAGAAAACAGCTTTTCCTGACCTATAAGAATGTGGGAATGAGTAACTCAGCATTAGAAAGTCCATTTCTCACTGGATAGTACAGTATAACCAGTTTTGTTACACTAGGCAGGAAAGGAGCCCCAACAGGGTTGAGGGCCCATTCCACAAGGGGAACAGCTGCTGCCATAGCAGCTGTCTGGGATGTTCCCCTGGTGGACATCTGTAAAGCAGCTACCTGGAAAACAGTCACACCTCTACAAAGCATTACAATCTCGATATTCTGTCCAGGGGCGATGCCAAGTTCAGCACAGCAGTCCTCCGAAGTCTGTTCTCAAAATAAGGTTCTGTGCCCACCTCCAAAGGTACTGCTTAGTAGTCTGCATAAAGTTATGAATACCTGAGTATTACTGGGGGTTAGAGGAAAAAATGACTTACCATAGTAATCTTGTTTCTTCAAAGTGATACTCAGGTATTCATAACTTTCCCACCCTGCCTCCTCTTCTGGAACCTTTAGCCCCTGCACTCCTGAATACTGTGCTCTCAGGAGTATAACTGCCATTTCTGGCACACATGTTGTAATTGTGTTCACTATTGTTGTCCCTTTTCAGGTGATTTGGACATTCAACGATATTCTTTCATACGTAATGCCGTCCAGCTTGAGGCCCTTTCTTTGGGTGTTAAGGAAGTTTTTTCTATTATTATTATTATTATTATGATTAATATTGTTGTTATTGTTATTATGATTACAATTAGTCCCCATGGGCCTGTCTTTCCAGGCTTCCAGGAAATCTGAGGGGTTAGAAGTAAGGCAGTTAGTATAAGGCATCATTTGAAAAGTGTCTCATGCAAAAGATTCCATCATTTGCATATGTTCCAAATTCTCTCTCTGGGCAGTTCTACTTGCAAGGCTGACTGCATGAAGTATAAAGTTATGAATACCTGAGTATCACTTGGAATAAACAAGATTACTATGTTAAGTAATTTTTTCTTAATGCTGTCCATTCCAGCAGGAGTGCTATCAAAGAAACCAGTCATTTCTTTGCTGGGCGTCTACATGCCATCCACTGTTTGAACCAAGTCTGCTTTCTTCAGGGCTTTTTCCAGCGGGAAGTTTGAATTTCAGGCTGCAGTTTTCTTCATTTGAAAGCATCATGTATTCTTCAGCAAGCGCTCTCAGCACTTTTGATCCCTGTCCCACACTGGTTGTACCTCCAAGAAAGGCAGGGAAGCTGCCTCCCCCCTCAGCCTATCCCCCAACTTCTGGAAGTTTAACTTGGTTACTTCCAGCCGTTGAGTGGCCATATCATTAGTACTCAAGCGTACTAGCACCTTTGGAACCCCCCATTTAACATACTATCCTTTCGTTTATAACTGCGTCTCTCCCAGCCAAGGCCTCTGGTAGGCATCTGAGCACTCCTTCCTTTCTTTGCCACATACACCACCCTCTCAACATCCCTAACCATTGAATCCCAACCACTAGTACCTTGCCAGCTGATGTGGCCTCCATCTTTGCATCCCCTGTGCTGAGTGTTTCCCTTTCAGCTTGAGCCTTCCTCATAATTGGCTCACAGCTTCCCCTGGAAGAGTTGGGTGCCTACACGCCCCTTCCAAGGGTGCAGAACTATTTGCAGTCTTGATTGAATGACTTTATTCACTAGCCATTTCTCGTGGTTTAGTCCCGTCCCCATCAAACTCCATCCCCTGGACCAGTGGACCTCTAGGGGAGAGGAGGAGTGGGATGTAGTTGCAGACTCCAGCCCAGCTGTCTGTACAGCATGCACTTTTCATCCTGTGCTGCTGCCAGCTGTGACTGAGTTCCACAGATTTCCTGCAGATTGGGCAGTGTCCTAATCTCCATAGTGCAGCCAGGGGGTGGTCGCCTCACAGTCCCTACAGCTAACTAGCACCTATTCATACCTACCCTCCATACTATTTAGTATTCCTTGGCTACTTACAATCTCCAACTATGCAGTACTCCTAAATCCCCTTCCTTACTTATTTTACCCTACCCTAGATAGGGTGTTGGGGCACTTTGCTACTTTCTGTCTGTTTTTTACTATTAGTTCTACAAGCCCTCTTTCATGCAGAGATCCTAAATCCCCTTTCCTGAAACGTATATGTAACCTTACACTAGATAGGGTGTTAGACAAACATGCTACCTACAACTCCCCAAACAGATTTACCAGTCTTACTGTGTTGCAGGCCATTAATGGCACTTCCCATGTGTTCCTGCCTCAGGCAGGGTTCCCCACGGACAGCAGATATCTGCAGATGCTTTTACTCCTGTTTCTTGGCACGCACACACTGGGATGCTTGCCATACCATCCAGCTACCATCAGTTGGAACTCTCTTGCAGTTTCCCGAGCACTAAGCATACAGCCTTCTCACTTACTTGGTCCTCACTTACAGTTCAGTAAAGCACAGTAAGCCCCCAGTTTCGTCTCGCCCCACTGTCGGCCTCTGCTGCTTGAGGTCTGGCACTATTCCTTCCCGCTGCACACAACCTGTAGAGGAAAAAAGATCAGCAAGCCTCCGCTACATATAAGGGCTCCAAAGATCACCTCCTGTTACATCTTTATCCTAAATGAAAAAAAGTCCTTCTTTTCTGATACACATCCAAAGTAAATACTCTTGCTAGTGCCTTTGACATACACACATTAAATAGTTCAAAACTGGAGGTTGTCAGCAGTTTTAAATATCTAGGACTCCACCTTGATCCTGGTTTATCCTTTAAGTTTCACTTTGAACACCATACTATTCAACTAAATGGAAATCTTGGTCCCCTTTATAGAGGTAAGCGGTGACTTACGGATGTGCCTGGAGAAGTACAGTTGAAGTGCATTTACTTTGGGCAGAGGCATGTACCACAGATTAAAGTGCTCAAAACAGCATTACCAATATTGAAGCTCCCTGAAGAAGCTCGAGAGAAGCGATGCACTGGGGTACGAAGAGGCCAGGTTGGGCTTTAATACTGGTAATGCTTGTTTTGAGAGCTTTAATCTATGGTATGCACCTTTGCTTGATGTACATGTTCTTTAACCAGAGCTATCTCTGCTGGACCATTCTTCTTCAGTACTGGTGGGAGCGCTACTGAAGAAAAATCTGCAAATTATTGCAAGATTCTTGAGGTTTACTGATCAGTGACATTTATTTGCAGTTAAATATCTGGACATTGCTCCGTAACAGGAGCTGACCTCAAACACTGTTTTCCACAGCATATTGTTTTGGATTCTTCTAAGCTGTTTATATGTAAGCATCAATCCCTGAGACAGGAGGGCATTTCCCAGGAATTAATGCATGGTTTTGGGGGGCGGGGGTGCTTCCCACCACACAACCATGCATTAATTCCTGGGAAATGCCCTCCTGTTGAGGGGATTAATGCACTTGTAACACAGCAAGTGCAACGTGGGAATTCCTCACATCGGTGATGTGACTACCGGAACTAGTGACATCGTTAACGATGGTTTCGCCAACTGTGAAAAACATAGTTCTGCCACCCACATGCAACCACTTCCTGTCATACTGTGTGTTAGTTTTCTTACCTTTGAAACTTAGCCATGCATATCTAGGGATTTAATGCATGGCTATGTTCAGGTCACGTTACCTGTTTCCTCCAGTCGGTGTGTAGTATTCACGTCGTACTATTAATGCCATGTTACAATATAATTTATTGTTTGGGAGGGTAAATTGTTGCTGTTTTATTTTGTTGTTTCTTTTTTGTTTAGTTTATTTTTTGCTTATAATTTTGTTTTGGGGTATTTGTATTTTATGTTTAAATTGATTTTGGGGTAGGAGGGGTTTGTTTATTATTTATTTGATAAGTTTAGGGAAGATTATTATTTGGGACATGTGCTCAAAATAGGGTTTTGAATTGTTGGAGTAGTACCAGAAGATGTGTCAAAGTTCTGGGCCCCTCCGCATTGTTTACACGGCACCCCTGCTGCTTGACCTCCGCCCCTTTGCTGACCTGCTTATTCCAGCAGCAGTGGTAAGACGCTGACGGGAGGTCGGTATAACAAGGGAGCGTAGAGGTTGGCAGCGGGGCACTGTGGATACAGTGGAGTTGAACCGGATCGGGGTGATTGGGAGCAGGAGATGCCTGGGGGTTAAAAGGAGCCAGGAGAGGGACCTGACATGCTTGGTGTCCATCATTCGGGTTACCACTGGCCCGAGTGGACAGGTAGCCGGTGAGCCTGCAGTCTCCACTAGTCCCCTTCAGGCAGTGCTGTGCAATGCCAGATCAATGATAAACAAGACCGCTATTATGGTGGACTTGATTTTATCTGGCTTGCATTACAGACACCTGGTTAGAAGAAGAAGCTGGGCCAGTTCTGGAGGCAGCCGTCCCTGCCGGTTATTCTGTGGTGCACTGCCCGAGGAAGAAACGCAGGGGTTGGGGTGTGGCTATCTGTTGTAGATCCAGTCTGAACTTTGCCGTGCACCCAGTGGGTTCTACCTCGTCCTTTGAGTGTGTGGCAGTGCGTGGGTGTCCAGGTGCGGGCTGCAGGATTCTCCTAGTTTACCGTCCGGGGGGGGGGGACTTCCTGCAGGGGGTTGGAGACTTTGTCATCGACAAGGTATTGGAGTCCCCCAGATGGTTGATTCTGGGGGACTTCAATGCTTGGGTGGTTGATGAATCCTCAAATTTTGGATGCGACCTCCTCCAGTTGATGACATCTCTGGGCCTGTCACAAGCAGTTGCTTCTGTGACCCATCACCGCAGCCACGCCTTGGATTTGGTGTTCTTACTGGGGCTTCAGGTCATGGACCTCAAGACTGATCGGGTCGCTTGGACCTATCATTGCACAGTAGAGTTCTCGTTTGGTTCCCCCGCCGATAGTCCCTCCCCTGTGGAGGTGGTTAGCTATTGCCCTTTGAGGGGATTGTCCCAGAGGGAGTTTTGGCAGTAGTCGATCTATCTGGTGTGAATACTGCCTGTGTGACTGGCTTGGGTGAGGCGATGACCGCCTATAATAGGGCCGTCTTTAGGGCTCTTGATGCCGTTGCACTTGTCCGTACACAACCCAGTTCCTCTCATTTGAGACCCCCATGGTTTGATGGGGCTCTCAAGGAGATGAAGATAAAGGTTGGAAGTTGGAGCATTGCTGGCGGAGGACCTGTTCCCGAGGCAGACTGGCCTTGTGAACTCACTATCGTGAGTACCAAGGAGCAGTCAATCATAAGAAGGCTGAGTTCCTGTCCAGGGAGATTGCTGCAGGGAGGAACAGACCAGCTCAGCTCTTTCAGACTGTAGACAGACTGTTTCATCCGGTCTGTCTGCAGCCAATAAAAGCATTTTCAGTCGCATTATGCGAGGAGTTTGCGAAGTTCTTCTCTGATGGGGTGTCCTCTGTCCAGGCCGGGATCTCCCTAGCAGGGCAAAGATCACTCTGCAGTGGTCAGCATGGTGGTGTCAGAGGTACTCCAACTGTCTGGGAGGAGTTTAGGCCAGTGGAGTTGGCTGAGGTTGTGGAGGTGATCTCGAAGCTGCGGCCCACTTTTTTGTGAACTGGACCCAGCCCCAACCCATCTGCTATTGGGGTGCACCAAGACTGTTGGTCCAGTGTTCGCCAGGATAGTCCGGTGTTCACTTATGGAGGGGATCTTCCCTGATGCTTTGAAAGAGGCGTTGGTGAGGCCCCTCCTAAAGAAACCATCTCTCAACCCTGACGTCCTGGCCAATTATCACCCTATCGCCAACCTCACATTTTTGGGGAGGGTTGTTGAGAAAATAGTGGCACTGCAGCTCAAAGCACACCTCACAGCCTATGACATCTAAGAGCCTTTCCAATCCGGTTTCAGGGCTAGGCATAGCATGGAAGCGGCACTGGTCAGGGTGCAGAATGACCTCCTCAGGGCAAGAGACAGAGGAGACAGGTCAGTTCTTGTTCTCCTCGATCTCTCCTCAGCATTTGACACCGTAGACCACATTGTGATTTTTGGATCGCCTTAGAGAATATTGTGGACTCGCTGATACCATCATTAACTGGTTTGAGTCCTATCTCTCGGGCAGGAAGCAAACGGTAGTGATGGGGAATTTCTCCTCCTCCTTCCCCCTGAAGCTCCTGCCGTGTGGATTATCTCAAGGGTCAATCCTTTCGCCAGTGCTGTTTGCAGTGTACATACTACCCTGAGAGAGTTCATTAGCTGGTACAGTCTGGGTTTTCACTACTATGCAGATGACACCCAGCTGTACATGTCCTTTGCACCTGGAATAAAATGATACTGTGAAAGTGCTTAACAGCTGCCTGGCTGAAATCCAGGATGGGATGGCCTCCGACTGACCGAGGCTGAACCCCGGCAAGACAGAGGTCCTGGTGATTGAGCCTTGCAGTAGTAATGGGACTGCCTTTGGAGTGGCAACAGGATTGGTCCTGGGAACCACTCCATTGGTGGCTTCCCCTCAGGGCCGGCCTTAGCTAGGTGCAGACTGTGCCCCTGCACCTTGGGGGCCCATACTTTATACTAAATTTTGTTAGAGATGAAAATGTTTGCTAGCAAATGAAAGTGGAAGACAACTGGCTCTGTTACTGTTACAAATGGTGGGGGCAGCTTTGCTGCAGTGGAAAATATTAGGTTAAGTGCTAATGGCCATACTTTACACCTCCCAGGTTGACTGCCTTCACAAACAAAGGGCTATATTGACAAGAGAACTTGTTTGAAACCTGGACAGGTAGCTGAAACAATGAATGATATGACAAAATCTGTTTCAGAAGTATGTGAACACTCAAAATGGCTCAAAAACGTGACCAACACAGAGCAAAACTGGATTTCCTGATAGGGACCATGCAAACCTGAACACCAGGTAAAAAAAACTGACAGGTGGCAACCTTACTGGTGTCCCATGATAATCTTATTCTCTCTCTCTAGCTCCAGAAAAGTTGTTTAACTTGTTTGCAAATCAGAGTATCAAAAGTGTGAGTTTCCAGTGACGATGCCTCTGTCCTTGCAAAAATGACTACAGTAGTAGTACCGTACTTACTTAAGTTCTTGCTCCAGGCTCAGTCAGATTCATTTCCAGTGTTGAAGTAAAATTATTCAGTGCAGTAAATGGCACTAATTAAAAGATGCTGATTAAACTAGTGTAACCCTTAGGTGGTGCTATTACTGTAATGCAGCACTGCAAAACCCCACCTTGTAACACACTTACCACCAGGGCTGGATTGACTGGAACGCCCTGGAGACCCCCTAGAAAACAAAACCTGTAACAATGAAACAGCAGTAACACTATACTTTTGGCACAGAAGTACACCACAACCAATTTAAATGCAAAAAGATATAGATCTGAATTATTTGGGGGATGTGAACAAGGAAGGGGCAGCAATCTAATGGTTGAGGTTGGACTGATATATTCAGGTTATGAAGCATGTACTCAAGAGTACCTCCAACAGAGTCTCACTCACTCTGGGTACCCAGTTGGTGTTACAGGCTAGCTTGAAGCGTTGCCTACAGTAGGCCGCCATTGCAGCTGTTGTTCGGGCCCTTTGGATGGAAAGAAAACACGACATGCACTGTTACCCTTAATTTGTAGTCTGGAGCTGGATGGCTCAGTCCAAAACAATTAGCAACTCACCAGAAAATCAGATGATTATGTCAATTGAATACTGGTTGCAGGCAGCTACCCTGATTACTCACTGTACCCCAGACCAGGTGGTTCTCTGATGAAATAAGACCTGTAGACACAGATGGATGCAGATGGAGGTGAAGTCCCTCATGGTCCTTGTCGACAATGCTGGTCTTCAAATGGTGAAACAACGTGAATAGGGCCGAGGAAAACATGCAACTCGAACGGGTTCAGACTACTCGGCTGCACAGCACTTTGCACAACTCACACACATTTAGATGTAACAATGAACTCTGCTCCATTCTGGTCCTTCAGGTAGGATTCAGGCTGATCTTCTCTTCTAGGATTATAGAATCAGATGACCTGCATCTGCAGGCAGCAGCTACCCAGGCTGGAACAATCTGGACCCGCGGACTGATGTTCAGAAAAAGTCTAGGCCAGGCTGCCTTAACCCCTGAGAACTGGCAGGCTACCCAGAGGCACACACTAGCTCTTGGGCTCTCTCTCCAACAATCTGAAGAAAGTGAGCTGTTACCTCCTTTTATATGGGGCTCAGTTCCAGAAATCCCATTGGCTGCCAATGCTGTTTTAAGCAGTTCTCTGATGTTAATTGACTCCTTTTTTTGGCGCCTACAAATTTTCCCAGTTAATCCCCCCTCCCCAGTCTCTGGCATAGTCCCAAGCACCCCTTTGTTTAATCCTGGACTCTGATTGGTGGAAAGGCACAAAAATTGTGGCTGCAGTTTAAGCATAAGCAGTCTGTTTTAATGTCCCCCACACACAAAGTTCTAGTGCAGACAGCATCAACTTTAATTTTACTTTCCCCCTGTATTTGTAGACCCAACAGTTTTCTTTTAAACAAGTCCACTCCTATTTAAATACCTTGTATCCTTAAGGAGTCACTGCTTCCGTAACACACTACCCTCAGACACACTCAGTAGCTCATGAATATTCATTAGGGTTTTCCATGCCCTGACATTTGCCACTTGGCCCTTTCTCTGGTGCCCTGGAGGCAGCACTTTAGGCAGCTGCCATTTATTTATTTTAAAAATATTTCTCTGCTGCCTGTTTGTGTCCCCAGTGCCTTTATAACTTAGCCTGGCACCGGGAAACATGGAGAAGACACACAATTGTTCTTCTGACTGCACTTGCGGTCTTGTGTGCACTGTGCCTCCACAAACATATGAGCGGCTGCTCTGGGACATGCTGGCCACTCACAAATAGCTTTTACGAGCCCCGAAGAGCTCACCAACACAGGGGGACGCTAGAGGACCTGGCAGGGTGGCAGAAGGTGCCGCGGAGGCAGCGGGACGCCAGGAGACAATGGGAGGCACAGCAGGTAGGCCCCCAAATGGGGTGGGGCATTACACTAGCAGACTTGGTACTGCTTTATTAATACAGGACAGGAGGGTTAGTTAGGTGTAAATGTTGGATGGGGGGCACAGGGAATGGAGTGGTGGTGCCCAGCAGGGAGCTGCACAGCGGCCCAGAATGGATAAGGCCGGCCCTGCTTCCCCTAGGATGAGAAATCTGGGCATCTTCCTGGATGACAGATTGACACTTGATACTTAGGTGTCATCTGTTGTCCAAAGTGGGTTTTACCGCTTAAGGAACATTACCCAGCTTAAACCCTTAGTTCCGCCCGAAGATCTGCCATTACTAGTACACGCCTTTGTCACTTCCAGGCTTGACTACTGTAACACTCTATACTTCTAACCCCAGTAACACTCCGGTATTCCTAACTTTCTGCAGTGTCTCTTTAAGCCACAACTGCCCAGAGAGGACAGAACACATGCAAATGATGGAACTCTTTGCACGTGACTATTCAAATGCTGCCTTGAACTTAGCTGCCTTAGTTCTAAACCCCCTCAGATTTCACTCTCTGCCTGTCCCTGTCCAATCTAGTCTCTCAGAGTTCCTCTTCTCAAATTCTACCTGTGACGTGAAGAAACGTATAAATATATAGAAGTATCTTTTTTGTTTCATTTGTTGCCTTTTACTAATTGTATTTTTAGCTAACCCTTAGTTTTAGTGTTAATTTGAGTATTTTATCGGTCCTTCCCGGTTTGGTATAACCCGTGGGGAACCAAGTTATTTTAGTTCTTTTCAGGGTTTTCTGACTAAAAAAAACCCGTTAGTTTAGTTTAATATTATTTAAAATCTTTTATTTTTGTAACCGCTTTATCAGTTACTGAACCGATAACCTCGGTTCACTTTTTTCCTCGGTTCCCAGTTCCTATCAGTTCTGGAACTGACCACAACCGCTAAATATTAGATAAAACTTTTAAATTATTTAGCGGTTTACATTTTTTATCGCTTCCTGATAAAATGTCGGAAAAATCTAAAAAGAAAACTGGTGAACTTGGTTTTAAAAATTGTACTGATTGTGGGGAAGTGTTTGCTAAGGCACTGGAAAGACTAAAGAAAAAACTTCCTCCACCTAAGGGTCCCTCAGGCTCTGACCAGTGACACCCTTTTCTGTTGTGGGCAAAACCACTGCAGTGACTCATTCAATCCTCTGAGACGGGTGATAAGATTACCAAGAGGTCCGCTGAACTGGCTGACTCCCCGGTTCCCTCAAAGAAGACTAAGAAAGCAAAGCACACAGAACCCCTACTGGAAAAAAGGGGACTTCTGTGTGGGTGCTCTGGCTTCTACAGAAATAGCACAGGCTTTTAAAGGAGTGCAAGCTTTGCAAGGCCTTTTCTCCACTGGCCAGCAGCCACCTGTATAAGCCCCAGCTGGACAGGCTGGTATCTCAGACAAATCCTCATTTTTTGAGGAGGAGGATTATGGTGAGGAGGAGGAGGATGAAGGGGAACCCACTAAACCTGAGGTTTCCCCCAAGCAGGATTTTGGTTCTCCTCCCGGAACCACTGCGGATTATTCCTCACACTTTTGTTAGAAGAATGGCTGATGCCTTGGACATCACCACATGTGAGGAAATTGAAGATGAGGAGGAGGTGGAATACCTCGAGATGATGGGGTAAACCCCCCCACAAAATAAGCTCCCCTTACCAGTGAATAAATTCTTCAAAAAGGGTGCTTTGAAGATTTTACAAACCCCTAACTTTGTCCCCCCTCTTGATAAGAGGCTGGACAGGGAGGGTGCAGAGTTTCTGTTTTCCCACCCTGACCACCGGGGTTGGTGCAGGTGGCAGCCTGTGACAAGGCTAAGGTGCCCCTGGCTTCTTCAAACAACATGAAGTCTTGCTATATTATGACAGTAGCAGTTTGATCCAGCTCTAGAACTGCTCCGGAGGTGAAATGGTTAATACCATTCCAAAATAGAACTTTGAGCACGAGCTCTAAGAAGCAGCTCTATCTGTGTAATTTCAAACCTGAACTGTCAGATTCTTTACTCCGCCTCAGTGAACAGTCGCTCGGAGATTTCTCCTACTGCTCGGTTCATTTCTCGGTTTAAACAGTGTTTTCTCGGTCGATTCAACCGAGAATAGTTTTATTTAACATAAAACCGTTCGGTTCAAGCTCTGTCTGTGGTAATCCTAAGTAATTAAAAGGTTTTGTCTGTGTGGAACTTGTAAGTTTATCGGTTCGGTTTTGAACCGATCAGCTGCGTTAAAACTCATTAATTTTAAAGTTTAACATTTTAGAGTGCGGTTCCCGGTTCTTATCAGTTCTAAAAAAAACGGATTTTATTACGGTTTTTTCCAATACCCGTGACACGGTTGGGAACCGATAAGGGTGTCTTGCCTGGCACTGCCGTTTAAAAGGCAAGTTTTCTGGTTAGCTGGCATTATGTCTGAGAAACCCAAAAGGAAAACCGGCCCACTGGTTTCAACACTGTGATGTCTGTGGGGAAGCCTTGCCAAGGCTGACCCACACACCACATGTGTCTATTGTCTGGGGTTTGACCACCTCCAGTCAGACTGCCAGATATGTAAGAATTTCCTGCAGCCACCCTGGAAAAGAGATTGGGCAGGCTCAGGAGCGAGAGCCAAAAGTCCGCTGGCCAGATGGCCAGCCGGTTCGGTGCCAACCGAACCAGAAGGAGTGCCCTCTGACCAGGGCCAGACTTCCTCGGGCCAAAGAAATGCTGGTTCTGAGGAACCAGTTCCAGTAAAGAAAACAAGAAAGTCAGCAGGTTTGGAGTCCAAAATCCCTTCTCCAACTGCTGCAGAGATCGCAAAAGCCATACAAATTGTCCAGTCACTGTCTCAGGTTCCGTCCGAACCGCCACTATCTAGCAAAAGGTCGGTTTGTCCGGTTCCAGTGGTTCAGGAATATGATGTTGAGGAGTTTTATGAACCAGAGGAGGGGGAGGATGATTATGAACAGTATGAATGTGGCTGGGAAGGTCTGGGTGTGCCCATTGAACCAGACATTTCCCCAGACAGACCTTTAGAATCTCCCCCATGCTATCTGAGTCCCCATCTCATTTTATGTTTTACAAAAAAGTTGCTGAAACCCTCCAGCTTCCCTTGGAAGAAGCTGTGGATGAGCAAGAGGAGCCTGATTTTGTAGAAATGATGGATATTCCAGAGTCTAGGAGATTGTCTATTCCTTTGCATAAGTCTTTTAGGAAGCAAACAATAAAATTTTAAAAGCTCCTAATTCTGTGCCTCCTGTAGATAAAAGATGGACAGAAGGTACACATTGTCAGGTCCTGATACAGAATTCCTTTCTCAGCAATGCAGTCATGTTAGGGTAGTTCAGGCTGCAGCCTGTGATAAAGCTAATATTCCCTGGCTTCACATCCTCCTGACAAGGATTCCAGGAAGATTGATGCCATGGCGAAAAACAGTATATGGCAGCCTCTCTGGGACTCAGGCAAGCAAATTATATGGCTTATTAGCTAGGTATCAGAAATCTAGATGGGATGCTGTTATGGAATTAGCCAAGCAAGCCCATGGCCAGCTGGCTAGCGAACTAGAACAGGTGGCTGCTGATGGCATTGAGGCTTCTAAGGTACAGTTTCATGCTGCTGTGGATGTTAATAATGTTTCCTCTAGGGTCATGGCCACATCTTGTAGCTTTTAGTAGGTTGGCCTGGCTCAGGTGTACTAGCCTGTCACAGGATACCCAGACTAAGGCTATGGATTTTCCTGTGGTGGGAAATTCTCTGTTTGGGGCAGACAGAAATTACATGAAAAAGATGGATGAATATGGGACTACTTACAAAAGTGCCCAAGCTAAGGGTAAAGCCACTCCCCAGAGCATACCCCCAGGGTAGGGGTAGGCCTTTTCACAGGCCTTTATCAGACTCAGGCCTCCTCTGCCTATGCTCAGAGGGCTTCTTCAGAGGCAGAGGCAGGCGAGGGGTGGGCAGGCCTGCTCCCACCCCTCAGCCTAAAGCACCTGCTAAGCAGGCACCCTGATGGGGTGCCCAGGGCCGATTCTCCTTACCGGTAGGGGCAGGCTGGCTTACTTCAGTCAGAACTGGGCTTCTTTAACCTCAGACAAGTGGGTTCTGGAAGTAGTAAGCCAGGGTCTGGTTCTCAGCTTCAAAAGTTTCCCAAGTTGAGAACCAGATTTTTCTACCTGCAAGTGCTTCAGAGACCCTTGCTCTAGAAGCAGAGGTCTCAACCCTGTTAGCTCTCAGAGCAGTGGAAAGGTTCCTCCCCTGCACCAGGGCAGGGATCTGTATTCCAGATACTTCCTTACCCCAAAAAAGACAGGAGAATGGTGGCCCATATTAAACCTCAGATATCTGAACAAGCATCTTTTGAAACCAAAGTTCAAAATGGTAACTCTGGCAATGATTTTACCCTCCCTAAGGCCAGGGGACTGGTTAGCCTCTCTGGACCTCAAGGATGCCTGTTTCCACGTCTTAATCAGAAGCTCCCATCGAAAGTATCTCAGATTCGAACTACCCTCAGATCATTACCAGTTCAGAGCAATGCCCTTCGGCCTCACCTCTGCCCCAAGGGTATTCACAAAGTGTCTGGCAGTGGCAGTGACCCACTTAAGGAGGCAAAGGATTGCTGATCTTCCTGGACATAAGTCTCCACCACTCATTCACACTAGTGGGATTAGCGCCGGAGGCACTAAGACCCATCGGGAGCAAACTTTTTGCTGGAGTGATCGGTAGCGAGGCAGCGCCCCTTGGGAACTAGGCGCCCACGAGCAGCGGCTCGGGCGGCAATGACCATCTCGGCGACGACCCTCCAACCGCCTCAGTTCCTTTTTTCCCGCCGTCGAGTGCGCTTCAGTGACGACGTCGCTCGCCTGTCGGGAGTCAAACTTCAAACTAGCGCATAGTTTTCAGTTTGTTTTTTTGTAACTTTATCACGATAAGTAGTATCACTTAATTTTATTCTATTTTCGTTAAATTTTTCTAATATTTAAATTTTACTTGAAGAAGTCTCGGCCTACTGGACGGAGTTGACCATGAGCAGGTCAGGTGACGGTAGGGAGACTTCGTATGAAAGCTGTTCAGTCAGCCGGGCTGGGTCCGGTCAGCCTCCTTCTCCTCAGCGGGGTTCCGACAACGGTCAGTCCGATGCCCGGGGGGATGGGCGGTCCCCCCGCCGGCATAAAAATAAACGGTCGCATTCTCGGCACCGTTCGGCCTCGAGCTCTTCTTCGGCCCACAGGTCAAAGAGAAGGCATCACTCGAGGTAAGCCCTCTGTATATCTACTTGTGTCGGCCTTTCGATTGTCGTTACTAGTTGCGGTCTCCTTCTTGAATCGCCAACTTCCGGTGTCGTCGTCCTCGACATCAGTCCCTCCCGCTCTATAGGTAGGACTCAGATGAGCAGTTTCATCAGTGGGCGCTCTTATGGAGCAATGGGCTCGGAGGTTGGTTCTTCTGCCTGGCTCGGTTGCCTCGGAGCCCTCGGGCCCCTCGGCGATCGGGTAGGCGGTTGGACCTTCCTAGTCGCGTGGCGCCTTCTTGATGCCAGCGACTCCGTGCTTCAGTGTTTCCCCCCTCACATGGCTGCGGCGCAGGGGCCTCACCGATGCCCTTATCTCCTGTTTTTTCCTTCTCTCTAGCTTTCCAGGTTCCTGGGGCTTTTCAGCCTTCCATGAGAGTCTGTTGGCTTATCGTGCCGTTTCGGTGCCGCTGAATCTGTGGTGCGTCCAGCGGCTGTGAGTCTGTGGCGCCGCCGGTGGTGCCGTTGGATAAGGCGGCGCCGTTCGCTGGCGTCCGCATCGGCGCCCGGCGTGTCCAGCGGCGCCGTGCTGTGATGTCGTTGGCCGCGTGCGGCGTTGTCGATCACCGGCGCGCCCGTCAGAAGCTGCTGCGGGGCGCGTGCCTCTTCAGGCGCCGTCTGCGCCTCCCTCGGTGCCGTCTTCAGCCCGTTTTGCCGTCCTCACGCGCACGGCAGCCCCAGGGACTCTCCTTGTTTTTTGCTATTTCCTCCTCTCTAATTTTCCTCCTTTCCTGTCCAAACAGTCCTTTCTGGACCATCAGGAGATGATGTTGAGCCTGACCCAGACCTTGAGTTGGGTGATGAAGTGGAGAAACAGGATCTTTCTTTACAGAGCCTGTGGTCGAGGACCTGTCCTTTAAGTCTCTGTTGAGAAGAACCATGATCCACTCTTTCTCTCCAGACTACAGACATCGATCCTGGGAAAATATTAAGACTCCAGTATCTTCATGCTTGGAGATCCTACAGATTTGACTCCTCCGATCCAGCCTTCCTTGAGAGCTGTCTCAAATGGTATGAGAATAATCCTGCTCTTATTCCCTCAGTGGCTAAATCCATTGATAAAGAGTATTCAGCTCCCAAGGATCGTCCCATTTTGGCATCCCAAGCCTGCGGATCCTATTGTAGTCCTGAGAGAATGACAAGGTCGTTCTTCCTCAAACTACTACAGCTCGACCTATTAACAAAGAGTCTCGTAAGATTGATACATTAGGTAAGAGAGTCTTTGCCTCCACTCTAAGTATGCGTATTGCCAGTTATCAAGGCTATTTTTCTCAGTATGAGTATATCCTGTGGCACTCTATGAAAAGAATGGTTGAAGCTCTTCCAGATTGGATTCCAAGTCAGAGCTTCTTCTGACCGTTATTAGAGGTATTGAGTCAATAACCAACAGGTCAAAAGGCCATGGACGCTTTCGACATGCTACCGCTCTCAGCAGCAGCAGAGTTGTCACTCGGCGCCATTCCTGGCTGCGTACTTCTGGCTTCCCGAATGATGCTCAGCAGCAGGTGATGGCGCTGCCTTGATGGCTCCTTTCTTTTTGGCCCTCAGGTGGAGCAAGCCTTAGAGGCCACTCAGAAGACTAGATCGGCCATAAGTTGGCCAGACCTCCGCCTGCCTCGCAAAGGGCATGTGAACAGACGTCAGTTTCATAGTAAAGTCAGTCCTTCGAGGCAGAGGCAGGGCTTCCACCAAAGCCAGCCTGCCCAACCTCAAAAAGAAGCGCAGCAAAGCGCAAGAGGCCTACAGCTCCGAGCGCTACCTTATAGTCGTTGGCCCAAGTTCCATCCACTCTGCCCGAGGTGGAACTTTCTCCTCCGGTGGGAGGTCGTCTGATGTCACTCTACAACCAGTGGAAGTCCATAACCCGGACAAATGGGTCCTTGGGATAATTCGCGAGGTTATTCTCTCAATTTCTTGGAAACCCCCGAATTGTCCTCCCAGGACGACAACCCAGGTTGTCGGCCTCTCAATCAAACCTCCTCGCAGGAGATCCAGGGCCTACTGAACAACAGGGCAATAGAACTGGTGCCCCGCATCTCGAAACACAGGGTTCTACTCCCATTACTTTCTGGTTCCAAAGAAATCTGGGGATGCGCCTCATTCTAGACCTCAGAAAGTTAAACAAATTCTCTCCCAGGGAGAAATTCAAGATGATTTCCTAGGTACCCTGTTACCCTTGCTGCATCAGCACGACTGGCTGGCCTCTCTGGATATGCAGGATGCTTACCAGCATATCCCGTCCACCCGACCCACCGAAGTTCCTCAGGTTTGTAGCTTTGGGTCAGCATTATCAGTTCAGAGTCCTGCCCTTTGTATCCTCGGCGCCCGCTGAAGTTTTACAAAGTGTTGTGCAGTTCTCGCGGCGCATCTCAGGAAAAGTCGGACTCAGTGTTTCCTACCTGGACGATTGGCTTCTAGAAGCCCTTCCGGCAAGGGACTTTGGAAGCCGTGCAAGCGACTTCTCCTTCTCACGTCCATGGAGTTCTGCTGAATTTGAAAAATCTCAGCAACCCTCCCAGAGGCTCCTTTTCATAGGACGCTTCTAGACACCTCTTCAGCGAGCTTTCCTTCAGAGGACAGAAGACTCGACATCCTCGAATGGCCCGTTACATCAGGGAGAACCAATGGTTACAGCTCTCTCGTACACGCATGTTGGATCTCATGGCGTCCTCGGTCTTCACTGTCCCTCTGGCCCGACTGCACATAGGAGAACCACCCAATGGATGCTCTCACTCAGTGGTCCCCGACCTCTCACCCCCAGTCTTATCCCATCAAGGTGACGAGGCCCTTGAAGGTCTCTCACCTGGTGGTCTCAAGAGCAATCTCCTGGAAGGATTCCCTTTGCTCCCGGATCATCAGATCTCCATCACCACAGGCACGCCATCGCTAATGGGATGGGGAGCTCACTGTCTCCCTCCACACTCAAGGTGTATGGACTCAGTTGAAACTCATCTCCACATAAATGTCCTGGAGATGAGGCGGTCCTCTATGCAATCCGAGCTCTGAAGGATGTCCTTTGTCACAAGAACATTCTCCTTCAAACGGACAACAAAGCAGTGATGTATTACATCAACAAGCAAGCGGTGCTCATTCTTATCCCTTTGCAGGAAGCAATGAGGTGTGGGAGTGGTGCTTGGAGCACAAGTCTCTGATTAAGCGGTTTATCTGCCAGGTATACAAAAGCGACCTAGTCACCACCTCAGCAGAGCAGGAGGCAGACCCTCACAGGTGGTCTCTCGATCCAGCCGTAGCTCGGTCCCTGTTCAAAGAGTGGGGACTCCAGACCTGGACCTTTGCATCCACTCAGCACAAAACTGCCTCTCTTCTGCTCCAGAAATCCAGGGCCTGGCATTTTCTGTCAGGATGGCGTTCAGGCTGCGGTGGACAAAGCAGCTTTCTTACGCCTTTCCACCGCTTCCTCTAATCCGAGAGTACTCCTCAAGTTCAAGTCTCGGGACCAAGATGATTCTCATTGCTCCTTCCTGGCCTCAGCAACTATGGTTTCCTCTACTCAACAGGTATGTTGGCAGCCTCTCGAGGACCACTTCCTTTGCAAATCAGTCTTTTGACTCAGGGTTCGTTGGTCCATCCCAACCTGAAATCACTTCACCTTCATGCTTGGCTCCTGAAGAGGTAGAAGTGAATCGGTTCAACGTCTCTTGTAGAGTCTCAGACATCCTTCTGGCTGCTCGGAAGCCAGCCACCCAACAAACGTACGCTTCCAAATGGAAACGTTTTTCTCTCTGGTGTGCAAATCCTCTTGGAATCCCTTTTCCTGTCCTCCTGGCAAGGTTCTGGAGTATCTTTTGGACCTGTCAAACTTGGGTCTTCAGTACTCCACAGTTAAAATTCACCTTAGTGCCATCTCAGCATTCCATGAGCCGGTTTCTTCCTTAACTCTGGCTCCAGTTACCTATGGTGAAGAGATTTCTCAAGGGATTCTCCATACCAGACCCCTGTTAAGCGTCCAGTTGCAGCCTGGGACATTAACCTGGTGCTGGACATGCTCACTCGGAGCCTTTCGAACCCTTAGCTACCTGTGAGCTAAAATTTCTTACCTGGAAGACTGCCTTCCTGGTGGCCATTACCCTCAGCCCTGAGGTCTCTGAGATACATGCCCTAGTTACGGACCCTCCGTATACTGTATTCCATAAAGACAAGGTAGTTCTCTACTCATCCTAAATTTCTTCCAAGGTTGTGTCAGAATTCCATCTAAACCAACCTCTGGTACTTCCGCTTGCCATCGCTAATTTCAAAATGAAGGGAACGAGCTCTTCATTCCTTGGATGTTAAGAACCTTGCGGTTCTATTTAGATAGAACCAAGGATGTTCACAAGACTCAGCAACTGTTCGTTTCTTTCAGCGACACCGGCTGGGTCAACCTGTCGCTATTAGATGCATCTCTTCATGGTTAGTAGCATGCCTTACGTCGTTGCTATTCCATGGCTCAGGATTAAATTAGAAGGTAGAGTATACGCTCACTCTACTAGGGCGGTCTTGCACATCCCTAGCGGAAATCGCAATGTTCCAATTGCAGAGTACATGCAACGCGCCACCTGGAGCTCAGTGCATACCTTCGTTAAGCACTATGCACTGGATGTTCATGCTAGGCGACATTCCGCATTCGGCAGAACTATCCTTAATGGGCTTCTATCTTAGACGCGTGAGCTCTGGCTCTCCTGCCGCCCTTTTGGGGGATTATCAGCTTGGTACTCTCCCACTAGTGTGAATGAGTGGTGGAGACTTATGTCCAGGAAGATAGGAAAATTACGTACCTACCGTAATTCTTGATCTTCTTGGACGAGTCTCCACCACTCATTCACACGCCCACCCTCCATCCCCGAGCTCACGCGTGTGTTGGTCTTCACTCCTCAGATCTTTAGGCCGTGAGGACTTCTTTGCTGACCCTTTTTACGGGTCATACGGACTATCTTATGTCCGTTTTTAATATTAGGTTTACTCTTTCGTTAGTTGCGCTGCACCTCCTTGGTAAAAGGTACTGAGGGGCGGTTGGAGGTGCGTCGCCGAGATGGTCATTGCCGCTCAGCCGCTGCTGCTTCGGCGCCGTGTCTCATGGCGCCGTCTCTACATCGACCCTCCAGCAAAAAGTTTGCTCCGATGGGTCTTAGTGCCTCCGGCGCTAATCCCACTAGTGTGAATGAGTGGCGGAGACTCGTCCAAGAAGATCAAGAATTACGGTAGGTACGTAATTTTCCTTTTTTCCCTATCTAGACGATTGGCTCATTGTAGGCCAGTCCCCAGAACAGGTAAAATCTCACCTGCAAGTCACCCAGCAGCTTCTCACCTCCCTGGGCTTTCTGCTAAATCTGCCAAAGTCAGTTTTGGAACCAGTCCAGGTACTCACCTTTATAGGGGCAGAGTTGGACAAAAAGCTAGCCAGAGCTTTTCTTCCCTTAGAAAGGGTGACGAATTTAGTGGCTCTGGCCTCCTCCTTCACTCTGCAGGTCTCTCGACCAGCAAGACACTTTCTGCAGCTCCTGGGGCACATGGCTGCATCCACAGCTGTTTTCAAGATTTCAGATGAGAGACATTCAGTTTCACTTGAGAACCTATTGGTCTCAGAGGAGAGACCCCCTTTCCAAGTTGGTCCCAGTGACTCGAACCTTGATCCAGGCCCTCCAGTGGTGGCAGGATCAGAGCAATTTAAGATGGGGTCCCCTTCATTTCCCTGCTCACAATTTGACTCTCACTACAGATGCTTCCCTTCTGTTGGGAGCCCACATGGGTGACCTTTCCACCTGGGAGTGTGGTCCCCAGGAATCTCTGCTCCACATCAATTTGCTGGAACTCAGAGCTGTCTTTTAGCTCTTCAAGCATTTTCTGCATCTGTCCACAACAAGGTGATACAAGTCAGAACAGACAACACCACAACAATGTGGTACATCAACAAACAGGGGGCACTCGGTCTTCGGCCTTGTGCACGAGGCAATGAAGTTGTGGTCTCTGGCCTATTCCCTGAACACTTCCCTCATAGCAGTTCATCTTCCAGGGAAGGACAACGTCCTAGCAGATGATTTCAGCAGGATTTCCCAGGGCCATCACGAATGGTCCCTGGATCCTCAAGTGCTGGGGATAGTCTTTGCCAGATGGGGCACCCCTCAGATAGATCTTTTTGCAGCCCCAGACAATCACCAACTTCCTCTGTTCTGTTGCAGGCCTCCAGTGCTGGGCTCAGTCCCCCTGGATGCCCTTCTCCTGGATTGGGCGGGGAAGTTTCTTTATGCTTCCCCTTCCCTCTCCTATTCAAAGTATTAGTCAAAATCAGATCTCAGCCTTGCAGGGTGATTCTGATTGCCCCGGATTGGGCCAGGCAGCCCTGGTACCCACTCCTTCTGTCACTGACAATCCATCTTCCCTTGCCTCCCAGGAATCACAACCTATTAACTTGTGCCCAGGAAGGGTTTGGTATCCGGACCTCAAATCCTCAACCTCAAGGCCTGGCTCTTGAGGAGTTAGAGATTTGCTGATCTACACCTCTCTCAGGGTGTTCCTGAAATCCTAAAGGCTTCCAGAAAGCCTTCCACTGGAGCTACTTATAGTTCTAAATGGAAAGGGTTTTCCATTTGGTGTGCTAGGAAAAATGTTTCCCAGAATCTGCTGATTTGCCCATTGTATTAGATTACATGGTCCATCTTAATTCCTTGGGTCTCAGATCAGCTACCCTGAGAGTCCATTTGGCAGCTGTATCTGCTTTGTTTCAAGGAAAGTCATCCCCTCTTTCCACTCACCCTGTGTTTTCCAAGTTTTCAAGGATTACTCCATACTAATCCACCCTTTCGGGAACCGCCCCTGCCTGGGACCTTAATGTTTGTATTGCCCAGTTAATGCACCCTTTGAACCTCTGTTTTCTGCAGAGCTTAAGTATCTAACTTGGAAAACTGTTTTCTGGTGGCTATCACTTCTGCTAGACAATAAGTGAGTTCCAAGCCTTGTCAGTAGAAACTGACTTTATTTCTTTCCACAGGGATAAGGTAATCCTTAGGACTAATAGGAAGTTTTTACCAAGGTGGTTTCAGATTTCCATCTTAACCAATCTATCTCCCTTCCAGTATTTTCACTGATCACTCCTCTTCTGGTGAGAGGAGGTTGCACAGCCTGGATATTCAAGAGAGCTCTTAGTTACTATATAGAGCGTACCAAAGGTCACAGGTTCGAATCCCTCCAACTTTTCCTTACCTATGGTGAAGTTGGAAAAGGCAAACCTGCCACTAAGAGATCAATTGCCAGGTGGATTGTCTCTTGTATCCAATTTTGTTATCAGAAACTGGGCAGAGATCCCCTCTGACTTGAGGGCTCACTCTACCAGGGGTACAGCTGTGTCTCTAGCTGCTGCCAGAGACATCCCTATATTAAGATTTGCCAGGCTGCTACTTGGAAAATGGTACACACTTTCACCAAAGCATTACTCCCTGGATGTCCAGGCCAGGAGAGATGCTCGGTTTAGCACAGCTGTTCTTCAGAGCCTATTCCTAAGTAGGTTCTGCCCTCCTCCATGGAGGTACTGCTGTGTAGTCTGCTACTGTCATAATATAGCAAGACTTCATGTTGTTTGAAGAAAAAATTACTCACCTTAGTAATGTTGTTTCTTCTAATGGAGTCTTGCTATATTATGACCTCCCCCCCAGCCTGCCCCTCTCAGAACTTCTACTTGGGTGGGGTGCGGGCAACCTAGTGTGGGCACTATTTTGTGCCCTTTTAGCGTTTCTCCCCTTTTGGGGTTTGGGGTGTGTTTTATTATACTGTTGTTTTATTCTCATGTTGTTAGAATTGTATTAGTAGTTCTGGTCCCCTGACTTGAGTCTTGGGTGTTGGGACCGGCAATGGTTGTCGGTATTTAGGTAGCCATTTGGCTAGTGTAGGTTACAGCTTCCACACAGACCTTAGTGAGTTTTTGCTCGTAAAGATCTGACAGTTCAGGTTTGAAATTACACAGATAGAGCTGCTTCTTAGAGCTCGTGCTCAAAGTTCTATTTTGGAATGGTATTAACCATTTCACCTCCGGAGCAGTTCTAGAGCTGGATCAAACTGCTACTGTCATAATATAGCAAGACTCCATTAGAAGAAACAACATTACTAAGGTGAGTAATTTTTTCTTACCCACCAGAAAAGAAGTCAATAAAAATTGACAGTATGGCCAAGAAGGGGTATTTGTCAGCTTCCTTGGTAATCAGGCAGGCTAATTTTCAAGCCTATGCGGCCCAGTATCAGAAGTCATTATGGCAGTCTGTCCTGGCTATGGCAGATAAGGCCTCATCACCCTTGTCGGATGACCTCACAGAAACTGCTAGGTTTGACTTAGAGCTAGCCAAGTATCAGTTTTAAATGACTGCTGATAGTAATGATACAGCCACCAGGTGGATGGCTAATAGTGTTGCCCAAAGGAGGTTCGCCTGGCTAAGAGCCACAAATCTTACCCAGGACGCTCAAACAAAGGCCATGGATTTCCCACTGGAGGGTAATTCACTTTTTGGAGAGACAACAGTGGCTTATATGAAGAAGGTGGAGGAGTACAAAGCCACCTTCAAAAATAACTCCGCTAAAGAGAAAGTGCCTCTATCCACCAGGCCCTATGGAAGGGGAGGCAGGGGCAGGTCCTTTCACAGTAGGCCCTTTTTCCAGACAGTGGCTGCACCCTAATACCAACAGTATCCCCGGCAGGAGTACTTCAGAGGTAGGGGCAGAAGGGGCTCCAGGCGGGGATCTCCAAACCAGCCTCAGCCCAAGGCTAAGTAGACACCTTGACGTGCTTTCACAGGCTGCCTCCTCTCTATCTGTCTGAGGCAGGCTGGCTCACTACCTCCAGGCTTGGCAAAAACTCACCACAGACAAGTGAGTACTGGGGGTAGTGAGTCAGGAACTGTCTCTGAGTTTCAAATCCCTTCCTCTTCTGAGAAATAGAGTGTTCAGAGCATCCTCCCTCGCAAAAAAAGAAGCTGCTGGAGGCAGAGGTTCAAAGCCTGCTACTGTCAAGGGCAGTGGAGCCTGTCCCAGCTCAGCAAAATGGAAAGGAGTTTTACTCAAGGTATTTCCTTACCACAAAATAAAATGGGGAGTGGCGGCCTATCTTAGACCTCAGGGTACTAAACCAAAGTTCAAAATGGTAACATCGACATTGATTCTGCCAACACTCCAAAAAGGAAACTGGTTGGCATCACTGGACCTAAAAGATGCTTATTTCCACATCCTCATAAGGGAGTCTCACAGAAAATACCTCGGGTTCAGACTCCCATCAGGTCACTACCTGTTTTCAGCCTTGCCATTTGGCCTCACTTCAGTTCCAAGGGTGTTCACAAATTGCCTGGCAGTGGTTGTGGCACACTTTCGAAGGTAAGGTGTCACTGTGTTCCCATATCTGGACGACTGGCTGGTGGTGGGAAAATGACCAGAGCAAGTCAGACAGTATCTGCAGATCACCCAGAGGCTTCTGGAATCTCTGGGGTTCCTGATAAACCACAAGAAATCTATCATTCTACCCGCACAGGTGCTGCAGTTCATAGGAGCAGAGATCAGTATCCTGCAAGGTAGAGCCTGCCTGCCTTTAGATTGGGTAAGAAGTATCCAGTTAATTCCAAATTCTCTCAGCCTGCACAAGTCAAAAAACTGCAAGGCAGTTCCTGCAGCTCCTAGGCCACATGGCTGCAGCCACTGGCATGGTCCTTGGCTCCAGGTTCCAAATGAGGGACATCCAGTTCCACTTGAGGGCACATTGGTGCCAAAGAAGAGATTCCCTCTCAGAACTGATCCCAGTAACAAAAACCTTGCTGCAGGCACTTCAGTGGTGGAAAGAGGAATCCAACCTAAGGGAAGGGGTTCCCTTTCAGCAGGACTCTCCATCAGTTGTCCGCACAACAGATGCATCTCTACTGGGGTGGGGTGCCCATTTGAGGGACCACACAACCCAGGGCACTTGGTCAAGTGTAGAGTCACTCCAGCACATAAATCTGCTGGAACTCAGAGTGGTGTTTCTGGCACTAAAGGCCTTTACATCACCAGTACAGGGAAAGGTGGTACAGGTCAGAACAGACAATACCACAGCAATGTACTACGTAAACAAGTAAGGAAGTACCAGGTTGGGTCCTCTCTGCACAGAAGCCATGAAAATTTGGAGCCTGGCATACCCGTGGGAGTTTCTCTACAGGCAATCCATCTGCCAGGAAAGGATAACACCCTCGCAAATGCCTTAAGTCGCATCAACCAGGCCCATCATGAATGGACCCTGAACAGGCAAATGGTAGAAGCGACCTTCAGGAGGTGGAGCACCCCCAGAGATAGACTTGTTCACATCCCACCAGAACCACCATTTGCCACAATACTGTTGCAGACAACCAGATCGGGGTACACTCCCCCTGGATGTTCTAGCTCTGAATTGGTGAGGGAAGCACCTGTATGCTTTTCCTCCCTTCCCTCTGGTGTACAGGGTATTGCTCAAGCTCAGGTCCTAGCCAGCATCAATGATCTTGATAGCACCAGACTGGGCCAGGCAGCCATGGTACTCTCTGCTGCTCTCCATGTCTGTGGCCGAGCCAATACATCTTCCTCGGAGGCACAATTTGTTAACCTTCAACCAGGGGAGGCTCCTGTATCCAAAGCTCAAGGCTTGGCTCTTTGAAGACCTAGAATATGCAGGCTTGCATCAGTCTGAAAGTGTTTTAGACATTCTAAGAGGTTACAGGAAGCCTATCCACTCAGAAAACCTCCACTTCAAAATGGAAAAGGTTTGCCGGCCCAATGGCGCTGAGGGTTGAGGCGCTGGATGCCACACCTCAGTGACGGACTCCAGTTGCCAGGGGTTGGCAGAGGAGGGAAAGGATAGAGCGTCCAGAGGACATCTCTCCTCTCCCTGGGGAGGGATCCAGGGTCACTCGGGGTGCTGCAGGTACACCAGCCAGTGTAAGGGGTGGAGTGCGGCAGACACCAGCACGGCAGCCATGCACAGGTGTCATTGCACACCGCGCTCCAAGAGGGAAAATACTAAGAAAATCTCTATCCACGGGGATAGGTGATGGCACCTCCGCCCCGTCGAGCCACATTCAGCACAAGGCTTCTCTCCTCTCCTCTCCAGGGCCAACCGCACAGTTGGCACATTAGATTTCAAGATAGAGCGTCCTCATGGATAGGACGCCTCACCACTTCCGGGGTTAGTGGTGTTTCGAGGCACAGGTCAGGAATATAGGTAAAACCAGGAACAGTTGTAGAATTCACCAAAAATATTTATTTACAGTAGCAGTAACATAAAAAATAAACTTGTTCGGTGTAACTATTTACAAAGGAGAAATAAAATAAAATGTTCCTTCAGTCTCTGTGTGTCCCTTTTTCTTCTATTCTTGCAGTTGCAGTTTAGCTCCTTTATAAGTCATTTCAACCCCCACTCTTAATTCAGCCTTTCTGTTTCTAGCAAAGTGTTTTGTTATTGTAAGTATCAGGCAGAATGAATACAGTGTGCTTTAGCTGAGGTCCAGTTTCCACAGCTTTTGCAAAAAGGCCTCAAATCTGAACTCTGGTAACCTCTAGTTTTATTTATTTATTTAGAGTCTAGGATTACAAATACCTTTGAGCCAAGGCTCTTTTACAAAGGTTCCACGTCAATTGACATACAATACAAACATTACATAGAGTTGAGTAACAATGCAAAAATGGTGTACAGACATTTTTTTAGCCGCTAAAATACATAACATTTAGGGAAAGTGGGTACCAAAGGAGGCAGGGTAGACAGAGGTAGCTGAGGCTTCGAATGGACACAGAAAGAGCGGTGCAGCTGTGGGCATTTGTCAGGCCTCAAAAAAGTGCTTGGGGGGGAGGGGGCCAAAATGGGAGGGTAGGCTGTAGGATGAGGGAGAGAGGGGGTATGAGTAGAAGTTCTAGGGGGAGATCAGATTATGAGGGACCGTCGCAGGAGCTAGAGGCAGCTAGGTGGAGGCGAAGGTTGGCTTTGAACTGGCCTAGCTTTTGCATAGAGGAGATTTATTTATTTATTTATTTAAGCGTTTTACCAGGTAGGCATACTGAGCAGAGTACTGCTCGATTCCAGATGCGCCCTGGTGGCGGGGGTGATAGGGAGAAAAAAAATTTACAGAGATACAAAACAGAATTACAGAAAAAATACAACTGCAACAACTGCACAGTTAGTAATGAGGAAAAATACAAAATATGATTGGGTACAATTTGGATATGTAACCTACAATCTTACTTCGAGAGGGCTCTTGCAGTAGGTAATTCCATATAGGACTGACGCCGGCAGGCGGCAGGACCCCACAGAAGAATTTCTAGCTAGCAGTCCCTGGCGAGGGACCGCCCCCACGTCAGGTGACCGGCGTCCGGCGACACCGGTATAAAGGGGCGGTTCAGCGCCCGCCTTCAGTTTTTCCGCGTTAGCTCATGCAGGCGCCTCGCGGAAGAAGTTTGTGCTCGTAAAGCCCTACCTTACGTCTTTTTTTTACCGAAAAATCTTATTTTTTCGCAATGTCAGCATTAACATCGGTGTATGTCGTCCCCTACACCCTCCGAGCACAAGAACAAGTGCGATTCATGCCGCTCCCAACTACCGCACAAGGACGGCCACTCCCTGTGCCTGTTCTGCCTAGGCCCGGATCATCAAGTCGAGAAGTGCCAGCATTGCCTTATTTTCAACGTGGCCACTTGAAAGAGATGGCAGCAATCCCTGGAGGCCCATATTCTTAAAAAGAAAATGAGCTCAATGGAGAAGGAGCTTAAAAAGCTAAGGCAGGCGTCCACTTCCCCCGAAGGCCATCGAAAGAAGAGGGACAAGGAGAGGCACCTGGACAAAGGCTCCTCCACTGTGTCTCCCTCAGGAGTCACGGGTATACAGGTAACATCCCCTCTGGGGGATCGCTCCTCGACAGCCGCCTCAGAGGTTTCCGAGGCGGCGCCCACCCGCTGGCTCGCGCCGGGCTTCCCAGCGGGCGCCCAGGCTCTTGGAGTGCCCGCCCCCGGGTTCAGCCGCAGGCTTGTGGCCTACCATCACGGGCGACTCTCATAAGCCAGGCGTCGGCTCCTCTGACGTCCGCCCGGAGAGAGCTGGTAAGACGTCCGACCCTTCGCGGCGACGCACGGCTTCAAACAACATGAAGTCTTGCTATATTATGACAATTGCAGTATGACCGCAGGTTAGAACTGCTCCGGAGGTGAAATAATTAACTTTCCATGCAGGCATGGAATCTTGAGCGCGAGCTCAGTTAAGGAAGCTCTGTCTGCTTTCTTCAAACCCAAACCATCAGATTCTTTACTCCGCCTCACTGAACATCGCTCAGAGACTTCTCCTTTTGCTCGGTTCATTTCGCGGTTTTAAAGTGTAAAAATACACAGTTTTCGTCTGAAATTAACCGCAACCATTCGGTTCAAGCTCTGTCTGTGGTAATGTAAGTAATAGATAGTTTTACATACAAAATTCTGTGTGGAACTTATAAAATATTTATTGGTTCGGTTTGAACCGATCAGGTTGTATTTTAAATCTCTAGTCCTTTTTTAGTGTGCGGTTCCCGGTTCTTATCGGTTCTAAAAAAAAATGGATTTCATTACGTTTTTTTCCACGACCCGTGACACAGTTGGGAACCGATAGGAGAGTCTTGCTTGGTGGATTGCCATAAGCGGGCAAGTTTGGTTAAGCTGGCATAATGTCCAGAAACCAAAGAAAACCGGGCCCACTGGGTTTCAGCACTGTAGTGTCTGTGGGGAAGCCTTTGCCAAGGCTGACCCTCACACCACCTGTGTTTATTGCCTGGGGTTTGACCACCTCGATGCAGACTGCCAGATTTGTAAGAATTTCCTGCTGCCACCGTGGAAAGAGGTTGGTAGGCTCAGGAAGGGAGGCCAAAAGTCCGGCTGACCCACGGATGGCGGGCCGGTTCGGTGCCAACCGAACCGAGAGAATGCCCTCTGACCAGGGCGATACTTCTCGGGCAAATGAAGAGCTGGCTCCGAGGAGCCGATTTCCTACAAAAAGACTAGAAAGTCTGCTGCTGTGGAAAAGTCCTTTCCCAACAGCTCAAGAGATAGCTAAAGCAATCCAAATTGTCCAGTCTCTTTCCCGGTTCCTGAACCGCACCATCTAAGGAGCGTTACGGCTCAACCATTCCCACCGGTTCAAGATTATGATTTTGAGGAATTTTATGAACCGTGGGAGGGGGAAGAGGAGTATGAGGAGAGTGAATATGGTCTGGAGGATCTGGATGCTCCTATTGAACCGAACACCTCTCCAGACAGACCTTTAGGGGTTTCTCCTCCAAGGCTTTCTGAGTCCCCTTCTCATTTTATGTTTTATAAAAAGGTTGCTGAAACTCTTCAGCTCCCTGTTGAGGAAGCTGTTGATGACCAGGAAGAGCCTGATTATGTAGAAGTGATGGATATTCCAGAATCTAAGAGACTGTCTATTCCTCTTCACAAATCTTTTAGGAAGCAGACAGTAAAAGTTTTAAAAACTCCTTATTCTATATCTCCTGTAAATAAAAGAATGGACAGAAGGTATACTTTATCAGGTTCTGACATGGAATTCCTTACACAGCAATGCAGCCATGTGGGGGTAGTGCAGGCTGCAGCCTGTGACAAGGCAAATATTCCCCTAGCTTCACACCCTCCTGAAAAGGACTCCAGGAAGATTGATGCTATGGCAAAGAAACAGTACATGGCAGCATCCTTGGGACTCAGACAAGCAAACTATATGACTTATGCTGCCAGATACAGAAATCAGATGGGATACTGTGCTGGCTCTAGCCAAACAAGTCCCTGACCAGCTTGCCAGGGAGCTGGAACAGGTGGCTATGGATGGTATTGAGGCATCAAGGTACAATTTCATGCTGCGGTGGACTCTAATGATGTATCTTCAAGAGTCATGGCTACATCTGTGGCACTTCGCAGAATGGCATGGCTCAGATGCACCACCTTGTCACAGGATACCCAGTCTAAAGCTATGGATTTTCCTGTGGTGGGCAATTCTCTGTTTGGGGAGCAAACAGAGAATTACATGAAGAAAATGGATGAATACAGGACCACCTATAGGAGTGCTCAGGCCAAGGAAAGGCAGGCCACTCCTCAGAAGCAGCTTCCCAAAGGCAGGGGCAGGCCTTTTCATAGGCCTTTTTACCAGGCTCAGGCCTCCTCTTCCTCCTATGCCCAAAGGGGATTCTTTAGAGGGAGGGGCAGACGGGGTTCAAGCAGGCCTGCTTCTACCCCTCAGCCCAAAGCCCCTGCCAAGCAGGCACCCTGATGGGGTAGCCAGGGCCGCTTCTCCTCTACCTGTAGGGGGCAGGCTGGCTTACTTTGTCCAGGACTGGAAGTCTCTAACATCAGACAAGTGGGTCCTGGAAGTAGTAAGCCAGGGTCTGGTTCTCAGCTTCAAAAAATTTCCGAAGATGAGGGCCAGATCTTTTCCTCCTGCATCTCCATCAGAGGCACTCGCTTTAGAGTCAGAGGTCTCTACTCTCCTTGCGCTCAGAGCCGTGGAAAGGGTTACACCCCAACACCAGGGCAAAGGTTTGTACTCCAGGTACTTCCTTACCCCAAAAAAGACAGGAGAATGGCGGCCCATCCTGGATCTCAGATATCTGAACAAGCACCTTTTAAAACCAAAGTTCAGAATGGTGACTCTAGGGATCATTTACCTCCCTAAGGCCAGGGGACTGGCTGCGTCCCTGGACCTCAAGGATGCCTACTTCCATATTCTCATCAGAAGCTCCCATCGAAAGTACCTCAGGTTCGAGCTGCCCTCAGGCCATTACCAGTTCAGAGCAATGCCCTTTGGTCTCACCTCAGCGCCAAGGGTATTCACAAATACCTGGCAGTAGCAGCTTGGCTAAGAAGGCAAAGATTGCCATCTTTCCTTACCTGGACGATTGGCTCTTAGTAGGCCAATCTCCAGATCAAATCAACCTACATCTTCAGATAACTCAGCAACTGCTTACTTCCCTAGGTTTCCTTCTGAATCTCCCAAAGTCAGTGCTGGAGCCTGTCCGGCTCCTAACCTTCATAGGCGCAGAACTGAACACCCAGGAAGCCAGGGCCTTCCTCACCTTAGACAGGGCAAACACCCTAGTCTCCCTGGCCTCCTCATTGTCCCTGCAGGTCTCTCGACCAGCAAGGCACTTTCTGCAGCTCCTGGAACACATGGCTGCTTCCACTGCAGTAGTGCAAGGAGCAAGATTTCAGATGAGGGACATTCAGTTCCATTTGAGGGCCTTTTGGTCCCAAAGAAAGGATCCTCTTACCAAGTTGATCCCAATAACTCGAACCCTGATCCAAGCCCTTCAGTGGTGGCAGGATCAGAGCAACCTGAGACAAGGAGTTCTCTTCGTCACTCAGCCTCACTCCTTAATCCTTACTACAGATGCATCCCTCTTGGGGTGGGGGGCCCACATGGGCGACCTCACTACCCAGGGACTGTGGTCCCCACAGGAATCTCTGCTCCACATCAAGCTGTTGGAGCTCAGAGCAGTTTTTCTAGCACTTCAAGCTTTCTCCAAATCTGTTCAGAACAAAATTGTACAGGTCAGAACAGACAACACCACTACAATGTGGTACATCAACAAACAGGGGGGCACTCGGTCTACGGCCTTATGCACCAAAGCCATGAAGTTGTGGTCTCTGGCCTACTCCCTGAACACTTCCCTTACGGCAGTTCACCTCCCAGACAAAGACAATGTCCTGGCAGATGCTCTCAGCAGGATCTCTCAGGGCCATCACAGTGGTCCCTGGATCCCGGGTTCTGGGAATGGTATTTGCCAAATGGGGCACCCATAAATAGATCTCTTTGCAGCTCCAGACAATCATCAACTTCCTCTCTTTTGCTGCAGACCCCCAGTCTTGGGCTCAGTCCCTCTGGACGCCTTAGCCCTCAGTTGGGAAGGGAAGTTTCTATATGCCTTCCCCCCTCCCTTCCCTCTCCTGTTCAAAGTGCTAGTCAAAATCAGATCCCAATCCTGCAGGGCCATTCTGATTGCCCCGGATTGGGCCAGGCAACCCTGGTATCCTCTCCTCCTGTCCTTAGCAGTCTATCCTCCCCTGTGCCTTCCCAAGAATCACAATCTGTTAACCTGTGCCCAGGGAAGGGTTTGGTACCCGAACCTCAAGTCTCTCAATCTCATGGCCTGGTTCTTGAAGAGCTAGAGTTTGCTGGCCTACACCTCTCTCAAGGTGTATTGGATATACTCAAGGCTTCTAGGAAGCCTTCTACCAGGGCTACTAACAATTCCAAATGGAAAAGATTTTCCATATGGTGCTCGGAAAAGAGTATTTCCCTAGACTCTGCTGATCTTCCCACAGTTCTAGATTATATGGTCCATCTAAACACTTTGGGGCTGAGACCAGCTACCCTGAAGGTACATTTGGCAGCTGTCTCTGCCTTTGTTTTAGCAGGTAAACCCTCTCCTCTTTCATCTCACCCTGTGTTTTCCAAGTTTTTCAAAGGTTTGCTTCACACCAACCCTCCATTTAGGGACCCTGCCCCTGCCTGGGACCTCAATGTTTGCATTGCTCAGCTCATGCAACCTCCCTTTGAGCCCTTGTCTTCAGCTGAGCTTGAGTTCTTGACTTGGAAAACTGTGTTTCTGGTAGCTATCACCTCTGCCAGACGTATAAGTGAATTACAAGCATTGTCAGTGGAGCCAGACTTTATCTCCTTTCACAGAGGTAAGGTAGTCCTTCGGACTAATAGAAAGTTTCTGCCTAAGGTGGTTTCAGATTTCCACCTTAACCAATCTATTTCTCTCCAGTTTGCTTCACTGACCATTCCTCCTCTGGTGAGAGGAGGCTGCACAGCATAGATGTGAAAAGGGCCCTTAGTTACTACATTGTTGCAAGGGTCACAGGTTTGACTCCCTCCAACTGTTCCTCATGGTGAGGTTGGGAAGGGGAAACCTGCCACTAAAAGATCCATTGCCAGGTGGATTGTCTCTTGTATCCAATTCTGCTATGAAAAGCTGAGTAAGGTTCCCCCCTCAGGCCTGAGGGCTCACTCTACCAGGGGTACAGCTGCTTCTCTGGCTGCTGCCAGAGACATCCCTATTTTAGAGATATGTCAAGCAGCTGCCTGGAAAACAGTTCACACTTTTACCAAGCATTATTCCTTGGACATCCAGGCTGGGGTGATGCTGGGTTTGCAAGCTGTCCTTCAGAGCCTATTCCCTAAGTGGTTCTGTCCCTCCTCCATGGGGTACTGCTGTGTAGTCTGCAATTGTCATAATATGCAAGACTTCATGTTGTTTGAAGAAAAATTACTCACCTTAGTAATGTTGTTTCTTCTAATGGAGTCTTGCTATATTATGACCTCCCTTCCTGCCTGCCCCTCTCAGAACCTTGTTTTGGGCTGTGGGTGGGCAGTTTAGTGTTGGCACTTAGTGGATGCCCACTTTGTTGTTTTCACCCCTCCTTTTTTTGGGGTGACTGGGTGTTGTGTTTTTCATTTTTTGGGTCTCCTGACTTGAATCTTTGTTTTGGGACCAAAAAATGTGTTCTTATGTTTAGTAGCCAGTTGGCTAGTGTAGGTTTACAGCTTCCACACAGAGCCTTAGTGAGTTTAGCTCGTAAAGATCTGACGGTTTGGGTTTGAAAGAAAGCAGACAGAGCTTCCTTAACCGAGCTCGCGCTCAAGATTCCATGCCTGCATGGAAAGTTAACTATTTCACCTCCGGAGCAGTTCTAATCTGCGGTCATACTGCAATTGTCATAATATAGCAAGACTCCATTAGAAGAAACATTACTAAGGTGAGTAATTTTTTCTTCTTCCCCACCGGACCAGGCCGACCTTTCCTCTCGACCTGCCTCCGTTGAAGGCGCTCGTAAGTCGGACATCGACTCCTCTGGCGCCCGCAGAGAGCTCGCCTCTACACCTCACGTCAGCTTGTCCGACGTCCGGCCAGCGAGAGGACCGACGACGGACCCCCCCAACGTCCGTTGTTCCCGGTTCTCCGCAGCTTTCGCTGCTGTCTGGGGAACCAGAGTCCCCCCTTCCTGACCCTGGGGACTCCCCCCCCCCCCGTCCCAGGGCACAGTTGGGGATGTTTTGCCTCCGTTGATCCCTCCTCCATCTGGGCAGCCGGACCTGACATCGGATCCCGGACGCCAGCTCTGGCGTCAGCCTTACCGACTCAGGGAGTTTCTGATGCCATCGGGGCCTCCCTCCGGGCTCTCCGCTACAGACCCCAGCGAGGTTCCCAGTCGGGCCGTCTGCGCAGGCAGCCCCCCCGGCGTCCAAGTACCCGCCGTCTTATTCGACACCGGTGTACCCGGGAACGCCGCATCCGACGCCGCAGTACTCGACGTCTCAATACCCGACGCCGGGTTACCTGCAGCCAGGTTTTGGATACGCACCATATGGGTATAGCCCATATCCTTATCCCCCACCTCCTCCTCCTCCACTGCCCTCGCGGCCGCCGGTGGACCTGCAGGAGACTCTGGCCTCCTGGTGGGCTGAGGCCAAGGCTCAGCTCACCAAAGAGGTCGAGGGCCACCTTCCGGCGACAGTGCTGTCCCAGGTTCCCGTACGCCCCAGGCGGCACACTCCCTCACCACCTCCGGACTCCAGGGTTCTTCCGTCTGGGTCCAGGGAGGGGCAGGACACGCGTCCCCGGGGACTACCCAAGGACCTGTTCCTCCCCGGCTCAGGAAAGGGTCTTACTCCTCTTCTTCCTCCTTTTCACTCTCCGGACTCTCGGACTCTTCCGATGGCTGCTCCGAGAGAGATGACGAGCCTCGCTCTCCATCGAAGCCCCGGCTGAGGACTCCTCTGAAGTCTCCTCCAGAGGATCCTTCTTTTACGGAGTTGCTTAGAAAAATCCAGGAGGTCCATCAGTGGCGCTCTTTGGAACCAGATTCTCAGCTTCTGAACCTCGCTGAACATCTGCATCTGCTCGTGACAGCTCCTACACTAGTGCCACCCTGGATAGAGCCTCACGCCGACCTTGTCACCACGATATGGAAACAGCCGTCAGCCTTAGCCCCACTTCCTAGGATGTTGAACAGGCTATATCAGGCTCCAGAGGGTGTTGATTTCCTAGATTCTTACTCTCGTGCCGACTCGGTCGTGATTAGCGCCGCTGATGGCCGGTCGGCGAACCCAAAGTATCTTAGCTCGTCACCTCCTGATAAGGAATCTCGCCTTCTGGACCAGTACGGGAGAAAGATTTACGCTTCCTCCACACTGGGGATTCGGGCCCTGAACTACGTCAGCCACATGGGGGACTACCAGAAGGCCATTCTTACTAAGGTGGAAGCCAAGCTGGACTCTTTGCCTGACTCCCAAGTCAAACAGGAGTTGGCTGATCTCGTCCACTCTGCTCGTTCGGCCAGTTGCCACATGCTACGTGCGACATACGACGCAGTGGACACTGCTGGGCGGAGCTCTGCTTTCACCGTAGGCCTATGGCGTCATGCTTGGCTCTGCATGCAGGTCTGGTCCCGGAGGTGCAATCTGCTATTCAGGAAGTACCTTTCCGGGGGTCGGTGCTTTTCGGGGGTGATGTCAAGTACATCATTACCGATTTGCAAGAGAAGGGGACGGCTCTGAAATCAGTTGATTCCATGTACCGTCCCCATCAGCAGCAGCGCCATCCCTTTGCAGACGGAATTGGCCAAAGGCGAAACCCCATGGAAGGCGGGCCACAAAACATCGGGCCCCCGCGGCTGCTAAGCCCCCTCCGCCCAAAAAAACAGCGGATGCTTCAGCTGCGGCGCTGCCCCACACCACCTGACTCCTTTTCTCTCCCACTGCCTCCGGACTCCCCGGAGGAACCGGTAGGAGGGAGGGAGGTTTTCCCTCCACCTTCCGGGATGGGAGAGGATAACCACGGATTCTTGGGTGCTCCAGCTTATGACAGAAGGACACTCAATAGAGTTTCTTCAGAAACCACCCCGCCACCCTCCTCTGAAGTCATCGTATTCCGGAACACCTTCCTTTGGTCGAGGAAATCTCGGCACTTCTGATGAAGCAAGCGATGAGAACCGTCCCCCTTCATCTTCATGGACGGGTTACTATTCCCATTTCTTCCTGGTCCCAAAGAAATCGAGAGATCTCAGACCGATTTTAGATCTCAGTTCCCTGAATCTTTATATAGAGTACTAAAGCTTCAGGATGCTCTCTCTGCAGAGCCTTCTGCCCCTCCTCCGGCCGGATCAATGGCTTTGTGCCCTGGATATGCAGGATGCCTATCTGCACATTCCCATTCACCCCTCCCATCGCAAATACCTTCGTTTTGCGTTTCAGGGGGACCACTACCGGTTCAAGGCGCTTCCGTTTGGTCTATCCTCGGCCCCCCGAGTATTTACCAAATGCCTGGCAGTGGTGGCCGCCCACCTGTGTACCAAGGGAGTACAGGTGTTCCCTTACCTGGACGACTGGCTCCTGGCGGCCTCGTCCAAGGAGGAACTCCTGCGTTTCCTCTCCCTTACCCAGCAGGTTTTTGCCTGCCTGGGTATTACCATCAACCATTCCAAGTGTCATCTGGACCCTTCCCAGAGGCTACAGTTCATCGGAGCGATCCTCGATATGACCATAGGCAAGGCCTTCCTGCCTCCGGACAGGGCGGCCTCCCTTTAGACCCAAATATGTCTGTTATCCGACCGCAGGATGGTCTCGGCGAGGTAAGCTCTTCACATCAATGTGCTCGAGCTTCTGGCAGTGTTGTACGCTCTCCAAGCCCTTCACCAATACATCCTTCCCGGCCACCTAGCCATCCAGATGGACAACATGTGCGTAGTGTGGTACATCAACAAACAGGAGGACTCGGTCCTACCACCCTCTATGCAGGGAGGCAATGAGGGTTTGGGATTGGGCAACACAACACGACCTTCACCTCATGGCGATTCACGTTCCAGAGTACAACAACACCCTAGCAGACAGGCTAAGTCGCTCTTCTACTCTGACTCACGAGTGGGAACTGGACCAAGGGGTCCTAGACAATATCTTCCAACTTTGGGAATACCACAGGTAAACCTGTTCGCATCCCCGAAGCATAAAACTTCCACCTTCTTTCAGCTCGTTCCAGGGTAAACTTTGGAATGCGCTCTGTCTCTAGACTGGAAGGACAGATTAGTCTGTGCCTTTCCTCAATTCCTCTTATCCACAGAGTCTTGCAGAAACTGGCTTCAGAAGGAGGCGAGAATGATTCTGATCGCTCCTTTCTGGCCCAGGCAAATCTGGTTCTCTCTTCTACAACAATATTCGGAGGATCCTCCTCTTCCTCTTCCTCTATCTCGAGGTTTGTTAACCCAGGATCAGGGGACCCTGGTCCATCCAGGCCTCAAATCCCTTCAACTGCATGCGTGGCTCCTGCAGACCTAGCCCAATCCTGTTTTGGTGTGTCTCCCAAAGTGGCGGAGATTTTAGTGGAGGCCAGAAAACCCTCCAGCAGGTCCACTTATGTCATGAAGTGGAAAAGATTCACTATTTGGGCCGCCTCCAAGAATGTGGAACCTTTCTCCTGTTCAGCGGGGTTTCTGCTGGAGTATTTACATCATCTGTTCGACCTGGGTCTCAGCCATTCCTCTTTGAAGGTACACATGGCCGCCATCTCAGTCTATCATGTTCCCTTCACAGACAAAGCTTTTGCTCAACTGGAGGTCTCTAAGACCTTTCTCCGAGGGGTCCTCCATCTGAGGCCCCCCATCCATACTCCTGCCCCCCCCCTTGGGACTTGAATTTTGTTCTCGAAACTTACCCTTCCTCCTTGAACCTGCAGCTTCTGCTGATTTGAAGTTTCTTTGTGGAAGACACTTTCCTTGGTGGCCATTACTTCAGCTCGAAGAATCTCCAAGCTCCAGGCCTGATGTGCAAAATCCCCTACTTGATTTTTCACAAGGAACGAGTTGCTCTTCGCACGAATCCTAAGTTTCTACCTAAAGTAGTAGCAGAGTCTACCTTAAATCGGTCCATAGAGCTACCTGCCTTTTTTACGCAGTACTCTAACCAAGGGGAATATTTACTCCACACTATGGATGTTCACGGGATTCTGAGATACTACACCAACAGGACGAAGGATCTCAGAAAGACTGATCAGTTGTTCGTCTCTTTTGCTCACAAAAGGGAAGGCAATGCTGTTTCCAAGCAATGCCTCTCTAAGTGGTTGGCTCATTGCATCACTTTCTGTTATGACAAGTACCACAAGACCCTCCCGGGTCAAGTCAGAGACCACTCCACAAGAGGAGTAGCTGCCTCTGCAGCTTGTTTCAAGAATGTGTCTGCGGCAGACATATGTGCTGTCGCCACCTGGACTTTCGTCCATACCTTTACGAAACACTACAGTTTGGATATTGCCTCTGCTCATAGAGCAGGCTCCGGGCTAGCTGTTTTGCAAGGCCTCTTGTTTTGAGGCTTGCATGGCTAGAGCTATTTCATGGAGTAGTTTCCTCCTCCCAGTGCCTTTTTCTTTATTCCAGACTGCTTGGGATTCAGTTCTATGTGTAATTACCTACTGCAAGAGCCCTCTCGAAGTAAGATAGTACAGTTACGTAAGGACTTACTGTAACAGTAGATCTTCGAGAGAGGCTCTTGCAGTAGGCTCTTCTCCCTCCATCCCCCTAGGCTTTTCAGCTCCTTTTCCATATAGAAATATCCGCTCCTCTCTTGTCCGAGCCTCTTTTGGCCTGTGGCGGAAAGAACTGGAAGGCAGGCGTCAGGACCGCCTTTATACTGGCGTCTCCTGACGCCGGTCACCTGACGAGGGGGCAGTCCCTCGCCAGGGACTGCTAGCTAGAAATTTTTTGTGGGGTCCTGCCGCCTGCTGGCGTCAGTCCTATATGTAATTACCTACTGCAAGAGCCTCTCTCGAAGATCTACTGTTACGGTAAGTCCTTACATAACTGTACTTTTTGTTAGCATTGAGGAGCAAGAACAGTAATGCACCAGTAATGGAGATCCCGTAGGACAGAAAAATAGACCCCTAGCTACTACCTAAAGGGCCTGAATGCCAGGCATTATAAGTTGTCTTTGTTGAGTCCACTAATCCAGCTAGGAGCTCGGTGCACAAAGGATCTTTGACCCAGTGTGATGCGGCACCGAGGAATGTGCAGCATTTGATTTTCTGAAGCCCTGGTGAGGTGGGGGTTGAATGCTGTATGGACAAGAGTTTGGACTCCAGGGGGAGCAAGATGTAGCATGATTTTCTTAGCCATTAGACACATTTGGTACTTGATACGGTTTGATAACTGGAGCCACCCTGTTTGGGCATAGAGGTCACATGTATGGGTGAGACGGGATCCTGTGATGAGTCGGCAGGCTTTGTTTAGGGCCAAGGATAAGCGCCTGAGGGCTGTGTCAGTTGCAGAGCCGTAAATAATCAGACCATAGTCAGCGAGACCACCGAGCTCTGAACTGCTATCCTTAAGGCATCCGAGGTAAGGCATCGCCTGTGCCTGTAGCGGAGACCAATGCATGTGTTTTCAGCTTTGGCGACACTATCTATGTGGATGCCGTAGGATAGGTTGCTGTCTATGGTGATTCTCAGCTATTTAAAGGAGTGAACCTGTTCAAGGACAGCACCAAGGCAGTTTGTAATATTAAGGGGGTGAAGCCTGTGTTTGTTGTGGGAGCCACAGAAAAGCATTGACTTGGTTTTCTTATAGTTGAGAATCAGCTTTTGACTACTAAACCATGTTTCAATGAAGGAGAAGCCCTTCTGAAGCTTGTTTTCGAGTAGGTGGGGGTCCTGTTGGGTGGGGTCAATGACAGCATCGTCAGCATAGAGTAGGATTTGTTCCGGACAGTACTGTGGAAGATTGTTCAAAAACAGGCTGAAGAGGAGTGGCCCGAGAATGGATCCCTGGGGGACTCCTGAGCGTATGGGTCTAGCATCTGAGAGGACATCAGCAATTTTCTCTCTTTGGGAACAGTTTTCCAGGTAGCTCTTAAACCAGGTTGTAGACTCAGGAGAGCCCAGCTTTTAGCAATTCTGTGAGGAGTATTCGATGATGGTCGGTGTCAAAAGCCTTGGTCAGGTCTATGAAGACCGAACCAGTGAAGTAATTCAAACAACATGAAGTCTTGCTATATTATAGACATTAGCAGTTTGATCCAGCTCTAGAACTGCCCCGGAGTGAAATGGTTAAAACCATTCCAAAATAGAATTTTGGCACGAGAGCAGCTCTATCTGTGTCATTTCAAACTTGAACTGTCAGATTCTTTACTCCGCCTCAGTGAACAGTCGCTCCGGAGATTTCTCCTTCTGCTCGGTTCATTTCTCGGTTTAAAAGTGTTTCTCGGTTGGATTTAACCGAGAATAGTTTTATTTTAACCGCAAAACCATTCGGTTCAAGCTCTATCTGTGGTAACCGTAAGTAAATGAAGGTTTTGTCTGTGTGGAACTTGTAAGTTATCGGTTCGGTTTTGAACCGATCAGTGGGTTTAAAACTCATTTAAAACTAAAAGTTACTATTTTAGAGTGCGGTTCCGGTTCTTATCGGTTCTAAAAAGCGGTTTATTACGGTTTTCCAATACCGTGACACGGTTAGAACCGATAAGGGTGTCTTGCCTGGCACTGCCGTTAAAAGGGCAAGTTTTTGGTTAGGCTGGCATTATGTCTGAGAAACCCAAAAGAAAAACCGGGCCCACTGGGTTTCAACACTGTGATGTTTGTGGGAAGTCTTTGCCAAGGCTGACCCACACACCACATGTGTTTATTGTCTGGGTTTGACCACCTCCAGTCAGACTGCCAGGTATGTAAGAATTTCCTGCAGCCACCCTGAAAAAGATTGGGCAGGCTCAGGGAGCGAGAGGCCAAAGTCCGTCCGGACCTGATGGACAGCCCAGTTCGTGCCAACCGAACCAGAGGGAGTGCCCTCTGACCAGGGCGAATTTCCTCGGCAAAGAAAAGCTGGTTCTGAGGAACCAATTCCAGTAAAGAAAACAAGAAAATCAGCAGGTCTGGAGTCCAAAATTCCTTCTCCAACTGCTGCAGAGATAGCAAAAGCCATACAAATTGTCCAGTCACTGTCTCAGGGTCCGTCCGAACCACCACTATCTGGTAAAAGGTCGGTTCGTCCGGTCCCAGTGGTTCAGGATTATGATATTGAGGAATTTTATGAACCAGAGGAGGGGGAGGAGGATTATGAACAGTATGAATGTGGCTGGGAAGGTCTGGCTGTGCCCATTGAACCGGACATCTCCCCAGACAGACCTTTAGAATCTCCCCCTATGCTGTCTGAGTCCCCATCTCATTTTATGTTTTATAAAAAAGTTGCTGAAACCCTCCAGCTTCCTTTAGAAGAGGCTGTGGATGAGCAAGAGAGCCTGATTTGGTAGAAATGATGGATATTCCAGAGTCTAGGAGATTGTCTATTCCTTTACACAAGTCTTTGGAAACAAACAATTAAAATTTTAAAGCTCCTAATTCTGTGCCTCCTGTAGATAAAAGATGGACAGAAGGTACACATTGTCAGGCCCTGATACAGAATTCCTTTCTCAGCAATGCAGTCATGTTGGGGTAGTTCAGGCTGCTGCCTGTGATAAAGCTAATATTCCCTTGGCTTCACATCCTCCTGACAAGGATTCCAGGAAGATTGATGCCATGGCAAAAAAACAGTATATGGCAGCCTCTCTGGGACTCAGGCAAGCAAATTATATGGCTTATGTAGCTAGGTATCAGAAATCTAGATGGGATACTGTTATGCAATTGGCCAAGCAAGCCCATGGCCAGCTGGCTAGTGAACTAGAACAGGTGGCTGCTGGCCGGCATTGAAGCCTCTAAGGTTCAGTTTCATGCTGCTGTGGATGTTAATGATGTTTCCTCTAGGGTCATGGCCACATCTGTAGCTTTTCGTAGGTTGGCCTGGCTCAGGTGTACTAGTTTGTCACAGGATACCCAGACTAAGGCTATGGATTTTCCTGTGGTGGAAAATTCTCTGTTTGGAGAGCAGACAGAGAACTACATGAAGAAGATGGATGAATATAGGACTACTTACAAGAGTGCCCAGGCTAAGAGGCGGCAAGCCACTCCTCAAAGGCATGCCCCCAGGGGTAGGGAGGCCTTTCACAGGCCTTTCTACCAGACTCAGGCCTCCTCTGCCTATGCTCAGAGGGGCTTCTTCAGAGGCAGGGGCAGACGAGGGGTGGGCAGACCTGCTCCCACCCCCCAGCCTAAAGCTCCTGCGAAACAGGCACCCTGATGGGGTGCCCAGGGCCGATTCTCCTGTACCAGTGGGGGGCAGGCTGGCTTACTTCAGTCAGAATTGGGCTTCTTTAACCTCAGACAAGTGGGTTCTGGAAGTAGTAAGCCAGGGTCTGGTTCTCAGCTTCAAAAGTTTCCCAAGTTGAGAAGCAGACTTTTTCTACCTGCAAGTGCTTCAGAGACCCTCGCTCTGGAAACAGAGGTCTCATCCCTGTTAGCTCTCAGAGCAGTAGAAAGGGTTCCTCCCCTGCATCAGGGCAGGGGTCTGTATTCCAGATACTTCCTTACCCCAAAAAAGACAGGAGAGTGGCGGCCCATTTTAGATCTCAGATATCTGAACAAGCATCTTTTGAAACCAAAGTTCAAAATGGTAACTCTGGCAATGATTTTACCTTCCCTAAGGCCAGGGGACTGGCTAGCCTCCCTGGACCTCAAGGATGCCTATTTCCATGTCCTAATCAGAAGATCCCATCGAAAGTACCTCAGATTCGAACTGCCCTCAGGTCATTACCAGTTCAGAGCAATGCCCTTCGGCCTTACCTCTGCTCCAAGGGTATTCACAAAGTGTCTAGCAGTGGCCACTTAAGGAGGCAGAGGATTGCTGTTTTTCCCTATCTAGACGACTGGCTCATTGTAGGCCAGTCCCCAGAACAGGTAAAATCTCACCTGCAGGTCACCCAGCAGCTTCTCACCTCCCTGGGTTTTCTGCTAAACCTACCAAAGTCGGTTCTGGAACCAGTCCAGGTACTCACCTTTATAGGGGCAGAATTGGACACAAAGCTAGCCAGAGCCTTTCTTCCCCCAGAAAGGGTAAGGAATTTAGTGGCTCTGGCCTCTTCCTTCACTCTGCAGGTCTCTCGACCAGCAAGACACTTTCTGCAGCTCCTGGGGCACATGGCTGCATCCACAGCTGTTGTGCAGGGAGCCAGATTTCAGATGAGAGACATTCAGTTTCACTTGAGAACCTTTTGGTCTCAGAGAAGAGACCCCCTTTCCAAGTTGGTCCCAGTGACTCGAACCTTGATCCTAGCTCTCCAGTGGTGGCAGGATCAGAGCAATTTAAGAGCGGGGGTTCCCTTCATTGCCCCTTCTCATGACTTGACTCTCGCTACAGATGCTTCCCTTCTGGGTTGGGGAGCCCACATGGACGACCTTTCCACTCAGGGAGTTTGGTCCCCCCAGGAATCTCTGCTCCACATCAATTTGCTGGAACTCAGAGCTGTCTTTTTAGCTCTTCAAGCTTTTTCTGCATCTGTCCACGACAAGGTGATACAAGTCAGAACAGACAACACCACAACAATGTGGTACATCAACAAGCAGAGGCACTCGGTCTTCGGCCTTGTGCACCCTAGGCAATGAAGTTGTGGTTCTGGCCTATTCCTGAGACACTTCCCTCATAGCAGTTCATCTTCCAGGGAAGGACAATGTCCTAGCGGATGCCCTCAGCAGGATTTCCCAGGGCCATCACGAATGGTCCCTGGATCCTCAAGTGCTGGGGATAGTTTTTGCTAGGTGGGGCATCCCTCTGATAGATCTTTTTGCAGCCCCAGACAATCACAAACTTCCTCTGTTCTGTTGCAGGCCTCCAGTGCTGGGCTCAGTTCCCCTGGATGCCCTTCTTCTGGATTGGGAGGGGAAGTTCCTCTATGCTTTCCCCTTTCCTCTCCTATTCAAAGTACTAGTCAAAATCAGATCTCAGCCTTGCAGGGTGATTCTGATTGCCCAGATGGGCCAGGCAGCCCTGGTACCCTCCTTCTGTCTCTGACAGTCCATCTTCCCCTGTGCCTCCCCAGGAATCACAATCTGTTGACTTGTGCCCAGGGAAGGGTTTGGTATCCGGACCTCAAATCCCTCAACCTCAAGGCCTGGCTCTTGAGGAGTTAGAGTTTGCTGATTCAAACACCATGAAGTCTTGCTATATTATGACTAATGCAGTTAGCCACTGCACTTGAACTGCCCCTGCACTTGAACTGCCCCGGAGAGGAAAGAGTTAACTCCAGGGAGTCTGGAGTTCAAGAGCGCTTATGCCAAAGCTCTATCTGGGCAGTTTCAAATGAAACTGTCAGATTCTTTACTCCGTTTCACTGAACAGTCGCTCCGGAGATCAGCTCCTTCAGCTCGGTTCATTTCTCGGTTCAAGTGAGTATTTTCGGTTCATTTGAACCGGCAAAAAGTATTTATTTTACCGCATTTCGGTTAAAAGCTCTATCTAGTAAACCGTAAGTACAAAATTAAAGTCTGTGTGGAATTCAATTATCGGTTCGGTTTTGAACGATCGGTTCTAGAAATTAACGTTTTAAAGTGTTGGTTGGGCTTTTAAGTGAGGTTCCGGTTCTTATCGGTTCTAAAAAACCTTGCTTTAAAATTAGGTTTCAAAACCCAGCTGTTTGATTGGAACCGATAAGGGTGTCTTGCCTGGCACTGCCATCAAAAGGGCAAGTTTTTGGTTAGGCTGGCATTATGTCTGAGAAACCCAAAAGAAAACCCGGCCCACTGGTTTCAACACTGTGATGTCTGTGGGGAAGCCTTTGCCAAGGCTGACCCACACACCACTTGTGTTTATTGTCTGGGGGCTGACCACCTCCTGTCAGACTGCCAGGTGTGTAAAAATTTCCCTGCAGCCACCCTGGAAAAGAGATTGGGCCGGCTCAGGGAACGAGAGGCCAAAAAGTCCGCTGACCCGGATGGCCAGCCCGGTCCAGCACCCACTGGACCAGAGGGAGTGCCCTCTGACCAGGGCGAGACTTCCTCGGGCAAAAGGAAGGCTGGTTCAGAGGAACCAGTCCCAGTGAAAAAGACAAAGAAATCAGTAGGTTTGGAGTCCAAAATTGTCTCTCCAACTGCTGCAGAAATAGCTAAAGCCATACAGATTGTCCAGTCACTGTCTCAGGGTCCTGTCAAACCACCAACAGTTGGTAAAGGGTTGGTTCGTTCATTTCCAGTGGTTCAGGAGTATGATGTTGAGGAATTTTATGAACCACAGGAGGGGGAGGAGGAATTTGATCAATATATATGTTGGGAAGGTCTGGACGTGCCCATTGAACCGGACATTTCTCCAGACAAACCTTTAGAATCTCCTCCTATTCTGTCTGAGTCCCCTTCTCATTTTATGTTTTACAAAAGGGTTGCAGAAACCCTCCAGCTTCCTTTAGAGGAGGCTGTGGATGAGCAAGAGGAGCCTGATTATGTAGAAATGATGGATATAAGAGTCTAGGAGGTTGTCTATTCCTTTGCATAAGTCATTTAGAAGCAAACAACAAAGATTTAAAAATCCTCATTCTGTCCCTCCTGTAGATAAAAATGGACAGAAGGATATACTTTGTCAGGCTCTGACAGACTTCCTCACTGAGCAGTGTAGTCTTTTAGGTGTGGTCTTGCTTTCGCAGCCTGTGACAAGGCTATTCCCCTGGCCTCACATCCCTTGATAAGGATTCCAGGAAGATTGATGTGCCATGAAAACAGTATATGGCAGCTTCTTTGGGACCTTTCAGGCAAATTATATGGCTTATGTAGCTAGATATCAGAAATCTAGGGATACAGATGTAGTTAGCTACAGCACAGGCCATTGGCTAGTGAGTTGGAACAGGCTGCTGATGGTCAGTTTCTAAAGTTCAATTTCATACTGCTGTTGATGTTAATGATGTTTCCTCTCTAGGGTCATGGCCACTTCAGCTTCCTGAGGTTGGTATGGCTCAGATGCACTAGTCTGTCCCAAGATACTCAGTCAAAGGCTATGGAGTTTCAGTGGTAATTTCTGTTGGGAACAAACAGAAATCATATGAAAAAGATGGATGAATGCAGAACTACCTACAAAAGTGCCCAGGCTAAGAGAGGTATACACTCCACAGTGCACGCCCAGAGAGGTGGGGCAGGCCTTCCACAGGCCTTTTCCAATCTCAGGCCTCTGCGCTTGCATAGAGGGGTTTCTTCTGAGGCAGAGGTAGGGCACAAGTAAACTGTCCTCCCCTCAGCCTGAGGTTGCTCTAGCAGGTACCTGATGGGGTGCCCAGGGCGATTCTCCTGTACTAGTAGGGGGCAGGTTGGTTTATTTCAGCCAGAACTGTGTCCTAACTGACAGATGGGTTCTGAGGTATGTCAGGGTCTGGTTCTCAGCTTCAAACAGTTTCCAAAATTGCTCTTTCCACAAGAGGCCTGTAGCTCTCCTTCTATGAGTGAATGTGAGAAGGAGGTATCTTGAGGACCTTGGGTCTCTGAGAATTTCTGTGAACCTAGATTATGTCCTCCTTATGATATCGAGACCCACTGTCCGCAGTGATATAGCTCTATCCTCTTTAGATAAGGAGAAGTAACTTACTGCCTCCCTGGGGCTTCTGCCGGGGTCAGGAGTCATTGAGCAGAGCCGGGAGGGGCAGAGAGGCCTGGAGGACTTGGGGCTGGTGGAAGAGGGGTCTGGTTGCAGGTTGCTGGCTCTCCTTCGAAAGCCACTCTCTGGTCTTGTTGGTTGCCACGGCTTGGGCACCTGAGGGTTACTTGCTGGGTCATTTGCTTTGTCTCCTCAGTCCACTAACTGACAGACCAGATTTATTTCCCAGACTCCTGGAGAGAGATGAGGACCTTGTCTCCTGCTCAAACAAATGGTGCTCTGAACTGAAGGTCCGGATCCTGACTGCAGATCATGTGGCCTGAGACCCTCAGCCAAGCCGGGTGCCAGAGACAGACCCTGACACTGCCGCCTGGCCACCATGTCTGTGTGTTTGCAGGCACCTGAAACATGCGTGCCCATGTCTAGCCTGGACTTTTAAGACATCCAGAATTCTGTCTTCTTCGAGTCTGCAAGGCATTCACTAGTTTGTCCCCGCCCCAGAGTGATTCTGTACTGAAAACTACATGCCAGGAAATTTAGGGGACTTAATTGAGCAGGTGGAGAATAGACCTTGCCCACCTGGTCCAAATAGCTAGACTCAGGGTCAGGAGGCTGTGAGCTAAGGTTGGGCTGCTTGGACTTACCATGGGCAGTCGAATTGTGGAACAGTCTGCCTGAGGTGTCAGCCGTAGGGGGTTCATCCTGGGGCCTGAACAGCCCATCCGATTTTTCGAACCACTGGCCTGCTGGACGCCCAGGTGATCTGGGTGAGATCCGAAGCTGTCCCACTGTGGAGGACCATAAGAGGTTTGGGCCCTTCTGTCGCAGGTATTTGGCCAGTCGACGGCTTTGGATCCAGGTCTCCATCTCCTGTTCATTAGAGGTTTGATGTGCCTTGTGATGTCCATGAAGGTTGGCTATCAAGAGGTGAGCGGGCTGGTCCTCCTCTCCTGGGGAACCCCGTATCTCGAGATGGAAGAAAAGGAAGAGGGGACTGGTTACTAGGTGTCGAGTAGCTGGACCTGTCTCTAGACTAGTCTCACTTCAACGTTGGTGGCGTATTGACTGACGCCGGACCGGACTGATGACGGTGCGGTGTCTGGCGTCGGAGGGCCCTCATCAGAACGGAACGTTCCTGGTGTGAGACCTGACCCTGCGTCTGCTACCTGACCTGGTGAGCGCCAGCATCTGTTTGCAGATCGGGAACAGGCCTTGAAGGGTAGTCGAGGTGGTGGCCTCTCGGGGGTCTTCTGCAATGAAGAGATGCCCTACGGCTGAGGTTTACCCAATCTGTCTGGTACCGATGATGGGGCTGGCTTAGGGGGATCCGTTTCTGGACCTGACCCCACCAAAAGGAAAAGAGATCCTGTAGCTTGTCCTTCGTGGACATTGAGGCCACTGTCCCTTGGAAAGGGACCTCCAAAGTATCCGGCCTTGAAGGGGAGCCACCTGGAGAGCCCAGAGGAGAGGAGGACTTGGGGGATAGAGATGCTGTTCCCTCGCCGGTAGCGTCAGGATCCTTCGCGCCTTCTACTGGCATCGGTACCATGACCGGCGACGGCTTCACGGGGGGGGGGGAGCTGGAGTGTCCTTGGACTCCAGGGGCGTGCCCTTATCAGGCGACGCCGTGGCTTTGGAAAGCAGGGCCGTAATTTGTGCCTCCGAGGTCTTAGTGGTGACTCTTAGCGGAGTCACCTTGGGCTTGGCTGGTTTCTCCCCCGATGGACCAGCTTTAGCCTATACCTTTTTAGAGGATTTAGGATGCTCACCTGAGCCCGGAGAAGCGTGGGCTTTCTTGGGAGAGGGCCGCAAGTGGGACAGGGAACTGGACCGGTGTCAGGACTGACTATGGTCCTTGTCGCGGGACCACTTGGATTTTTCTTTACTGGAATGTTTGGCCTTCTCCCTGGAGGTGTGTAGGTCCATCTTCTGTTCGAGCAGGTATGCCTTGAGCGCCTTAAGGCAGCGGATTCTGGTCCTACTTGTAAAGCCCTGGCAGGTGGAACAGGCCGCGGTGTCGTGGTTAGGCCCCAGGCAGAAGACACACTTGGTGTGGCCGTCTTTGGCTGGAATCTGATGGCCGCAGCTACACTTGTTGCGATGGGGTCCAGATGAGGAGACCGAGGACAAGGACGACATGCGTTGGTACTGAGAAAGAACCGTCGAAAAAAACTGGAGAAATAGGTGAAAACAGAGATTTTATGGGAGGCTGGCAAGCCAAGAACTTTCCACATGCACAGGTCACGTGGAAAAGAACTGGGGTGGAGCTGGGTCTGTCTGCTTTAGAGCCAGGGCTGACGCCGGGGTGAGCCGACATCAGGGGGCGGTCCATGCTGGGTACAGCTGGCTGAGAAGTTTTCTGGTGGGTCCTAATGCCTTCGGAATTAGTCCTAATTATAATAGCCTGCTGCTCCCACTTGAAGTAAGATCACACGGTTTGCAGCTGTGGCATACCATTCAACACACCTGCAATACCTGAGGGACTTTTTCAGGGTGGATTCGAGTGATGCCACCGCAATAAACTATCTACGGGCATTAGTGGACGAATGGTACGATGAGCTACAAGCACAACTGACATTCAGCACAGATAATTCAGGTGATATTATTGCTGCGATAGCACTTTTGCAGTCAAAAGAGAAACCTCTTGCGACATCCATGTATGACATGCTAATGTCAATTAAGAGCCGCCTTGACGCTGACACAACTGAAAATGATGGGTTTGGTGAGAAGGCAGAGCTGTACCTCTCTAAACTGAGGAATAAAGTAGAGTATGAGAACCTCAAACTGTTCAAAAATGCTTTCAAGGTCAGTTTGGAGAAACTGAAAAAACACCTGCAGTCAAACCCATCTGTACAGTTTCTCATGGCTTGTCAAATTCCAAACCCACTCAACCTACCCAGACTCAATAAGGACTTCCAACTGTACTTGCCCTATATCCCAATGTTCATGTTACACAATAAGAATGCACTGTTAAGGGACTGGGAGATCTACATACGGCAGGATGTGCGGGAATTACCAGAGATCAAATCATTTGATATTCACCAGTACTGGATCTCTATGTCCTCACAGGTACCAACTCTGGCAAAGGCAGCCCTTCAGGCCATCTGGGTCCCTGTTTCTAGTGCAGTTATGCACATGGACAAATCCTGACCGACCAACAGAGAAGCCTGACTGTGGACAATTTAAAATTATTTTCAATGCTGCTATTCAATAAGTAGACCCAGAATCTCCCACCCTCATTTACGTAATTGCAGTTCTGATGCACTATTGCAGAAAATGGTGCTCTCCATGCAATAAAGTTGTAGACATGCAGTTCTAGTGCAATTTTGTGGAAAACAAAGTGGTGCTCCACTGTGCAATGATGAAGATGTGCAGTTCTGGTGCAGTATTGTAGGAAACAAATGGTGCTCCACTGTGCAATAAAGTGTAGATGTGCAATATGTAGTATCTCTGTATTGTATGTAGCTATGGGTTAGATTTTACTGTCCTTCACATAGCATGCTTTAGTTCGTGTTGTCTGTGTAGCGTATTTGTCAACCCATGTTCAGTAGTCAATACTTGAACTGTGTTTTTTGCACATGTTTATCTTTGTAAATCTTTTTAAAATAAAACACCTGACTTGCATTTTAGCTTTGAGAAGTTTTTATTATACATGTCACAGAACACACTGTCAACATTAAACATAGACTAGATTTTGGCGTCTATTTAGTATCGAACAGTCTTCTGAATTGGTTCCTCCCTGTGCAAAAAATGTTACTGTTACATGAGACCATTTATTTTCATCAGCTGCACTGATCTGAGAACGGAATATTTTAATAATTATGCCAATTTGACCAATGGAGTTCTACAGTCATTAGCCTTGATAGCCGGTAGATGCAAAACCTGGGTAGCTAATATAACATGCAATATGAGATTACATGTTCTTGTTTTCGGCTGATGTGACTTAAATCTGCATAAAACATGATAAAACACTGATAGACAAATTTATTAATTAAAATGAGTGAATAATATTAAGTTTTGGATTACCGGAAAAATTCCGGAAATTGGATTCCCAAACACCGGTAAAATCCCAGAATCCAGGATGGTCAAAACTGAATTTGTTTTTTCCAAGCACCGAAAAACAGTGGCCTTGATCATGGGCAACAGGCTTGCTAGGGTTACCATTCTGAACCTCCTGTACTGGATATACTTGATCAGTTGACTGAGATCCAGGACAGGGCGGAGGTCTCCCGTTTTCTTGCGAACCAGAAAGAAATGTGAACAGATGCCTTTGCCCTGCTGGGTAGGTGGAACCACCTGGATGGCCTTCTTCTATAGGAGGGTCTGTAGCTCTGCTTTCAGATGAAGGACATGGTTGGGCGAGCAATGGCAAGGGATAGGAGGGTTGTCCGGAGGTCAGCTCAGAAATTCTAGGGAGTAGCCCCTCTCCATTGTCTGAAGGACCCACTGGTCCGAGGTGATATTGTACCACCCTGACAGGTAGAGGGATAATTTCCCTCCTACTGTCTCCCCCAATGGAGTCTAAGGGTGGGGAGGGATGGCAGGGAGTCACGCTGTGTTTGGGGGAGTTGGGCAAGGGGGTTCAGGGCACCTTGGGACGCCTGGGCACCGGAAGGGACAGGGTGGCTGCGTCTCTTGAAGAATCCTTTGTCTTGGGGTTGCCTTTTCCCTTGTTGTCCTTGGTTTCGGCGAAAAGGATGACGACGGGAGGAGGGCAGCTCTGACTTGTACATCCTGTGCAGATCAGCTACTGCTTTACCAGAATCCTGAAGCTCCAGATGACTTTCTCCGCCTCTTGCCCAAAAAGGACAGAGCCCTGGAAGGGGCATCCAGGATGGCATCCTGCAAGTCCTGGCGGAACCCTGATACCCTTAGCCAGGCATGCCTCCTCATACAGATGATCGAGGCTGCAGCCCAGGCTGCCATGTCTGCTGAATCGTAGGAGCACCTGAGCACGTACTGATCTATGTCCATGCCAGACTGGATATATGCCATGAGCTCGTTTTTACTGTTGGAATCTGGTTGAGCCTTTACCAGGTCCATGGTTTTCAGCCAGAGGGACTTCTGGTAAGTCACCATGTGGGCTAAGAAATTCACAGAACGAATGGCCCCAGTGGCTGATGTATATACTTTTCTTCCATTGTGGTCCAGCTTTTGGACTCAGTGTCTGGAGCTGGAACACTCTTATGTTTAGGCTGCTGAGCTATTCCATGAGCTGCTGTGAGCACCGTGGAATCGCCTGGGATTCTCTCCCAAGAATGGCTCCCTTTGGGTGTTCTGTATAGTCTGTCTGCCTTCCTTGGCACTGAAGGCGTGGTGGAGGGGCTCCCAGATGAGCCTGGAAACATCCTGAAAAGGCTGTACCAAAGGTGGGACAACCAAGGTTTAGGGTCATGGATCCCAAAACTTACTCTGGATCAAGCTCCTCTGTGTGTCCAGTGGTAGTTGGTTTGAATGTGCCTCATAATATCAAGAAATGAGGGGATTTCCGGGGGAACCTAGGCAAGTCTCTTGGATGAGGGGAGCGGCAGATCTTCCCCAGAAGAATAATCAGAGGACAAGTCCCCTGTGTCCACACTAGAAGACGATGGCAGATGACCACTTGAAGAAGGCACCAAAGACGGGTGTCTTCTTGTTCTTCCTGTAGGACAGGGTGGCGGATGACAGCCCTCATTGGGCGCCCGACCACCAGAGGGCGGAGGAGGCGCTGCAGGGGTTTCTTTTGGGGAGGGCTCCGGAGGCCTAAGTTCCCTTTGACAGTATTCCACCACGAGGTGAACAATGTGCCGATGTCCAGTAGGGGGACTGACCGGGGTGCGGGCGTCGGGAGGGCAGGATTGGGCATAGGGCCCTTAGGACCTTCTGGGGGCGGGCGTCTGGTCAGGAGACTCCTCTACTACAGTATTGGGCTGTAGGTTTGGCTCAGTATCCAGGGAAGACCTGTCATCCGATCATTGTGAATCATCGCTGACTGATCCCTCGGAAGTAGGGGTAGACACCCGATTCTTTGGGGGTCGACGCTCTTATCGGCCAGTAGTGCTGGTCCTGGCCCGAGGGCGAGAGCCTAGCCTGCTTACGGGTCATCTGTCGCCTGTGGGAGATTTCCTCTTTGCGGAGGGCGGAGGCGTCCCCATGACAGATGGTCTCCTGGCCGTCGGTGAGTCGCTCGGTGTTTGCACTTATTGGACAAACCACTGGACTTACAGCCTGCTTCTGAAGACCTGCCTGAACACGCCTGTCCTCTTGGGTTGACCTGAAGGTTTGTGGGGTCTGTGGGCCAAAGGGAGCTGGACAGATGGCGCCCAGAAGAAGAAGAGACTCCTTACTCTTTTCCTGGGATGAGGCTGCCTTCTTCAGAACAGTCCCAGAGGCAGCCAGAGGCCAAGGAAGAAGCAGCAGCTCTATGTGGAGATTTAGGGTGGGCCCAGAAGAAGAAGAAGACTCCTTACTCTTTTCCTGGGATGAGGAAGCTGCCTTCTTCAGAACAGTCCCAGAGGCAGCCGGAGGCCAAGGAAGAAGCAGCAGCTCTATGTGGAGATTTAGGGTGGGACTCTGACCTGGCCCTATTTTTCTCCTGGTGATGGTGATGTTTCCCTCCTGATGACTTGTCTTTGAGGGGAGACTCTAGTGGGGGGATGAAGAACTACATCCTGATGGAGATTTCTGCATGGCTGCCACCTACTTCTCTAGAAGCTAAGCCTTCAGGGCGTTGGCTTTTCTGATGTGGGTCTTGTTGTTACATTTCTGGCAGTCAGGGCAATCATCTGGCTGGTGGTCTGGGCCTAAGCAGATCAAGCAGACCATGTGGCCGTCCTTGGCTGGGATTTGAAAATCCATCAAAAGACTTGACTAAAATATGGAATCGACGTTTGGCGACAAGAAAAAGCGCAGTCGATCATGCATTTACTAGGCATCCGTGGAGCCGGGCGCCGGGTCGACGGCAGGAAAAGAACGGAGATGGCACCGGGGAACTGCCCCTTTATACTACGCTGCTGACGCTAGCGGAGTCCCCGCCACAGATTGCTAGCTAGAAGATTTTTCCATGGGGTCCTAACACCTGGCGGCCTTAGTCCTGTTGGTATTACCTGCTGCAAGAGCTCCCTCTCAAAGTGAGATCTTAGGATTTGTACGCAGACACCCTGTCTTTGTGAAAACAGATAAGGCCTTACACATCAGAGCCTGAAGTTCGAACTTCCAAGCAGAAGTAACAGCAACCAAAAACAATGCTTTCCATGACAGAAAGCGAAGCTCGCAGCTTGCAGCTAGCTCAAAAGGAGGCAAGGTGAGCTTTTCCAACATAAAAAGATGATCATCCCATGGTGGGACAGGGTCCCTGATGGGAGGTTTCAAATGCATAATACCCCGCAAGAAAGTACGGGGAAGGTCTAGCTGGGCAACAGTTTTGCCCTCAATAGATGCATGGTAGGCAGAGATGGCAGAAAGGTGCACCTTAAGTGAAGAGTATCACAGGCCTGAGTCCGAAGGGACAGAAAGTACTCCAGAATGAGGTTCATCGGACAGGTGAAGGGTCCAAGTGCGCGCGGTGGCCCAGATGGAGAGTGCTTCTATTCATGGCACAGGTAGCCCTCGTGGAAGGTTTTCTGGTGTCCACCAGGACATCTGCCACCTGGGAAGAAACTCTGAAGCTGGCAATAGCCAAGTCCACAGGAGCCACGCATGAAGATGCAGCTACTTGAGGTCTGGATGGACCAGAGTGCCCTGCTCCTGGGAGATCAAGTTGGAGCACAAAGGCAAGAGAATTGGAGGTCCCACTGCCAGTTGCTGCAGTAGGGGAAACCACATCTGACATGGCCAGTAGGACGCAATGAGGATCATCTCTGCCCCTTCGGACTGAAGCTTGAGGAGTACCCTCTGTAGAAGAAGGCAGGTGTACAGGAACCTCCCTGTCCAAGAGAGGGACAACATGTCATGCCAAAAAACACCAGGCCATGGATTGAGCAAGCAAAAACCGGGCAGTTTTGCGTTGAGTGGGGACACAAAGTGGTCCAAGTCTGGACAACCACACCTGCCGAAGAGGTCCTTAACCATGGAGGATAGCAGCTCTGACTCATGGGCCCTCGACCTGGACCAGCTTAGACTGTCGGCCAGGATGTTTTGACGCCTGGAACATGTACAGCAGATAGTACCAGGCTGTGCCTTATGGCCCAATACCAGACCCTCAAGGCCTCTGTGCAAAGGGGTAGAAGTGTCCCCCATTTGTTGATGTAATAAATTATAGACATGTTGTCTGTCTGTATGAGGAAGCGGTCCTGGAAGAAGATGGATCTGGAAGGCCTTCATGGCATAAGAACTGCTCGCACCTCCAGCACATAGATGTGAAGATGCTGTTCTGCCTCGACCAAACCCCACCCACCCCCGGCAAGTTTGATGGTCAGCCAATGAGCACCCTAGCCTAGGCTGGAGGTGTTCATAGTGAGGATCTGTTGTGGGAAACTGCTTGGAAGGGAACCCCATGAGGAGATTGGAGAGGTTCTGCCACTACCCCAGGTCTGTCTCACTGGACTGGAAACTAGCACACGTGATCCAAGTCATTGGTGCGTTGGTTCCACCTGAACCCAGAAGGTCCATTGAGGGACTCTCATATGCAAGTGGGCTAGGGGAATCGTAGCTACAGTCGCTGCCACGTGCCCCAGCAGATGCAGGAAATATCTGGCTGGAATCTGATGGGCGGAGGAAACCAGCTGAGCCTGTGCTATCAGACGTTCCACCCTGGGATAAGTTTAGGACTGCTCCTATGTACTGGAGGTGCTGACTCGGCAAGAGACAAGATTTGGGCAGGTTGAGAGTAATCCCCAAGACCTGGAATAACCCAAAAGTGGACTCCAGGGTCTGAATTAACAGAGTCCTGGAGGGGGCTGTCAACAGCCAATCATCCGGACAGGGGAAGACATAAAAGCCCTGCCTCTAAAGAGCCGCTGTCACCACTGCTAGGCACTTGGTGAAGACTCGGTAAGCTGAGGAAAGGCCAAAACGGAGAGCCTGAAACTGATAGTGGTCCCCCTGAAAGCAAAAAACGGAGGAATCAGCGGTAGGGCAGCAAAACCAGGATATGGATGTAGGCATCCTGGATGTCCAGTGAACATAACCAGTCCCCTTGATGAAGGAGGGGCAATACCCTTGCAGAGTGACCATCCTGAAGCGCTGCTACTCTATGTAGAGCTTCAGGTGGCTGAGATTCAGAATTAGTCTCAAGTCCCCTGTCTTTTTGGGGACCAGAAAGAAGTGGGAGTAGAACCCCTTCCCTCTTTGAGCCTGGGGAAACTGGTTCTATGGCCCTTTTGCACAGGAGTGCCTGAATCACCTCCTGGATGAAGGTGATGTGGGCCTGAGGGTAATGGGAGTGGAAGGGAGGGCTTTCTGGGGGAGTCTCTAGAAATTCGAGGGTATTCTCCCTTTCAATGATCTGGAGTACCCACTGGTCTGAAGTCTCTAGGTATAGGGAAAATTGACCCTCTACCGCCTCCCCCAAGCCCTCTGCTACTGTGTGTGTGTGTGTGTGTGTGTGTGTTGGGCAAGTAGTCAAGCTGTAGAACCAGTGGTGGGCAGAGCAGCTGGGAATGCTCTGGCGGCCCTAGAGGCAGAAGCTCCAGCTGCTTAGGTAGAAGCTTGAATGCACCTTTTCGCTGTTGGCCCTTGGATGGCTGTCTGGGCTGCCGGCGAAAGGATGGATGTTGGGAGGACCTGGGTTGTGAATGGTACATGGAATGCACCGACCTCAAGGGCTTACCGACTCCTGCAGGCAGGAAATGACATCCTGGGCATACGCCTCCAGATAGGATGGAACCCCAAAAGAGGCGTCCAAGATTTTAGCCTGAACATCAGGGACAAACCCTGACACCCGAAGCCAGGAGCGATGGACGGATGCAGACTCTAGCCAATGCACGCACTGCATCAGCGCAAGAAACACTTTTCAGGATGCCAGCAGCAATACTGGGACTTACTACGGTCTGCAATTCACTTTTTCCATTCAACACCCTGCTGTAAAGTGATTGTACCTGTAGTGGATGCTCCTGAGTGAACTTCTTGCTATTCTTTGTCCAGCCTGCTGATTACACTCTCCGGTTGCACCGGGAGTTGAGGGGACTCAGTGGCGAGTCAGCAGCCTCTGTGTTTGGACCACCCAGGAGGCGGGGCTACACACTATAAAGCTCTGCATGGCGTGCACCTGAACCTGCAAGAAACACCTTTCAGGACACCAGTGCTAAATCAAATGCTTGGAATTTACATTTCATAGTAGCTTGCTCTGATTTTAGATTTATACATTGTTTTTTTTTCTAATTATACTTGATATATGGGATTTTTAGAGACTATAAACTATCAGTGCTTAAAATTTATTTATTTAAGATGCTATTGTTTGTGCTTTTGTTTGTCCTGTTGAGCTTAAATGTTTCAAAAATAGAAAGGGTAAAACAGGTGGGAGCACACTGGCCACCAGTTACTTTGAAGGGACAGGGGGCTGAATCTTGTATTAGAAAAAGAAATGGGTTTACAAATATTTGGAAGGAATATAGGCTTGGGGGCAAAACAAGAGTACAAAATCCTTATGTATTACATAAAACTATACACGAATCACATGGAATTTGTCATATGTTTTCCTTATAATGAACGTGGAGAATAATGTTATATGACACATAGCTTAGGCTAAACAATTGGATGCTTAAAGGAAGTGAACATAATATTGAATATTTAAAGGACACATTCATGCCCAGTGGCCCTGCAGTCTGACGCCATGAAATCTCTTTCAAGCAGTACTGGGCTCATCTGTAGCTGGAAGCACCTATAGGATACAGATGACGAGTCTGTTCAGTATTAATACTACATTACAGCCAAGTTTAGAACATTGTGATGTCACTGAGGAATGAGCTGTGCCTAACTGCACTAACTTAAGCACAGCTTGTTCGTCACTGACATCACAAGATTCTAAAAATGACTGTAATGTAGTATTAATACTGAACGACTCAATCATCTGTCTCTAGGGTGCTTCCAGCCACAGAATGAGCCCAATACCCTCATTTGAAAGACTTTTCATGGGCTTTCAGACTGTGATGCCCACTGGGCATGAATGTGTCCCTTTAACTATCAGATTAGAAAAATTATAAATGGTCACTGTGGTAGTGTATTCACCCCCTAAGAATAGTCTGGAGTCAACTGACAAGATTATAAATAAAAGACATACATACGAAGAAGCCAGCAGAAGAATGCCATTTGGTTTATCAAGTCTGCTCGTGTTGCAGGGTCCATAGCTTGAGCTACTGTCCCTGCCCCCTCTCCCTACTCCTCCCATCCTCCCTACCCATGATCCTTACCCTTCCCCTATACCTGTCCCAGCCTCTCTTAAAGCTGCCCACTGTCTTCAATGAGATTACCTCTTCTGGCAGTGCATTCTAAATATCCACCACCTCTATGTCAAGAGTGTCGCTGACACCTTCTAAACCTCCCACCCTCCAGCTTAAGACTGTGCCCCTCGTGTTATAGTTGCCACTCAGCTTAAAGAGATTCTCTTTATCAACCTTATTTATCCCTTTCAAGTACTTGAAGGTCCCAATTATGTCCCCTCTCTCTCCTGTCTTCCAGGGAGTACATGTTCAGTGCCCTAAGCCTTTCCTCGTATGCCTTACCCTGCTGATCAGCTATCACCTTTGTGGCCCTCCTCTAGACCTTCTCCAGCAGGTCAATGTCCTTTTTGAGGTGTGGGCACCAGTACTGAACTCCATACTCTAGATGTGGCCTTACCAGTGACCTGTACAAGGGCAGTATAACCTCCTCTCTCCAACTACTGATCTCCCCCCAGCATCTTGTTTGCCTATGCTGCTGTTTCTTGCACTGCATGGGTGCTTCAGGTCACTAGTGATCATCACTCCCAGGTCCTTCTCCTCCTCTGATGCAGATATTCGGACTCCACCCAGGTAGTACTTTGTCCTGGGATTCTTGGCTCCAATATGCATAACTTTGCATTTCTTGGCATTGAAACCAAGCTGCCAGATCCTGGACCACTTCCTTAGCTTTTCCAGATCTTCCTGTAGGTCCTGTATCCCCTCAGCTGTGTCCACTCTCCCACCGAAGTTGGTGTCATCCGCGAATAGACACATTTTCCCCTTAATGCCATCTCCAATGTCACTGAGGAAGACACTGAACAACACTGGCCCCAGCACCGAGCCCTGCAGGACCCCACCGGTTACCTGTCTTGTGCCAGATAACTCTCCCCCCACAACCACCCTCTGGGTTCTGTCCTTCAGCCAGTCTTCCACCCATCTGGCCACCTTTCCCCCAACCCCGAGATCCACCAACTTCCTGATCAACCTTTTGTGAGGCACAGAGTCAAAGACCTTGCTGAAATCAAGATAGAGGATGTCTACCGCTTGGACCGTCTACTGTCTTAGTGACACAGTCAAAGAAATCTATCAGATTTGTTTGAAACGATCCCAAAGCCCATGCTGCCTCGCATCCTGGAGACCATGCTCCTCTAGATATTCCATCAACCTTTCCTTTAGTATGGTCTCCATGAGCTTGCCCACAATCGAGGTCAGACGGACTGGTCTGTAATTCCTTGAGACCGCTTTTGTGAAGCGGCATTACATATGCTGTTTTCCAGTCCTGCGGTACTACGCCTGTCTCTAGTGAACTATTAAATAGGTCTGCCAGTGGCCCTGCCAGCTCCTCAGCCAGTTCCTTTAGTACACTTGGATGAACTCTGTCCGGGCCTGGTGATTTGTCCACCTTCAATGCCAGCAGCCCCTCCTTCACTCTATCCTCCTCTATCACTACATCTGTGTTCCCCTCCCCCCGCTCCTCTTTTCTCTCCTGAGGCATTGATCCGTCCTTCTCCCTGGTGAAGACGGAACAGAAGTATTCATTTAGTAATCTCTGCTTCCCCCCATTATCCTCAACCTACTCCAATCCTTTTTTGCGCCTAACAATCCCTTCCTTCTTGTCCCTTTTCTCACTTCTATAGTGAAAGAAAGCCTTCTCCCCTTTTTAATTCCTTCAGCTTGCTGCAGTTCCTTCTGTGCCTTTGCCTGCAAGGCGTCCTTTGCCTCACTAGCCAACCTTAGGTAATTTGCCTTATCCACCTCTCTTGGTCTTCCTGAATTTTCTATAGGCCAACCTCTTTTCCCTTACTGCCTGGGCAACCCCAGAACTGAACCAGCTGGGCGCATTAGCCCTTGTGTTCTTACCGAGCCTCACTCATCACGTGGCAACCAGTATTCCTTCATTAATAATGACCACCTTTGGTCCACCCCATATCTGCTCCGATGCACAGCAGATGGCTTCTTATCACTTTGCCATTTTCTGAAGTCCACCCTCCTGAAATCCAGATTTTGGTCTTAGTCGGATACTTTCCCTGCCCATATCCAACTGGAACCACACTATGTAATGGTCACTTCCTCCCAGTGGCTCCCTGACCATTATTTCTTGTACATGCTCCCCATTTGTGAGCACTAGATCAAGAATTGCCTCAGCTCTTGTTGGTTCAGTGGCGCCTGAGTCAGGAACCCACTCTGCAGTCCTTCCAGGATCACTGACTCCTAGCACATGTCGTGGATGGTATGCTCCAGTTCACTTTGGGCAGGGTAGATGTCCCTCATAAGTACCACCTCTCCTTTACCACGCAGCTTCCAATATTTGTGAGCTCAGTTCCCTGTTCCTCTCCTCATTCTGACTAAGTGGTCTATAAACCACCCCCAGCCTCACCTTTCTCTCTCTACTGGACCTTAACTGAACTCATAATGCCTCCACATCCCCTTCCTCCGACTCCTCCCTTGAGCAAGTTATTCCCTCCCTGATATAAACTGCCACCCCTCCCTTTCCCGACTACCGTGTCCCTCCTGTATAGTTTAAATCCAGGGTTCGCAAGGTCCCAGCCATGGTGTGATGTTGCCCAAGTCTCGGTTACTGCAGCTATGTCCATCCTCCTGTCCGCTAATAGTGCCTGCAGGTATTCCATCTTGTTTCCAAGACTCCTTGCATTCAGAGACACCACCCTTCACCTAGAATCTGACTTTCCTTCTCTTCCCTTTATTCTTCTATTCACATTTATCCCCTTTGTGTACACCCTCCATGTACCCTTGTTATGTGTTCCTCACCCCCTCCACCCTTTGCTAACTGTGTTCATGCCCCTTCCACCTCCTTCCTCCAGACCTCTTCCATCATTGTGGGGGGAGGTTCACTGACCTCAACCTCTCACAGTCTAAAGACCTTTATGTCCACTGTCCCCCATTCAGTAGTTTAAATTAAGTGTAGTGGTTATGCATTCCCCAGTTTGTCCCAGAGTACCCTCAAACCCTCCCTACTGAGGTGTAGCCTGTCTGGTGATAAAGAGTGCTTTGTTTGACCAGGTCTCTTCTCAGTCCCCAATACAGATGAAGATCTCCTCCTGCACCACTTCCTCAGCCAGTCATTGAAATCCTCTATTCTTCTTTTCCTGGCTGTGCTGGCCCTTGGTACTGGTATCACCTCTGAGAAGGCCAGTGAACTTCCTTCCTCCCTGAACCTACTCTGCACTACTTTCACCTCCTCCCCAGCTAGGTAGTGGATTCCCAAATGTATAACTCAATTAGGATTTCCTCCAACTTCCCTTATTCTTGGGCCCACCTTCCTGCTGTCATCCCTGGCATACAAACCATTCTCCTGCTTGCATTTGGGTCCCCTTTCCTTGCCCAGTGAATACCTCTAATTATGGAGTCTCCTATGATTGCCATCCTTCCATCCCTGCATCCGTGCTCCTTCCTTTCTTACCTTCGCTACTGGCACCTTCCCCACCTAACTTTGCTCCTCTGCCTGGTAAACTTATCTCCACATCCATATTTATCCCTTAACTGTTTTCCATCTCCCAATCTGCCCTCCCTTTTGACCATCTGTATCCACTTTCAGTTTTCCCTCTCCTCTTCCTTTCCTTTTCTCTCCCTCTCATGATTGATCATGAATGATATAACTGTATAGGTGCTAGATTGGTGGTTCTGATGGGAGATCTAAATTGTGACTGGTTTGGACCAAGGGGGAGACAACTAAGAGAAGCTGTCTCAGTACTTGGGGTAACCCAGCACATTAAAGAGCCCACAGGATTTACCAAGACATCAAAACAGGGTTTTGTGCTGGACTTGTTATTTATATCATCGCAAATTGAAACTGAAAACTCAGGAATCCTTCCTCCTTATCTGGGTGATAACAACCTGATATGGATAAGTATATCCATAACACAAATCCAGAAATTATCTGATTATTCAGTGGGAGGCTGCAATGGGTGATGGTGAGGGGGGAGCTCTCAACTCCAAAGGCCGGTGACGAGTGGGGTACCCCAAGGTTCTGTGCTATGGCCAGTATTATTTGGGCTCTTCATATCAGACACTGCACACGGGGTGGTGAGCAAGGTAAGCCTGTTCGCTGATGACACCAAAATTGGAGCAGTGGTGGATGGAGGGGACGGATGGAAGCAGCTGCAGGGGGACCTAAGCAAGCTAGAGGAGTGGTCAGAGAGGTGGCAGCTGGGGTTCAATGTAAAAAAGTGTAAGGTTATGCACTTTGAGGTGAAGAACCCAAGGACAGAATACTGGTTTTGGCGGGGGGTTAAGCTGAGGATCACTGAGGAGGAGAAGGACCTGGGGGTAATGATAACGTGGACCATGAACAACACTGCCCAGTGCAGGAGAGCGGCTGCAAAAGTGAACAAAATGCTGGGGTACATAGCAAGGGGTTTTTCGTCCAGGCGAAGAGGTGTGATCTTACCCCTCTATAGGTCACACTTAAGAGTATTGTATGCAGTTTTGGAGGACATACCTAAAGCGTGATATCAGGTTACTGGAGGGGGTGCAGAGGAGGACAACAAAGATGATATGTGGAATGGAGGACAGAGACTATGAGAGCAGGCTGGGAGACCTGAATATGTACACTCTGAAGGATAGAAGGGATGGGGGGGACATGGTAGAGACATTCAAGTAACTGAGGGGAATTAATAAGATGGGGCAGATGAAAAAATTACTCACCTTAGTAATGTTGTTTCTTCTAATGGAGTCTTGCTAAATTCTGACATATGCAGTGAGTCCCAACCTTCGAACTGCTCCGGAGGTGAAAGAGTTAACTTTCCATGCCAGGCATGGAATGCTGAGCTCGAGCTTGGTTGAAACTCTGTCTGTTGTTCTTCAAACTCAAACCGTCAGATCTTTACGAGCTAAACTCACTGAGGTCCTGTGTGGAAGCTGTAAACCTACACTAGCCAACTGGCTACTAAACATAAGTACACATTTTTTAGTCCCAAAACAAAGACTCAAGTCAGGAGACCCAAAAAATGAAAAACACAACACCAAGTCACCCCAAGAAAGGAGGAGTGAAAAACAACAAGGTGGGCACCTACTAAGTGCCAACACTGCACTGCCCACCCACATCCCAAAAACAGAGGTTCTGAGAGGGGCAGGGTGGGAGGTCAGAATATAGCAAGACTCCATTAGAAGAAACAACATTACTAAGGTGAGTAATTTTTTCTTCAAACAACATGAAGTCTTACTATATTCTGACATATGCAGACTACAAAACAGTACTTCCATGGAGGAGGGACAGAATCTACTTAGGAAATAGGCACTGAAGCACAGCTGTGCCAAACCGAGCATCACTCCTAGCCTGGATGTCCAGGGAGTAATGCTTGGTAAAAGTGTGAACTGTTTTCCAGGTAGCTGCTTGACATATCTCTAGAATAGGGATGTCCCTGGCAGCAGCCAGGGAAGCAGCTGTACCTCTGGTAGAGTGAGCCCTCAGGCCTGAGGGAGGAACCTTACCCAGTTTCTCATAGCAAAATTGGATACAAGAGACAATCCACCTGGCAATGGATCTTTTAGTGGCAGGTTTCCCTTTACCAACCTCACCATAAGTGAGGAACAGTTGGAGGAGTCAAACCTGTGACCCTTGGTACGCTCTATGTAGTAACTAAGGGCTCTCTTCACATCTAAGCTGTGCAGCCTCCTCTCGCCAGAGGAGGAATGGTCAGTGAAGTACACTGGAAGAGATACAGATTGATTAAGGTGGAAATCTGAAACCACCTTAGGCAAGAACTTCCTGTTAGTCCTGAGGACCACCTTATCTCTATGAAAGGAGATAAAATAAGGCTCCACTGACAAAGCTTGTAATTCACTTATGCATCTGGCAAAAGTGATGGCTACCAAAAACACAGTCTTCCACGTCAAGTACTTAAGCTCTGCTGAAGACAAAGGCTCAAAGGGGGGTTGCATAAGCTGAGCAATGCAAACATTAAGATCCCAGGCGGGGGCAGGGTCCCTGAATGGAGGGTTGGTGTGAAGCAATCCCTTGAAAAACTTGGAGAATACAGGGTGAGCTGAAAGAGAAGAGGGCTTACCTGCTGAAATAAAAGCAGACACAGCTGCCAGATGCACTTTTAAGGTAGCTGGTCTCAGCCACAAGGTATTTAAGTGGACCATATAATCCAGGACTGTGGGTAAATCAGCAAATTCTGGGGAAATATGCTTTCCAGAGCACCATATGGAAAACCTCTTCCATTTGGAATTATAAGTAGCCCTGGTGGAAGGTTTTCTAGAAGCCTTCAGGATATCCATTACACCTTGGGAGAGGTGTAAATCAGCAAACTCTAACTCTTCAAGAGCCAGGCCTTGAGATTGAGAGATTTGAGGTTCAGGTACCAAACCGTCCCCTGAGCACAGGTTAACAGGTTGTGATTCCTGGGAAGACACAGGGGAAGATGGACTGCTAAGGACAGTAGGAGTGGATACCAGGGTTGTCTGGCCCAATCTGGAGCAATCAGGATCATCTTGCAGGGTTGAGATCTGATTTTGATAACACTTGAACAGGAGAGGAGGAGGGGAAAAGCATAGAGAAACTTCCCTTCTCAAGTGAGAACTAAGGCATCCAGAGGGACTGAGCCCAACAATGGGGGCCTGCAGCAAAAAAGAGGAAGTTGGTGATTGTCTGGGGCTGCAAAAAGATCTATCTGCGGGGTGCCCCATCTGGCAAATATCACTTCCAAGACCAGGGGTCAGTGACCATTCGTGATGGCCCTGGGAAATCCTGCTGAGACCATCTGCCAGGACATTGTCCTTGCCTGGGAGGTGAACTGCCGTAAGGGAGGTGTTCAGGGAGTAAGTCAGAGACCACAACTTCATTGCTTCGGTGCACAAGGCCGTAGACCGAGTGCCCCCTTGCTGGTTGCTGTACCACATTGTGGTGGTGTTGTCTGTTCTGACCTGTACAACTTTGTTGTGAACAGATTTGGAAAAGGCTTGAAGTGCAAGAAAAACTGCTCTGAGTTCCAACAGATTGATGTGGAGCAGAGATTCTTGTGGGGACCACAACCCCTGGGTAGTGAGGTCGCCCATGTGAGCTCCCCACCCCAAGAGGGATGCATCTGTAGTAAGGTTTAAGGAGTGAGACTGAGTGGCAAAAGGAACCCCTTGTCTCAGATTGCTCTGATCCTGCCACCACTGTAGGGCCTGGATCAGGGTTCGAGTCACTGGGATCAATTTGGTTAGAGGGTCTTTCCTTTGAGACAAAAGGCTCTCAAATGGAACTGAATGTCCCTCATCTGAAATCTTGCTCCCTGCACTACTGCTGTAGAAGCAGCCATGTGCCCCAGGAGCTGTAGAAAATGCCTTGCTGGTCGAGACACCTGCAGGGTGAATGAGGAGGCCAGAGAGACCAGGTTCCTTGCCCTGTCCAAAGGAAGGAAGGCTCTGGCTTTCTCTATGTTCAGCTCTGCGCCTATGAAGGTGAGGAGCTGGACAGGCTCTAGAACTGACTTTGAAAGATTCAGAAGGAAACCTAGAGAGGTGAGCAGTTGCTGAGTTATCTGTAGGTGTAACTTGACTTGGTCTGGGGACTGGCCTACTATGAGCCAGTCGTCCAGGTAAGGGAAGATGGCAATTTTTGCCTTCTTAGAGAAGCAACTGCTACTGCCAGGCATTTTGTGAATACCCTTGGAGCAGAGGTGAGGCCAAAGGGCATTGCTCTGAACTGGTAATGGCCTGAGGGCAGCTCGAACCTGAGGTACTTTCGATGGGAGCTTCTGATAAGAATATGGAAGTAGGCATCCTTGAGGTCCAGGGACGCTAGCCAGTGCCCTGGCCTTAGAGAGGGTAGAATAATTCCCAGAGTCACCATTTTGAATTTTGGTTTTAAAAGGTGCTTGCTTAAGTATCCGAGATCCAGGATGGGCCGCCATTCTCCTGTCTTTTTTTGGGGTAAGGAAGTACCTGGAGTACAACCCTTTGCCCTGGTGTAGGGGTGGAACCCTTTCCACAGCTCTGAGAGCCAGGAGGGAAGAGACCTCTGCCTCTAGGGCAAGTGCCTCTGGTGGATTTACAGGTGGAAAGGATATGGTTCTCATCTTTGGAAACTTTTTGAAGTTGAGAACCAGTTCCTGGCTTACTACTTCCAGGACCCACTTGTCTGATGTCAGAGACTCCCAGTCCTGGACAAAGTAAGCCAGCCTGCCCCCTACAGGTTGCTGAGAATCAGCCCTGGCAACCCCATCAGGATGCCTGCTTGGCAGGGGCTTTGGGCTGGGGGGTGGAAGCAGGCCTGCTTGTACCCCGTCTGTCTCTCCCTCTAAAGAACCCCCTCTGGGCATAAGCAGAAGAGGAGGCCTGGGCTTGGTAAAAAAAAGCCTATGAAAAGGCCTGCCGCTGCCCCTGGGAAGCTGCCTTTGAAGAGTGACCTGCCATTCTTTGGCCTGTGCACTCCTATAGGTGGTCCTATACTCATCCATTTTCTTCATGTAATTCTCTGTCTGCTCCCCAAACAGGGAATTACCCATAACAGGAAAATCCATGGCCTTAGTCTGGGTATCCTGTGACAGGCTAGTACATCTGAGCCAAGCCATTCTGCGAAGTGCCACAGATGTAGCCATGACTCTTGATGACACATCATTTGAGTCTACTGCAGCATGGAATTGCACCTTGGATGCCTCAATACCATCAGCAGCCACCTTCTCCAGCTCCTTGGCAAGCTGGCCAGGGACCTGTTTTGCTAGAGCCATAACAGTATCCCATCTAGATTTCTGATATCTAGCAACATAAGCCATATAATTTGCCTGTCTGAGTCCCAAGGATGCTGCCATGTACTGTTTCTTAGCCATGGCAGCAATCCTCCTGGAGTCCTTGTCCGGAGGGTGTGAAGCCAAGGGAATATTTGCCTTGTCACAGGCTGCAGCCTGCACTACCCCAACATGGCTGCATTGTTGTGTAGGAACTCCGTATCAGAGCCTGACAATGTGTACCTCTTGTCCATTCTCTTATCCACAGGAGGTATAGTGTGAGGAGTTTAGAATTTTAAATGTCTGTTTCCCAAAAGATTTATGCAAGGGAATAGACAGTCTCCTAGACTCTGGGATATCCATCAATTCCACATAGTCAGGCTCCTCTTGATTATCCACAGCTTCCTCCATAGGGAGCTGGAGGGTTTCAGCCACTTTTTTATAAAACATAAAATGAGAAGGGGACTCAGAAAGCCTAGAAGGAGACACTCCTGAAGGTCTGTCTGGGGAGATGTCCGGGTCAATGGGCACATCCAGACTTTCAAATCCACATTCACTCTCCTCATACTCCTCTTCCCCCTCCTCCGGTTCATAATATTCTCTAAATCATACTCTTGAACCGTGGAACCGCAACCAGACGCTTACCTGATGGTGCCGGTTCGGTCGGAACCGGGGAAAGCGACTGGACAATTTTAATTGCTTTGGCTATTTCTTCAGCAGTTGGAGAGGAAAATTTTGGCTCCACACCAGCTGATATCCTAGTCCTTTTTGCTGGAACTGACTCCTCAGAGTCGGTTCTCCTTTTGGCCAAGGAAGTCTCGCCCTGGTCAGAGGGCACTCCCTCTGGTTCGGTTGGAACCGAACCGGGCTGGCCATCCGGTTCAGCGGACTTTTTGGCCTCCCTTTCCCTGAGCCTACCAACTCTTTTTTCCAGGGTAGCTGCAGGAAAATTTTTACAAATCTGGCAGTCTGCATTGAGGTGGTCAAACCCCAGACAATAAACACAGGTGGTGTGGGGTCAGCCTTGGCAAAGACTTCCCCACACACTGCAGTGTTGAAACCCAGTGGGCCGGTTTTCTTTTGGGTTTCTCAGATGAGTGCCAGTCTAACCAAACTTACCCGTTTATGGCAATCCGCCAGGTAAGACCCTCTTATCGGTTCCCAACCGTGTCACGTGGTCGTGGAAAAACGTAATAAAACTGCTTTTTAGAACCGATAAGAACCGTAACCACATTCTAAATCACAGATTAAGATATTTTGAATAACCTGATCGGTTCAAACCGAACCGATAAACCGTTACAAGTTCCACACAGAAGAGAATTAATGTAAACCTATCTAATACTCACAAATACCACAGACAGAGCTTGAACCGACCGGTTATGGTTTAAATTCGGTCGAAAACCGAGGAAAAACAATACTTTAACCGACAAAATGAACCGAGCAGAAGGAGAAATCTCAGGAGCAACTGTTCAGTGAGGCGGAATAAAGAATCTGACGGTTTGAGTTTGAAGAACAACAGACAGAGTTTCAACCGAGCTCGAGCTCAGCGTTCCATGCCTGGCATGGGAAGTTAACTATTTCACCTCCGGAGCAGTTCGAAGGTTGGGACTCACCAGGGGTCTTTAAGTTAAGGAGGGGGAGGGACACCAGGGGGCATGGACTAAGAATAGAGGGGGGAAGATTTAGGAGGGAAATGAGGAGATACTATTTCACAGAGAGGGTGGCTGCACAATGGAACTCACTACCAGAATGGGTGGTATTATGTAAATCTGTGAACAGCATCAAAAGGGCATGGGATAGGGGAACAGGGAGAGTGAGGGTGGGAAAGGTGGGGGTGGTAGTGGGATGACAAGGGAGGGTGGGGCATGCAAACTAGGGGTGCTAGCTGCACACTCGAGCAGACTTAGATAGACCAGATGGTCTGTTTCTGCTGCCACATTCGTGTGTTCGTAACCACAACTGGGTTAGAGATACGAGAAGGTTCTCTGAGGATAGATTCTTACAAAGTGTTAATGTGGAAAGATGGGAGAGATGTAACAATACCAGACTTGGACCAATCGCTAAACTATTTTGTAGAGCCCTTAGAAATATTTCTATACACATGCCCACGATGTAAACAAAAAAGTAAAATAGCTAAGTTACCCTGGATAAATGAGATAATTTTAAAACAAATTAGAGTCAAAACTAGAATCTGGAAGAAGGCTAAAAAGACGAAGCAAGATTGTGACTGGGAACTTTTTAAAAGTAAGAGAAATGAGTGTAGAAAGTAGATTAATAAAACTAAATCTTTGTATTACAAGAAAAAAATGGAGTGCAATAAAGACCCACGGAAGTTCTGGCAAACTATAAATTATTTGTTAAATCCAGGTGGAAACGATACATTAAAGAAACTGAATTTATAAGTTGGAGATAAAATGAGAGAGAAACCAAAAGAAGTTACAGATGTCTTAAATCAATATTTTATTGACCTCCCAGATTGTTGTATAACAGATGATACAAAGATTCAGGGGAAAGAAGATGAAACCCAAAATCAGACAAATGGAAATTACGTATCAACCGTAATTCTGATCTTTCGGTGTATCTTCACCATTCATCACCTTTGGATTCTGGCCGGAGATCATGACCCCACGGGAGCTTTTTTTTTTTTTTTGGGGATTGGCGGAGTCGACGCATCATTGATGCCGCCCTCAAGGCCGACACACTGCCTGGCGCTCACGGGTTGGTCATTAGGTGTTGTCGACTCTGCCCTCCCGCCAGTTCTGAGTTGCAGTAGAGTAACAGAAGGGTTGGGAGGAGGGAAAAGGAAGTCCAAGGGACAGACAAAGGAAAAGATATATAAACTGAAAGGAGAAATAAATGACTGAGAGGACAGAATAAGTTTGGAAAACTAAGGAATTGGGTAGGGCCCCAATCTCTGGAAGAAGAAAAGGAGGGTTAAGATTTAGAAATAAGGATGCGAGTTGGGGGAGAAGGAGAAAGGCAACACACCCTGGAATCTTGACCTGTCTCCAGATTGTATAGGAACTGAAGGAGTAGCCAAAGGCTAACTGCCAGAATTCAAGGCACAGAATCACTGGCAATAACTGCAACATAAGCAGAATCGACTATTCTGGAAGAAAAACATGATACAGGGATATCTCCCCCAAAAGAAATTGTTGGTATAAGAAACCTAGTTTCTTAAATTAGTTTGAGGCTGTGTCAAAGGACAAGGAAATCAAGATAAGTTGACGGGGATAAGGCGAGAAAGGAGGTCAACTACCAACTCCCACCCCACAGGGGGTGGAGCCGAGGGACTGAAGGAGTGCCCCCCATCCTGACCACTCTACCCCTAGAGAAAATGATCCCCCTATGTGCCCCAAGTCACCCCCCCCCGACTAAACATAAAGGAGGAAGCACAGAGAGGGAAGGGGACCCAGAGACTGAGGCCCCGGGGGGATGGAGGCGGATTGTAATGAATGGTGAAGATACACAGAAAGATCAGACTTACGGTAGGTATGTAATTTCCATATCTTATCTGTGTCAATCTTCACCATTCATCATCTTTGGGTGAGTGCCGAGCCCCCAAAGGGGCCCTAACCCTAAAGGGCTAAGTCCCTTAGCTCTCAGTGGATGGCACACCAAGAGAGAGAGAGAACCTTCATGGGCCTGGAGAGGCCCGAGAATGGGGAGAGTGAGACGGGGACTCCTCGGAAGGAGTAGGAAGCTGCCCCGACAGAAGTCATCTCACCGTATGGGAGAAAGATGGGTTTTCTGGTAGGGGGGAGGAAATCACCCTACCGCCGGCCAAGGGTGACAACCGGAAAGACGCAGCCATGCCATCCACCTAGTGCAGATCACTGTCCCTACAACCCTGGAAGCTACCTCATTGGTGTCGTAAGATGACCTCCGCTAGGTGACTTGCTAGTTCCACGCCACGTGCAGAGAGTGCAATGGCTTGTTTGGTTATCTTCCTGTCAGGCAAAGCAGGAGTTGACTCAGCCTGGACCACAGGAACCTATCATAGGTAGCATAGTGGGCCTGATGTGCTGGAAATAGAGAGCAGCAACTGTGCAGAGTAGAACATCCTCCTCCCCAGAAGTCAAAACCGTGAGAATCTCGATCTGAGGGCCGGTCATGGTGAGGGCACAGCCCATCAGGAGTGTCCAGCTGCATCAATCCTGACTGAGGATGAGGATAAGAACCTGAAGACTGGAGGTGCACAATACCACTGGCAGAGATCCCTACTGGCTGGGACTCCGAAAAGGGTCTCTGCCAGAAATGCAACGACCCCTCCCGGAAAGGAGCAGCCAGGGGGTCACCACAAGTGTGTCCGCACTGAAATCACCGAGAAAGGCGTGCGTCGAGTGCGCTGGATTGTGCTGCATGGGTGGGGTGATGTGCAGGTCCTCCAACAGCCTCATGAGGAATCGCTGATACTCTGTGAGATCAGCAACTGGGGAGATGTGGAAGACAGTTCCTCTCTCCCAGAAGAGGGGGATGAGGAGTCAGGGGACCTCAAGAGTTCAGAAGCTGGCTGCTCAGGGGGAGGTTGAAAAACCCCTCTGTCCATAGCCCTGGCATAAGTGGGAAATTGAGCAGCCACAGCTCTGAACTGCTCCCAGGAGAGAGGACCGTTAGGACCAAAAATACCTGGGAGCGCAGGAGAATGTGGCAGAGGAGAAGGGGCAGAGCCGACAACAGGAATCGGCTGTCCTCCGCCTGGGCTAGGGAGCGCATTAGGAGCCCTAAGGAAAGAAGGAGCTCCGGAAAACTCCACAGCCGACAGCTGGTCAACCAAACTGGAACTGCCTTGGCTGTGCCCTGAAGAATCCCCCCTGTGAGGTGACCGGGGCCGTGAAAGTCCAGAAGGACGGTCCCCCACCTCCAAAGAATGGGGCCCTCTCGGGGGAACCAAAAGGGAAGGGCGGAGAGCCGAGCAATGACTTCTCCCAGAGCTCAGGTGGGTTCCAAAAAAAGGCCGCTGCACGGAACCCATACTCCTCGACCCCTCAGAATCCGAAAGTGACCTCCTCCTCGAAAGAACCAGCCTAGGCAGCTGGCAACCCTGGTCGGCCCCCGAAGAGGCTATCCAGGGAGCAGCACCCTCCCCTCCAGTGGGTGCTCCGATCGGCCCCAAAGTTGGGCGATCCAGGCACACCACCTGAGGGGGTACCACTACTGAGGGGTCAGAAAACCCAAAGAGACCAGGTTGCAGAGCAATGGTGGCCTGCACCACTGCCTGCTGGTTAGCACCCCTGACCCTGGTCCCAGGAGCAATTGTTCTCTCCTCAGAAGAGGTCTGGTTCCGGCCTGCCGAGGACACTACCAAGGTGTCCACATGAGCAGCCAACTCCAAAGAGTCAGACTGCCTGCCTGACTCAGAATCCGATTCCCCCTCCGAGGAGGTGGAGACCAAAGTTCTGTGCCAAACGGTGCATGGATGTCCACTGCCATCCCGAGTGAAAAGGGCACCAGACCGAGTAACTGCACTAGAATCGGAGCGGAGGCCCTCAGTCGCACTGCGAACGGTGTGGTGGAAGGACATGGCGCCGCCGACAGCAGCAGCATCGGAGTCGGGGCCTGTCCCGGCCCACAATGCCGCAAGCGGCGCTGAGGCCAGCGATGGCTCCGACCGCGCTCTCAGCACCGCGAATGGCACTGAGGTCGGAAACCCCCAAGGCACCGTGTTCTCGCTTGCTGCCGCAAGAGGCTCCAGAGCTGGACACGGCACTGCGAGCAGCGCCGTGGCGAGAAATGGCAAAGGACGGCACCATAGGGCCTCCCACAGCACCGCCACCACCACTGGCGCCATGAACAGAGCCAAGAGCAGCAACAGCGCTGACCCAGGCCTTCTGAGCCGAGTGTACCACACCGGGGGAGCCTTCACCCCCGAGGGGGTGATTGCCAAGGCGGTGCCTCCCGCCCGTCCCTCAAGAGGAATGGACTGGGCCTCCTGCACCATGGAAGGGGCTTCTGCAACGGCAAGGCTACAAGAAGCAGAAGCCCCTCCTCCTCCTCGGTCCATGTAGAACCAGGAGGGGACCTGGAGGAAAGGCAGAGAGAACGTGGCTTGGCCCGATGAGTGCACGCCCGTCCCCCGAAAACTGGTGGAACTTGTCCAACTTTCCATGCATGTTGTTTGACGACACGATGGTACATGGAGAAGCAGGTATTGCACCTAACCCATGTCGCAGGTAGCGGCCAAGACACGCAGGGGCAACGGTCATGCTGGTCGGGTGACAGAATACTTATGGCAGCACAGGCACCGACACATAGGGGCCATCCCGTCTTCAGAGTTTTCTTGCCCCCAACCGAGGACATGACCTACGGACAAAAGAGCATCAAACAAGACCCGATGTCAAAATAAAATAAGGAACAGTCTTACCAGGCGACGTCGAATGGAGTGAAACTGAACCGGCAGGAACGAAGATATATAGAGTCGACGGACTGCAACATGGAGTTGAAGGTTTTTGAAACACAACAGGCCTCTCAGAAGTTTTCGGAGCTACCCACGAGGTGCAACCTCAATGGCGAGAGACAAAGAACTGGTGGGAGGGCGGAGTCGACAACACCCAACGGCCAACCCAGCCACGCCACGCAGTGTGGCCTAGAGGGCAGCCGATGGTGCGCCGACTCTGCCCATCAAAAAAAAAAAAAGCTTCCTGGGGTCATGACCTCCAGCCAGAACCCGAAGGTGATGAATGGTGAAGACGAAAAAATTACTCACCTTAGTAATGTTGTTTCTTCTAATGGAGTCTTGCTATATTATGACAACTGCAGTATGACCGCAGGTTAGAACTGCTCTGGAGGTGAAATAGTTAACTTTCCATGCAGGCATGGAACTTAGAGCGCGAGCTCGGTTGAAAACTCTGTCGGTTGTGCTTCAAAGGTAAACTGTCAGATCTTTATGAGCTAAAACTCACTAAGGTTCTGTGTGGAAGCTGTAAACCTACACTAGCCAACTGACTACTAACATAAACACTCATTTTTTGGTCTAAAACAAAGACTCAAGTCAGGAGACCCAAAAATGCAAAAACTCAACACCAATTCACCCAAAAGGTAGGTGAGAAACAACAAAGTTGGGCATCAAAAAGTACCAGCCATGTACTGCCCACCCACATCCCAAAACAGAGGTTCTGAGAGGGCAGGCAGGAGGAGGTCATAATATAGCAAGACTCCATTAGAAGAAACAACATTACTAAGATGAGTAATTTTTCTTCAAACAACAGAAAGTCTTGCTATATTATGACAATTGCAGACTACACAGCAGTACCCCCAATGGAGGAGGGACAGAACCTACTTAGGAAATAGGCTCTGAAGCACGGCTGTGCCAAACCGAGCATCACTCCTAGCCTGGATGTCCAAGGAGTAATGCTTAGTAAAAGTGTGAACTGTTTTCCAGGTAGCTGCTTGACATACTGTATTTCTAGAATAGGAATGTCTCTGGCAGCAGCCAGAGAAACAGCTGTACCTCTGGTAGAGTGAGCCCTCAGGCCTGAGGGAGGAACTTTACCCAACTTCTCGTAGCAGAATTGGATACAAGAGACAATCCACCTGGCAATGGATCTTTTAGTAGCTGGCTTCCCTTTCCCAACTTCGCCATAGGTAAGGAACAGTTGGAGGGAGTCAAACCTATGACCCTTGGTACGCTCTATGTAGTAACTAAGGGCTCTTCTACATCTAGGCTGTGCAGCCTCCTCTCCCCAGAAGAAGTGGTCAGTGAAGTACACTGGAAGAGAAATTGATTGATTAAGGTGGAAATCTGAAACCACCTTAGGCAGGAACTTTCTGTTAGTCAGAAGGACCACCTTATCTCTGTGAAAAGATAAACTCCTGCTCCACTGACAACACTTGTAATTCCTTATCGTCTGGCAGAGGTGATGGCTACCAGAAACACTGTTTTCCAAGTCAAGTACTTGAGCTCAGCTGAAGACAAGGGCTCGAAAGGGGGTTGCATAAGCTGAACAATGCAAACATTAAGATCCCAGGCAGGGGCAGGATCTCTGAATGGAGGGTTGGTGTGCAACAACCCTTAAAAAAACTTGGAAAGTACAGGATGAGCTGAAAGAGAAGAGGATTTACCTGCTGAAATAAAAGCAGACACAGCTGCCAAGTGCACCTTGAGGGTAGCTGGTCTCAGCCCCAAAGAATTCAGGTGGACCATATAATCCAGGACTGTGGGTAGATCAGCAGAGACTGGGAAATATGCTTTTCCGAGCACCATATGGAAAACTTTTCCATTTGGAATTGTGGGTAGCCCTGGTGGAAGGCTTCCTTGAGGCCTTCAATATATCCATTGCACTTGGGAAAGGTGTAAATCAGCAAACTCTAACTCTTCAAGAACCAAGCCTTGAGATTGAGAATTTGAGATTGGTACCAGACCCTTCCCTGGGCACAGGTTAACAGATTGTGATTCTTGGGAAGGCACAGGAAAGATGGACTGCTAAGACAGGAGTGGATACCAGGGCTGTCTGGCCCAATCGAGACTATCAGAATGACTTTGCAGGATTGGGATCTGATTTTGACTAGCACTTTGAACAGGAGAGGAAGGGGGAAAGGCATAGAGAAACTTCCCTCCCAATTGAGGCTAAGGCATCCAGCAGGAGAGAGCCCAACACTGGGGCCTGCAGCAAAAAGAGGAAGTTGGTGATTGTCTGGGGCTGCAAAAGATCTATCTGCGGGTGCCCCATCTGGCAAATACTACTCCCAAGACCAGGGATCCAGTGACCATTCGTGGTGGCCCTGGGAAATCCTGCTGAGAGCATCTGCCAGGACATTGTCCTGCCTGGGAGGTAAACTGCCGAAGAGAGGTGTTCAGGAGTAAGCCAGAGACCACAATCTCATCGCCTGGTGCACAAGGTCGTAGGACTGAGTGTCCCTTGTTGTTGATGTACCACATTGTAGTGGTGTTGTCTGTCTGACCTGAATACTCTTGTTCTGAACAGATTTGGAAAAAACTTGAAGTGCTAGAAAACTGCTCTGAGCCCCAACAGGTTGATGTGGAGCAGGGATTCCTGAGGAGACCACAGACCCTGGGTGGTGAGGTCACCCATGTGAGCTCCCCAGCCCAAGAGGGACGATCTGTAGTAAGGATTAGAGAATGAGACTGAGTGGCAAAGGAACCCCTTGTCTCAGGTTGGTCTGATCCTGCCACCACTGTAGGGCTTGGATCAGGGTTGAGTTACTGGGATCAACTTGGTAAGAGGATCCTTTCTTTGAGACACAAAAGGCTCTCAAATGGAACTGGATGTCCCTCATCTGAAATCTTGCTCCTGCACAACCGCTGTGGAAGCAGCCATGCGACCTAGGAGCTGCAGAAAATGCCTTGCTGGCCGGGAGACCTGCTGGGTAAATGAGGAGGTCAGGGAGACCAAGGTCTTTGCCCTGTCTAGGGGAAGGAAAGCCCTGGCTTCTTGTGTGTTCAGCTCTGCGTCTATGAAGGTAAGAAGCTGGACAGGCTCCAGAACTGACTTTGAGAGATTCAGAAGGAAACCTAGAGAGGTAAGCAGTTGCTGCGTTATCTGGAGATGTAATTTGACCTGGTCTGGGGACTGGCCTACTATGAGCCAATCGTCCAGGTAAGGAAAGATGGCAATCTTTTGCCTGCTTAGGAAGGCAACTGCTACTGCCAGACATTTGGTAAATACCCTTGGGACAGAAGTGAGGCCGAACTGGTAGTGGCCTGAGGGCAGCTCGAACCTGAGGTGCCTTTGATGGGACCCTCTGATGGGAATATGGAAGTAGGCATCCTTGAGGTCCAGGGAAGCTAGCCAGTCCCCTGGCCTTAGAGAGGTAGGATAATTCCCAGAGTCACCATTTTGAACTTTGGCTTTAAAAGGTGCTTGTTTAAATATCTGAGATCCAGGATGGGCTGCCATTCTCCTGTCTTTTTTGGGGTAAGGAAGTACCTGGAGTACAAACCTTTGCCCTGGTGTAGGGGAGGAAACCTTTCCACAGCTCTGAGAGCCAGGAGGGTAGAGACCTCTGCCTCTAAGGCAAGAGCCTCTGATGGAGTTGCAGGTGGAAAAGATCTGGTTCTCAGCTTTGGAAATTTTGAAACTGAGAACCAGTCCTGGCTTACTACTTCCAGGATCCACTTGTCTGATGTTAAAGACTTCCAGTCCTGGACAAAGTAAGCCAGCCTGCCCCTACAGGTAGAGGAGAATCGGCCTGGCAATCCCATCAGGGTGCCTGTTTGGCAGGGGCTTTGGGCTGAGGGTGGAAGCAGACCTGCTTGTACCCGTCTGCCTCTTCTCTAAAGAACCCTCTGAGCATAGGCGGAGGAGGAGGAAGCTTGGCTTGGTAAAGGCCTATGAAAAGGCCTGCCCCTGCCTCTAGGAAGCTGCTTTTGAGGGTGGCCTGCTTTCCTTGGCCTGTGCACTCCTATAGGTGGTCCTATATTCATCCATTTTCTTCATGTAATTCTCTGTTTGCTCCCCAAACAGAGAATTTCCACAAGGAAAATCCATGGCCTTAGACTGGGTATCCTGAGACAGGTAGTACATCTGAGCCAAGCCATCCTGAAGTGCCACAGATGTAGCCATGACTCTTGATGAAACATCACTAGAGTCCACTGCAGCATGAAATTTCACCTTGGATGCCTCAATACCATCCAAGCCACCTGTTCCAGCTCCTGGCAAGCTGGTCAGGGACTTGTTTTGCTAGGGCCAGCACAGTATCCCATCTGGATTTCTGGTACCTAGCAGCATAAGCCATATAATTTGCTTGTCTGAGCCCCAAAGATGCTGCCATGTACTGTTTCTTTGCCATAGCATCAATCTTCCTGGAGTCCTTCTCAGGGGGGTGTGAAGCTAGGGGAATATTAGCCTTGTCACAGGCTGCAGCCTGCACTACCCCCACATGGCTGCATTGCTGAGTGAGGAAATCAGTGTCGGAGCCTGATAAGGTATACCTCTTGTCCATCCTTTTATCCACAGGAGGTATAGTGTGAGGAGTTTTTAAAACTTTTACTGTCTGTTTCCGAAAAGATTTATGCAAAGGAATAGACAGTCTCCTAGACTCTGGAATATCCATCATTTCTACATAGTCTGGCTCCTCCTGGTCATCAACAGCTTCCTCAACAGGGAGCTGGAGAGTTTCAGCAACTTTTTTTTATAAAACATGAAATGAGAAGGGGACTCAGAAAGTCTTGGAGGAGAAACCCCTAGGGGTCTATCTGGAGAGATGTCCGGATCAATGGGCACATCCAGATCTTCAAAACCATATTCACTCTCCTCATATTCCTCTTCCCCCTCCCCCGGTTCATAAAAATCATAATCTTGAACCGGTGGAACCGGCTGAACCGAACGCTTACCAGAAGGTGTCCGTTCGGTCGGAACCGGAGAGAGAGACTGGACAATTTTAATTGCTTTAGCTATTTCCTCAGCAGTTGGGGAGAGAACTTTTGGCTCTAAACTAGCTGACTTTCTAGCCCTTTTTGATGGAACCGGCTCCTCAGAACCGGCTCTTCGTTTGCCCGAGGAAGTATCGCCCTGGTCAGAGGGCACTCCCTCCAGTTCGGTTGGTACCGAACCGGGCTGGCCATCCGGGTCAGCGGACTTTTTGGGCCTCCCTTTCCCTGAGCCTACCAACTCTCTTATCTATGGTGGCAGCAGGGAAATTGTGACAAATCTGGCAGTCTGAATTGAGGTGGTCAAACCCCAGACAATAGACACATGTGGTGTGTGGGTCAGCCTTAGCAAAAGCTTCCCCACAAACACTACAGTGTTGAAACCCAGTGGGTCCGGTTTTTCTTTTGGGTTTCTCAGACATAATGCCAGCCTAACCAACTTGCCCGTTTATGGCAATCCACTAAGCAAGACACCCTTATCGGTTCCCAACCATGTCACGGGTCGTGGAAAAACGTAATGAAATCCGTTTTTTTTAGAACCGATAAGAACCGGGAACCGCACTCTAAAAAAGGGCTAGTAGATTTAAATACAACCTGATCGGTTCAAACCGAACCGATAACAAATTACAAGTTCCACACAGAAAAACTAATGTAAAACCTATCTATTACTTACATTACCACAGACAGAGCTTGAACCGATCGGTGCTTAGTTTAATTTGCTAAAACCGAAAAATAATACTTTTAAACCGACAAAATGAACCGAGCAGAAGGAGAAATCTCCAGAGCGACTGTTCAGTGGGCGGAGTAAAGAAATCTGACAGTTTACCTTTGAAGCACAACAGACAGAGTTTTCAACTGAGCTCGCGCTCTAAGTTCCATGCCTGCATGGAAAGTTAACTATTTCACCTCCGGAGCAGTTCTAACCTGCGGTCATACTGCAATTGTCATAATATAGCAAGACTTCATGTTGTTTGAATGACACAGATAAGATCTATTCTACCACCATTTAGATTCAGAATACTTAAAATATCTGAGGTTTATAAAGATCTAAAGAATATAAACATTCATAAATCAACAGGTCCGGATGATATAGATGGAAAGTTACCTAGGATGGCAGCATACCAAATAACACGCCTGGTCAGATATTCAAAACTTTGTGCTGGGCGCAAACCGTCTGCGCAGGGTTAGCACCGGGTTTGCGCGGGTTCACTAAATTCAAAAGGTCAAATAGCGCAGGCAAACTGCATTAGTGCTGAGCAAAAGTATGATGTATGCAAGGGGCAAACTGAGGGTGTGTGTACATGAATACAGATGCAATGTTATATTCAGCGCATTAGCGCCACGCAGTGTTTTTGTGCAACTTAATGCGACAGTTTGCACGGTGCAAATCACCCCCCAGGAAAAGGTAGTCTTAATCCTGGGCAAACCAGCTTTGTGTGACTTTGTGGCTTTGCGTGACCCTAACCAGTAAATATTAAACACGAAAAGAAACCAGACATGAAAGAAACATGCTGCACATGAGTGGCACCTCCTCGATACTATCATCTACCACGGTCCCACCATGCCAGACAGTAAGTGGTGGCCCGGTGCCTAATGGACACACCATGGCAGTGTGTCCATGCAGCACACACCTTCAGACCACCCTTCGATGGACACCAGCAAATCCAGCACACACACACATGCAGCACTAGGGGCATGGAGGTGTTGAGGGAGGTGTACAGGTGGCCAGTCTGCACCACATACTGGGTGCTGCCACAAGGCTGGGAAATGCCATGCAGTGCAAATGGTCCAGTGTTGGGAATACTCAACACCAGTGTGCCTGTCTGATGGCACGTGCCCCCCAGCCACATACCACACATCTGTACAGGCAGCACAGCACACAGCCAGCCATTTATACGCCACTGTGAGTATCCCATGCCAGTGGTGAAGCGTCTGTGTGTCGCACAACAGCATAACAGTAAAGTCCACTGTCAGTGCACATCTGCAAGATGGGCCTGTCACTGTGTAAAGTGCAGCGGTCATTGATGCCCTACACACCATAGGCATTGCTGTGTCCCTCACACCACTGGTCTCATTGTTACTGTAGTGTCCGCTGTGCATTGCAGCAAGAACTACAGTTTGACAATTGCATGCAGCACCATCACCTGTTCCTGTGCTGAGCAGTCTCCTGGGGCAAAGTATTCTATGTGGTTCTGTACAAATGTAGCCTGCAGCTACCAGCATGCACTTCCACATTGACCTACAGGTGGAGCTGTGGGCAGACTCAGCCAGCACCTGTACTTCCAGACTGACCTACAGGTGGAGCTGTGGGACCCTGCAATAGCACTGGGCAAACTGCATGCAAATCAGGACATAATGAGATGCTACTCTGGATGTTTGCCCACAGACTGCCTTAGTAGGCTCATTTGCATGTTACTTTTGAATATGGCAAATGTTTGCCGCGGGCAAATGTGATAGCACCGGGCAAACGGCTTAGCTCCACGCAAAACCTGCGCAAATGTGTCTGTGCCACATGAACGTTTCGGAAATATGGTACATCTCTGCAGAATTTCACATGCGCTGGTGCTTGCAGCTTTCATGAATCCACGCCTTTGCTAGCACACACACATTGGCCACATAGTTCACCTTTATCTTCCTTCACGTCACTGTGCACTGCGCTGCTGTTGTGGTTTGCACTTCCTGGTTGCTATATTCAGAGCTATCTTATTTCTCGAGCCTATTTTGCATTGTACTCCCAGTCCAGTTGCCGGCTTCCCTTATGCTATATTCAGCAGGTTTAGCACCAGGGCTATCCCCTTTGAATATAGCGGGCTATTGGGTCTGGGCTAATTTAGTCCCTGGGCAAAGTTTTGAATATCAGGCCCATAGTTACTTACCTGTTTAACTGGAGTTTGAAAATGGGTCATTTTCCTCAGATTTGGGAAAAATAGCAAGATAATTCCAATATTTAAGGGTGGAAATGCTTTTGAATTAAATAACTACAGACCAATAGCTTTGTTGCCTATCATGTCTAAACATCTGGAAAGACATGTTCATACTCAATTAGTGGAATATATAGACAAACACAGTATATTGACGCCTTTCCAGTCCAGATTCAGGAAAGGTTTTTCGACTACATCAGCCCTGTTGGAACTTAACAATCTAGTTTGTACATTCCTGGATTCCGGACTGGAGACTGCTGCAATTTATGTAGATTTATTGAAAGCCTTTGACCTGGTGGACGGACCACTCTTGCTGAATCAGATGGAAGCCCTGGGAATTGTGGATGGTCCTTGGAGTTGGTTTCCATCCTACCTGGAGGACTGCACTCAAAAGGTATTTGTTTCTGGAAGTTTGTCAATCTCAAACAGACGAGAAGAGGTGCATCAGGGTCAATTTAGGACCCTGTCATTTTTGCTGTTTTGCAATGATCTATCTAAATCAGTGCGGTACTCCCAGGTGAGGCTGTATCGGATGACACCATCCTGACTGTCTCTGGAAATAGTGTCCAGGGCCTCCAACTAAAGTTACAATCTGACTTGACAGTTTGAGGGAGTGGTTCACTAGATCAAGGCTCTTAATAAACAGCAAAAAACGAAGTTGATGTAATTTGCTCCTAAAAGAATACTGACCAGATTAAGATAGAAATAAATCAAAATGAGTGTTTAGAGCCAGTAAATAGCTATTGCTATTTGGGGTCATTCGAACACTCATGTGACCTTTGAAAACCATACAAGTTCAATAATTGGTAAAGTAAACAAAAAACTTGGTATGTAATGCCGTACAACAATTTTTTTAAATAAGGATGATCAAAAAATATTGGCAGAGCAATTAATTATTCCAACTTTGACGTATAGTGAACTAGTCTGTCGGACAACAAATAAAAATTTGTTGGACAGACTACATAAAACTCAGTACAGAATAGCCAGGTATATCTTAAAATGTAAAATGAATACACACCACTGTCTTATGTTGACCACACTTAATTGACAAACTTTGCAGATAAATCATATAAAAACTTGGTTGAAAACAATATATAAATATCAGAATTCTTATCCTGAACACTACATCACTAAAGCAATATTTGACAGAGATAGAAATGTTTTCCAAGCTTCCAAAAGATCTGTTCATGGAAATAAAATAACATTGCCTAAGATCAAAAACAAATTTGGTATCAGAACTTTGCGCTCACAGGCAGCAAAAGTCTGGAATGTACTACTTTATACAGCTCGAATGTCACCTTCTTACGGGATATCAAGGCAGAAGCAGGAAACTACAGACCTGTTAGTTTAACCTCAGTGGTAGGGAAAATGATGGAATCACTTCTGAAGGAAAGAATTGCTGAGTATCTAGAGGCCAGAGGGGCACAGGACCCAAGGCAGCATGGATTCACAGCGGGAAGGTCATCCCAGACAAATCTGATAGATTTCTTTGACTGGGTGACCAAAGTAGTAGATCAGGGAGGGCTGTGGACATGGCCTACCTAGACTTTAGCAAGGCATTTGACACAGTCCCACACAAAGATTAATATACAAGTTAGCCAGCCTGGGAGTGGTCCCAAGATGACAACCTGGGTAAAGAATTGGCTGGAGAATAGGACACAGAGAGTAATAGTAAATGGAGTCCACTCTGAAGAAATGGGGGTTACTAGTGGGGTACCGCAGGGTCAGTATTAGGACCAGTCCGCTTCAATGTCTTTATAAGCGACATTGCAGAGGGACTGGAAGGAAAAGTATGTCTCTTTGCAGAGAAGGGACTTGGCAAGGTTAGAGGAATGGTCAAATGTATGGCAGCTTAGATTCAATGCTAAGAAGTGCAAGGTAATGCACCTGGGAAACAAAAACCCAGGGGAAGAGTACACAGTGGGGGGTGAGATACTAACAACATCAAAAATGGAAAGGGACCTGGGGGTAGTCATATCAGATGACCTAAAGGTGGGCAAGCAATGTGAGAGGGCAGCAAGGAGGGCTGGGGGGATACTGGGATGCATAGGGAGAGGCATCACCAGTAGAAAACAGGAAGCTATTATCCCTCTGTACAGACAGTTGGTGAGATCCCATCTGGAGTACTGCGTGCAGTTCTGGAGACCCAATCTCCGCAAAGACATAGACAGGATGAAAAAATTACTCACCTTAGTAATGTTGTTTCTTCTAATGGAGTCTTGCTATATTATGACTATTGCAGTTTGTCCCACCAATGCAGGGCATAGAACTTAGAGCGTGAGCTCGGTTAGAAAAGCTCTGTCTGGGCTATTCCAAACTGAAACTGTCAGATCTTTACGAGCAAAACTCACTAAGGTTCTGTGTGGAAGCTGTAACCTACACTAGCCAACTGGCTACTTAAATATTAACACATTTTCCTTGTCCCAACACCAAGACTCAAGTCAGGGGACCAGAAAAAGATAAGATAAGAATATAAGATAAAATAAAACACAACACCCAAACACCCCAAAAAAGAAGGGGTGGAAAACATAAAAAGGGGCATCAATAAGTGCCAACAGTGGACTGCCCACCCCATACCCAAAGTAGAAGTTCTGAGAGGGGCAGGCTGGGGGAGGTCATAATATAGCAAGACTCCATTAGAAGAAACAACATTACTAAGGTGAGTAATTTTTTCTTCAAACAACATGAAGTCTTGCTATATTATGACTATTGCAGACTACACAGCAGTACCTCCATGGAGGAGGGACAGAACCTACTTAGGAATAGCTCTGAAGCACGCTATGCCAAACCGAGCATCCTCCTGGCCTGGATATCCAGGGAGTAATACTTGGTGAAAGTGTGTACTGTTTTCCAAGTAGCTGCTTGACATATCTCTAAGATAGGGATGTCTCTGGCAGCAGCTAGAGACGCAGCCATACCTCTGGTAGAGTGAGCCCTCAGGCCTGAGCGGGAACCTTACCCAGTTTTGATAGCAAAATGGATACAAGAGACAATCCACCTGGCAATGGATCTCTTAGTGGCAGGTTTCCTTTCCCAACCTCACCATAAGTGAGAAATAGTTGGAGAGAGTCAAACCTGTGACCCTTAGTACGCTCTATGTAGTAACTTAGGGCCCTCTTAACATCTAAGCTGTGCAACCTCCTCTCACCAGAGGAGGAATGGTCAGTGCAGAACACTGGAAGTGAAATAGATTGATTAAGGTGGAAATCTGAAACCACCTTAGGGCAAAAACTTCCTGTTAGTCCTGAGGACCACCTTATCCCTGTGAAAGGAAATAAAGTCAGTCTCCACTGACAAAGCTTGTAACTCACTTATGCGCCTGGCAGAAGTGATGGCTACTAGAAATACAGTTTTCCAAGTCAAGTACTTAAGCTCTGCCGAAGACAGAGGTTCAAAGGGGGGTTGCATCAGCTGAACAATGCAAACATTAAGATCCCAGGCACGGGCAGGGTCCCTGAATGGTGGATTGGTATGAAGCAATCCCCTAAAAAACTTGGAAAATACAGGGTGAGCAGAAAGAGAAGAGGGCTTCCCTGCTGAAATTAAAGCAGAGACAGCTGCCAAATGCACTTTCAGGGCAGCTGGTCTCAGTCCCAAAGAATTAAGATGGACCATATAGTCCAAAACAGTGGGCAAATCAGCAGATTCCGGGGAAATATGCTTCCCAGAACACCATATGGAAAACCTTTTCCACTTGGAGTTATATTTAGCCCTAGTGGAAGTCTTCCTAGAAGCTTTCAAGATTTCGAGAACACCTTGAGAAAGTTGTAGATCAGCAAACTCTAACTCCTCAAGAGCCAGGCCTTGAGGTTGAGGGATTTGAGATTCGGATACCAGACTCTCCCTGGGCACAGGTTAACAGATTATGGTTCCTGGGGAGACACAGGGAGAGATGGACTGCTAAGGACAGAGGAGTGGGTACCAGGGCTGCCTGGCCCAGTCTGGAGCAATCAGGATCATCTTGCAGGGCTGAGATCTGATTTTGACTAGCACCTTGAACAGGAGAGGAAGGGGGAGGCATAGAGAAACTTCCCTTCCCAATCGAGGAGAAAGGCATCCAGGGGGACTGAGCCCAACACTGGGGGCCTGCAACAAAAAAGTGGAAGTTGATGGTTGCCTGGGGCTGCAAAAAGATCTACCTGAGGGTGCCCATCTGGCAAAAACTATCCCAGTACTGGGATCCAGTGGCCATTCGTGATGGCCCTGGGAAATCCTGCTGAGAGCATCTGCCAGGACATTGTCCTTGCCTGGGAGGTGAACTGCTATGAGGGAAGTGTTCAGGGAATAAGCCAGAGACCACAACTTATCGCCTCGGTGCACAAGGCCGAAGACCAAGTGCCCCCTTGTTTGTTGATGTACCACATTGTAGTGGTGTTGTCTGTTCTGACCTGTACCACTTTGTTATGAACAGATGCAGAAAAAACCTGAAGTGCTAGAAAAACAGCTCTGAGTTCCAACAGATTGATGTGGAGCAGAGATTCCTGGGGGGACCACAATCCCTGGGTGGAGAGGTCGCCCATGTGAGCTCCCCATCCCAAGAGGGACGCATCTGTAGTAAGGGTCAAGGAGTGAGATAGAGGGATGAAGGGCACCCCTTGTCTCAGATTGCTCTGATCCTGCCACCACTGAAGGGCCTGGATCAGGGTTTGAGTCACTGGGATCAACTTGGATAGGTAATCTCTTCCTTGAGACCAAAAGGCTCTCAAATGGAACTGAATGTCCCTCATCTGAAATCTTGCTCCTTGCACTACAGCTGTGGAAGCAGCCATGTGTCCTAGGAGCTGTAGGAATTGCCTTGCTGGTCGAGAGACCTGCAGAGTGAAGGACGAGGCCAGGGCCACCAGGGTCCTTACCCTTTCTAGGGGAAGGAAGGCTCTGGCCTGCTTTGTGTCCAGTTCTGCACCTATAAAGGTGAGTACCTGGACAGGTTCCAGAACTGACTTTGGAAGATTGAGAAGAAAGCCCAGAGAGGTAAGCAGCTGCTGAGTAACTTGCAGGTGTGATCTGACCTGGTCTGGAGACTGACCCACAATGAGCCAGTCGTCTAGGTAGGGAAAGATGGCAATCTTTTGCCTTCTTAAATGAGCAACTGCTACTGCCAGACATTTTGTGAATACCCTTGGGGCAGAGGTAAGGTCAAGGGCATTGCTCTGAACTGATAATGGCCTGAGGGCAGTTCGAATCTGAGGTACTTCGTGGGAGCTTCTGATAAGAACATGGAAGTAGGCATCCTTGAGGGTCCAGGGAAGCTAGCCAGTCCCTGGCCTTAGGGAGGTAAAATCATTCCCAGAGTCACCATTTGAATTTTGGTTTTAAAGGTGCTTGTTCAGATATCTTAGGTCCAGGATGGCTGCCACTCTCCTGTCTTTTTGGGGTAAGGAAGTACCTGGAGTACAGACCCTTGCCCTGTGTAGGGAGAAACCCTTTCTACAGCTCTGAGAGCCAGGAGGGTTGAGACTTCTGTTTCAAAGCAAGAGTCTCTAGAGGGTTTGCAGGTGGAAAAGATCTGATTCTCATCTTTGGAAATTTTTGAAGCTGAGAACAGACCCTGGCTTACTACTTCCACGACCACTTGTCTGATGTTAAAGACTCCCAGTCCTGGATGAAGTAAGCCAGCCTGCCCCTACAGGTAATGGAGAACCGCCCTGGGCATCCCATCAGGGTGCCTGTTTGGCAGGGGCTTTAGGCTGAGGTGGGAGCAGGCCTGCTTGCACCCGCCTGCCTCTCCTCTGAAGAACCCCTCTGAACATAAGCCTGAAGAGGAGGCCTGGTTTGGTAAAAGGCCTGCAAAGGCCTGCCTCTACCCCTGGGCTGCCTCTGAGGATGGCTTGCCGCTCTTTGGCTTGTGCACTCCTATAAGTGGTTCTATATTCATCCATTTTTCATATAATTCTCTGTCTGCTCCCCAAACAGAGAATTTCCCGCCACAGGAAAATCCATAGCCTTAGCCTGGGTATCCTGTGACAAACTAGTACACCTGAGCCAAGCCAATCTACGAAAAGCCACAGATGTAGCCATGACTCTAGAGAATACATCATCAGAATCCACTGCAGCATGGAATTGCACCTTAGATGCCTCAATACCATCAGCAGCCACCTGCTCCAGCTCCTTGGCAAGCTGGCCAGGGGCCTGTTTGGCTAAAGCCATGACAGTATCCCATCTAGATTTTTGGTATCTTGCAACATAAGCCATATAATTTGCTTGTCTGAGTCCCAAGGACGCTGCCATGTATTGTTTTTAGCCATGGCATCAATCTTCCTGGAGTCCTTGTCAGGAGGATGTGAAGCCAGGGGAATATGTTAGCTTATCACAGGCTGCAGCCTGAACTACCCTAACATGGCTGCATTGCTGTGAAAGAAATTCTGTATCAGGACTCTGACAAAGTGTACCTCCTGTCCATCTTTTTATCCACAGGAGGCACAGAATTAGGAGCTTTTAAAATTTTTATTGTTTGTTTCCTAAAGGATTTATGTAAAGGAATAGACAATCTCCTGGACTCTGGGATATCCATCATCTCTACAAAGTCAGGCTCCTCTTGCTCATCCACAGCTTCCTCCAAAGGAAGCTGGAGGGTTTCAGCAACTTTTTTATAAAACAGAAAATGAGAAGGGGACTCAGAAAGCCTAGGGGGAGATTCTCCTAAAGGTCTGTCTGGGGAGATGTCCGGTCCAGACTTTCAAAATCACATTCACACTGTTCATAATCATCCTCCCCCTCCTCTGGTTCATAAAACTCCTCTATATCATATTCTTGAACCGGTGGAACCGGCCGAACCGACCTTTTGCCAGATAGTGGCGGTTCGGACGGAACCGGGGAAAGTGACTGTCAATTTGGATTGTCCTGGCTATCTCTGCAGCAGTTGGAGAAGGAATTTTTGACTCCACACCTGCTGATTTTCTAGTTCTCTTTGCTGGAACTGGCTCCTCAGAGTCAGCTTTACGTTTGCCCGAGGAAGTCTGGCCCTGGTCAGAGGGCACTCCCTCCGGTTCGGTTGGCACCAAACCGGGCTGGCCATCCAGGTCAGCGGACTTTTTGGCCTCTCGCTCCTGAGTCTACCAACCTCTCTATCTAGGGTAGCTGCAGGAGAATTCTTGCAAATCTGGCAGTCTGCATTGAAGTGGTCAAACCCCAGACAATAAACACATGTGGTGTGTGGGTCAGCCTTGGCAAAGGCTTCCCCACAGACACTACAGTGTTGAAACCCAGTGGGCCTGGTTTTTCTTTTGGGTTTCTCAGACATAATGCCAGCCTAACCAAAAACTTGCCCTTTTTTTCGGCAGTGCCAGGCAAGACACCCTTATCGGTTCCCAACCGTGTCACGGGTCGTGGAAAAAAACGTAATGAAATCCTGTTTTTTTAGAACCGATAAGAACCAGGAACCGCACTCTAAAAAGCTTTTAAAAGCTTCAGAATAAAGTTTCAAAACCTCCTGATCGGTTCAAACAGAACCGATAAACATTTACAAGTTCCACACAGAAATAAACCTATCTATTACTTACAATACCACAGACAGAGCTTGAACCGATCGGTTTGCGGTTAAAATAATAATAATCGCGGTTGAATTTAACTGAGAAAAAACTCTTTAAACCAAGAAAATGAACCGAGCAGTAGGAGGAATCTCCGGAGCGACTGTTCAGTGAGGCGGAGTAAAGAATCTGACAGTTTCAGTTTGGAATAGCCCAGACAGAGCTTTTCTAACCGAGCTCGCGCTCTAAGTTCCATGCCCTGCATTGGTGGGACAAACTGCAATAGTCATAATATAGCAAGACTTCATGTTGTTTGAAGGAAGCTGTCCAGAGGAGGGCCACTAAAATGGTGCAGGGTCTGCACCGGAAGACATATGAAGAGAGACTTAAGGAGCTAAATATGTATAGCCTCGAGGAAAGGAGGGAGAGGGGGGACATGATAGAAACTTTCAAGTGCCTCAAGGGAATCAACAAAGTCCAAGAGGGTAGCATCTTTCAAAAAGAGGTGTGCAAGAACAAGGGCACAATTTGAAGATAGAAGGGGCTCAGAGGTAACTTAAAAAATTACTCACCTTAGTAATGTTGTTTCTTCTAATGAGTCTTGCTATATTATAGACATTAGCAGTTTGTTCCAGCTCTAGAACTGCCCGGAGTGAAATGGTTAAAACCATTCCAAAATAGAATTTTGGCACGCAGAGCAGCTCTATCTGTGTCATTTCAAACTTGAACTGTCAGATCTTTACGAGCCAAACTCACTAAGGTCTGTGTGGGCTGTAACCTACACCAGCCAACTGGCTACCTAAATAATAAAAAACCATTGATGGTCCCAACACCCAAGACTCAAGTCAGGGGACCAGAAATACTAACACCATTCTAATAATATGAAATGGAACATAAGTATAATAAAACACACACACGCATACACATACACACCCCCAAAGTCCCAAAGGGGACAAAATGCTAACAGGACATAAGTAGTGCCCACACTAAGTTGCCCGCACCCCACCAAGTAGAGGTTCTGAGAGGGGCAGGTTGGGGGGGAGGTCTATAATATAGCAAGACTCCATTAGAAGAAACAACATTACTAAGGTGAGTAATTTTTTCTTCAAACAACATGAAGTCTTGCTATATTATAGACATTAACAGAATACACAGCAGTACCTCCATGGAGGGGGCAGAACCACTTAGGGAATAGGCTCTGAGAACAGCTGTGCCAAACCGAGCATCTCTCCTGGCCTGGACATCCAGGGAGAATGCTTGGTAAGTGTGTACCGCTTTCCAAGTAGCAGCCTGGCAAAATCTCTAATAAAGGGATATCTCTGGCAGCAGCTAGAGACGCAGCTGTACCCTGGTAGAATGAGCCCTCAAACCAGGGGGCTCTGCCCACTTTCTGATAACAAATTGGGTACAAGAGACAATCCACCTGGCTATTGATCTCTTAGTGGCAGGTTTGCCTTTCCCAACTTCACCATAGGTAAGGAAAAGTTGGAGGATTGAACCTGTGACCTTTGAGTACGCTCTATATAATAACTAAGAGCTCTCCTAACATCCAGGCTGTGCAATCTCCTCTCACCCGAAGAGGAGTGATCAGTGAAAAATATTGGAAGGGAGATAGATTGATTAAGATGGAAATCTGAAACCACCTTAGGCAAAAACTTCCTATTAGTCCTAAGGACTACCTTATCCCTGTGGAAAGAAATAAAGTCAGTCTCCACTTACAAGGCTTGCAATTCACTTATGCGTCTGGCAGAAGTGATAGCCACTAAAAAACAGTTTTCCAAGTTAGATTTTAAGCTCTGCAGAAGACAGAGGTTCAAAGGGTTGCATTAACTGAGCAATGCAAACATTAAGGTCCCAAGCGAGGGCGGTTCCGAAAGGAGGATTAGTATGGAGTAATCCCTTAAAACTTGGAAAACACAGGATGAGAGGAAAGAGGGATGACTTTCCTGCTGACACAAAAGCAGACACAGCTGCCAAATGAACTCTCAGGGTAGCTGGTCTGAGACCCAAGGAATTAAGATGTACCATGTAATCTAACAAAATGGGCAATTCAGCAGATTCTGGGAAATATTTTTCCCAGCACACCAAATGGAAAACCTTTTCCATTTAGAACTATAAGTAGCTCCTAGGAAGGCTTTTCTGGAAGCCTTTACGATCTCAAGAACACCCTGAGAGAGGTGTAAATCAGCAAACTCTAACTCCTCAAGAGCCAGGCATTGAGGTTGAGGGATTTGAGGTCCGATACCAAACCCTTCCCTGGGCACAAGTCAACAGATTGTGATTCCTGGGAGGCACAGGGGAAGATGGACTGTCAGAGACAGAAGGAGTGGGTACCAGGGCTGCCTGGCTCATCCGGGGCAATCAGAATCACCCTGCAAGGCTGAGATCTGATTTTGACTAGTACTTTGAATAGGAGAGAAGGGGGAAAGCATAGAGGAACTCCCTCCCAATCCAGAAGAAGGGCATCCAGGAACTGAGCCCAGCACTGGAGGCCTGCAACAGAACAGAGGAAGTTTGTGATTGTCTGGGGCAAAAGATCTATCTGAGGGATGCCCCACCTGGCAAAACTATCCCCAGCGACTTGAGGATCCAGGAACATTCGTGATGGCCCTGGGAAATCCTGCTGAGGGCATCTGCTAGACATTGTCCTTCCCTGGAAGATGAACTGCTATGAGGGAAGTGTTCAGGGAATAGGCCAGAGACCACAACTTCATTGCCTCGGTGCACAAGGCAGAGACCGAGTGCCCCTGTTTGTTGATGTACCACATTGCTGTGGTGTTGTCTGTTCTGACTTGTATCACCTTGTCGTGGACAGATGCAGAAAAAGCTTGAAGAGCTAAAAGACAGCTCTGAGTTCCAGCAAATTGATGTGGAGCAGAGATTCCTGGGGGACCAAACTCCTGAGTGGAAAGGTCATCCATGTGGCCTCCCCAACCCAGAGGGAAGCATCTGTAGTGAGAGTCAGAGTCGTGAGAAGGGAAATGGGGGGACCCCGCTCTTAAATCTCTGATCCTGTCACCACTGGAGAGCTAGGATCAAGGTTTGAGTCACTGGGACCAACTTGGAAAGGGGTCTCTTCTCTGAGACCAAAGGTTCTCAAGTGAAACTGAATGTCTCTCATCTGAAATCTGGCTCCCTGCACAACAGCTGTGGATGCAGCCATGTGCCCCAGGAGCTGCAGAAAGTGTCTTGCTGGTCGAAAGACCTGCAGAGTGAAGGAAGGCCAGAGCCACTAAATTCCTTACCCTTTCTGGGGAAGAAAGGCCCTGGCTAGCTTTGTGTCCAATTCTGCCCTATAAAGGTGAGTACCTGGACTGGTTCCAGAACCGACTTTAGTAGGTTTAGCAGAAAACCCAGGGGTGAGAAGCTGCTGGGTGACCTGCAAGTGAGATTTACCTGTTCTGGGGACTGGCCTACAATGAGCCAGTCGTCTAGATAGGAAAAACAGCAATCCTCTGCCTCCTAAGTGGCCACTGCCACTGCTAGACACTTTGTGAATACCCTTGGAGCAGAGGTAAGGCCAGGGCATTGCTCTGAACTGGTAATGACCTGAGGGAAGTTCAATCTGAGGTACTTTCGATGGGATCTTCTGATTAGGACATGGAAATAGGCATCCTTGAGGTCCAGGGAGGCTAGCCAGTCCCTGGCCTTAGGAAAGGTAAAATCATTGCCAGAGTTACCATTTTGAACTTTGGTTTCAAAAGATGCTTGTTCAGATATCTGAGATCTAAAATGGCCGCCATTCTCCTGTCTTTTTGGGGTAAGGAAGTATCTGGAATACAGACCCCTGCCCTGATGCAGGGGAGGAACCCTTTCTACTGCTCTGAGAGCTAACAGGGATGAGACCTCTGTTTCCAGAGCGAGGGTCTCTGAAGCACTTGCGGGTAGAAAAAGTCTGCTTCTCAACTTGGGAAACTTTTTGAAGCTGAGAACCAGACCCTGGCTTACTACTTCCAGAACCCACTTGTCTGAGGTTAAAGAAGCCCAATTCTGACTGAAGTAAGCCAGCCTGCCCCCCACTGGTACAGGAGAATCGGCCCTGGGCACCCCATCAGGGTGCCTGTTTCGCAGGAGCTCTAGGCTGGGGGGTGGGAGCAGGTCTGCCCACCCCTCGCCTGCCCCTGCCTCTGAAGAAGCCCCTCTGAGCATAGGCAGAGGAGGCCTGAGTCTGGTAGAAAGGCCTGTGAAAGGCCTCACCCCTACCCTGGGGCATGCCTTTGAGGAGTGGCTTGCCGCTCCTTAGCCTGGGCACTCTTGTAAGTAGTCCCATATTCATCCATCTTCTTCATGTAATTCTCTGTCTGCTCTCCAAACAGAGAATTTCCCACCACAGGAAAATCCATAGCCTTAGTCTGGGTATCCTGTGACAAACTAGTACACCTGAGCCAGGCCAACCTATGAAAAGCTACAGATGTGGCCATGACCCTAGAGGAAACATCATTAACATCCACAGCAGCATGAAACTGAACCTTAGAGGCTTCAATGCCGTCAGCAGCCACCTGTTCTAGTTCACTAGCCAGCTGGCCATGGGCCTGCTTGGCCAATTGCATAACAGTATCCCATCTAGATTTCTGATACCTAGCTACATAAGCCATATAATTTGCTTGCCTGAGTCCCAGAGAGGCTGCCATATACTGTTTTTTTGCCATGGCATCAATCTTCCTGGAATCCTTGTCAGGAGGATGTGAAGCCAAGGGAATATTAGCTTTATCACAGGTAGCAGCCTGAACTACCCCAACATGACTGCATTGCTGAGAAATGAATTCTGTATCAGGGCCTGACAATGTATACCTTCTGTCCATCTTTTTATCTACAGGAGGCACAGAATTAGGAGCTTTTAAAATTTTAATTGGTTGTTTCCTAAAAGACTTATGTAAAGGAATAGACAATCTCCTAGACTCTGGAATATCCATCATTTCTACCAAATCAGGCTCCTCTTGCTCATCCACAGCCTCTTCTAAAGGAAGCTGGAGGGTTTCAGCAACTTTTTTATAAAACATAAAATGAGATGGGGACTCAGACAGCATAGGGGGAGATTCTAAAGGTCTGTCTGGGGAGATGTCTGGTTCAATGGGCACACCCAGACCTTCCCAGCCACATTCATACTGTTCATAATCCTCCTCCCCCTCCTCTGGTTCATAAAATTCCTCAATATCATAATCCTGAACCACTGGGACCGGACGAACCGACCTTATACCAGATAGTGGTGGTTTGGACGGACCCTGAGACAGTGACTGGACAATTTGTATGGCTTTTGCTATCTCTGCAGCAGTTGGAGAAAGAATTTTGGACTCCAGACCTGCTGATGTTCTTGTTTTCTTTACTGGAATTGGTTCCTCAGAACCAGCTTTTCTTTTGCCCGAGGAAGTCTGGCCCTGGTCAGAGGGCACTCCTTCTGGTTCGGTTGGCACCGAACCAGGCTGGCCATCCGGGTCAGCGGACTTTTTGGCCTCTCGTTCCCTGAGCCTGCCAATCTTTTTTCCAGGGTGGCTGCAGGGAAATTCTTACATACCTGGCAGTCTGACTGGAGGTGGTCAAACCCCAGACAATAAACACATGTGGTGTGTGGGTCAGCCTTGGCAAAGACTTCCCCACAAACATCACAGTGTTGAAACAGTGAGCCCGGTTTTCTTTTGGGTTTCTCAGACATAATGCCAGCCTAACCAAAACTTACTCTTTAGCAGCGCAGTGCAGAAGACACCCTTATCGGTTCCTAACCGTACACGGGGTTGGAAAAACGAATAAATCTGTTTTTTAGAACCGATAAGAACTGGGAACCGCACTCAAAATAGTAACTTTTAGTTTTAAATGAGTTTTAAACCCACTGATCGGTTCAAAACCGAACCGATAACTTACAAGTTCCACACAGACAATACCTTCATTTACTTACGGTTACCACAGATAGAGCTTGAACCGAACGGTTTTGCGGTTAAAATAAAACTATTCTCGGTTAAATCCAACCGAGAAAACACTTTTTAAACCGAGAAATGAACCGAGCAGAAGGAGAAATCTCCGGAGCGACTGTTCACTGAGGCGGAGTAAAGAATCTGACAGTTCAAGTTTGAAATGACACAGATAGAGCTGCTCGTGCAAATTCTATTTTGGAATGGTTTTAACCATTTCACCGGGCAGTTCTAGAGCTGGAACAAACTGCTAATGTCTATAATATAGCAAGACTTCATGTTGTTTGAAGGAAGTATTTTTCACAGAGAGGGTTGTGGATGCATGGAACGCCTTCTGGAGGAGGTTGTGAGTCAAAAACAGTGGTGGAATTCAAGCATGCATGGGACAGTCATAAGGCAATTCTAGGGTGTGGGGGTAGGAAGAAATAGGCTGCTGGTTAACTAGGATCTGCAGCTTATCCATTAGGTAGGGAAATGGGCAGACTGGGTGGGCCAAGCGGTCCTTATCTGCCGTCAAAATCTATGTTTCTATGATATCTACCCAGAAGATAAATGGGATACATAAGTTTCAATGCTCTTGTGGGTAGACATATGCACTGTGAATCCACTACAAGGTTCTTTATATACTTAATGCTTGAGTATGAATGTGATTGTATAAATGTCCTTCCTTCATTCAACTTGTTATTGTGGGTAGCTTTTGTAATTATTAGTCTTTGTAGTCTGATGTAACTTAATGTTGTAAGTATAAATGTGTTTGTATGATATAATCCTTTTATTTTTGTTTTTAGTAACATAATCACTGACAGGACTGTCTTGAAAACAAGGTTGTAAAACCTAATGACATGATACATACCTGTATAAAATAAAGATTCTATCTATCTGTCTATCTATCTATCGGTGTCATAGGCCACTGTAAGCACATGGCTGCCGCGTCTGAGCTGGATTTGAAGAGCTGGACCAGTTGAGCCTTTGCAGAGTCCTCGTGAAGGGCTTACACCAGGTCTCTGGCCTGGTCCCAAAGGCATTTTGGTATTGTACCATATGAGCCAGATAATTCTGAGTCCGGATGGCCAGGGTAGCAGAAGCATAGACTAACTTGCCAAACTGGTCAGAAGGGTGGGTACTGAGGTGCCTAGGTTTCTTGGTGCAGTCATGGGCGCATTCATGATCACAGAAGAAAAATTATTCACCTTAGTAATTGTGTTTCTTCTAATGGAGCCTTGCTGTATTCTGACATATGCAGTTAACTCCAGCACTTGAACTGCCCTGGAGAGGAAAGAGTTAACTCTATGCAGATGCATAGAATGTTGAGCTCGAGCTCTGTTTTCAGACCTCTGTCTGTGGTGCTTCAGAGTGTAACCGTCAGATTCTTATGAGCAACTAAACTAACTACACTTCCAGTGTGGAAATTGTAAAAATATATACCAACAGGCAACTACTTGGGTCCCAAAAGACTCAAGTCGAGAACCCAAGATAAAAAAACAGGTAGTCAACAAGAGATATAATCAGGGCCACAGATAAGATTTTTTGGGATGAGTATTTTACTCCTCATTTTGAAAATGAGGCGAGTAAAACCAAATTCAAATGCGTACAAATGTCAGGAGGAAGTGCAGTGAGAAGTACACTTTTAAAAACAGTATAGTTTTATTCTAGACAAGATCGGTCCATAGCTAAAAGAAACCCTTTAGCAAACCTAGCCATTGCGCTGTTTACATCATCAGCAATTATGCGGTCGAGTTTATTGAAGAGTGAGGCCCCATCTGGCTGACTCATACCCGCAGCAAGGCACCGCATTGCCAGCAGATGGGGCCTCACATTATAGCAATGGAAAACACAGACTGCATGATCATCAAGATAGAAGCAAACACCGATGGCTAGGTTTGCTAAGGGTTTTTGCTATGGACCGAGACGAATATTAAATGCACATACTCCAAAACGCATTGAATACCATTGTGCCTACCACAGTAAAGGAAGCAATCAAAAAACACACTCGGAGAGAAATCCTTATCAGACAGTTATTTACAGATGGCCGCCTGACACCATGCGGTCAAGAATTTCATTCGAGACCTCAATAAATACATCCTATGTCTAACTGCATGGTCTGAAAGGCAGCAGTTTTGTTTTAGTTATTAAACATAGAGTACTCCACCTTAGCTCCCTTTCCATACATTTGACATTTATTCCCCGTAGCCAGCTTCCACCTGCCAGAGTCTACTACACTGTACACCGTCTGCATTTACTCAATGATTCAAATAAAGATGTACAGCCATGGGCAGACTGACACCAAGGCAAGCAGCAACATAAGATCCATCAGTAATCAGTCGGGAACAGCAGGTCTACGGTAGAAGGGGAAGGCAAAGCTGCCACATCATGCATGATTACAATTTTAATGTAAACGCACAGCACACTCCGTCATTTCTAATTGCAGTTAGTCATAATGCAGCACCATGAAGGAGAGAGAAGTACTATCCTGCACGGTTTGTAAGCACCATTACTTACAGCTAAGTTTCTTTTCCAGATCTTGTCTCCAGATTTCTCCTTCATCTTTTCGTGCGCTGCTGCCAGTGTCGTGAATCCAGCCTGCCTACACAGCATCTGTGTGCTGCGCTCTATGGCGTTCCCTCCGATTACACAGTGAAGAAATCGCTGTGTAAGACACACCAGCCAATTGTGAGACAGCATCTGGGTGGGCTCTGTGGAAGCTGCAAATGAGTACATTCCACTACCGTCTCGGACAATGAATGGCACGTAAAGTAGGGAGAATTTTATTATTCCTGAGGTTGAGGTGGATCCAACATTTGGTGGCGGCAGTTGGGGAAGAACATAACCATAAGTGCACACACTGTATCATAGAATGCTGATGCATATTTGATATGCTATTTTAAATAAAACAGAGCTTAATTGCCATTTTTGCAAGCGTAACTAGACAGTGTACGCATCTTATCTGGAGCCCTGGATATAATATATAAACTAAAACATATAAATCTAAAACATAACCACCACCACCCCACCCATGAAGAGGAGGGGGTGCAAGGTACACCCTGAGGTGCAATACTGTACCTGCCAGCCCACTTCCCAAAAACTAGGTTTGGGGGGGGGGGGGCAGAATACAGCAATACTCCATTGAAGAAACACAATTACTACAGTGAGTAATTTTTTCTTCAAACAACATGAAGTCTTGCTGTATTCTGACATGTCTGAACTACCAAGCAGTACCTCCATGGAGGAAGGTACCGAACCTATTTTGGGAACAGGCTCTGCAGCACTGCTGTACCAAACCGAGCATCACTCCTAGCCTGGATATCCAGAGAGTAATGCTTGGTGAAATATGGACTATTTTCTAGGTGGCTGCTTTGCAGTCTCTAGTAAATGTATATCTCTGGCAGCAGCCAGAGAAGCAGCTGTACCCCTAGTCAAGTGGGCCCTCAGGCCTGAGGAAAGTGTTTTACCTAGCTTGGTATAGCAGAATTGTATACAAGCTACAATCCACCTGACAATAGTTCTTTTAGTAGCAGGCCTACCTTTTCCCACTTCACCATAAGTGAGAAACAATGGAAGACAGTCATTCCTATGTGTCTTAGTATGCTCTATGTAACAGCTAAGTGCCCTTTTAACATCCAAACTGTGGAACCTTCTTTCTCCTGAAAAATGATCAGTGAAAAACACAGGAAGAGACATGGACTGGTTTAGATGGAAGTCTGAGACCACTTTGGTAAGAACCTCCTATTAGTTCTGAGGATCACCTTATCTCTGTGGAATGAGATACAATTAGGTTCAACTACAGGGCCTGTAATTCACTAATTCACCTGGCAGAAGTGATAGCTACCAGAAACACAGTTTTCCAGGTCAAGTACTTAAGCTCGGCTGAAGCCCGAGGTTCAAAGGGTGGCTGCATAAGTTGAGCAATGCAGATATTGAGATCCCAAGCCGGAGTAGGCTCTCTAAAAGCCATTAAGGTGAACCAGGTAATCCCAGACTGTGGCAATACCTGCAGCATCCGGCAGAATATCCCTGTGTGAACACCAAATGCTGAATCTTTTCTATTTGGAGTTATAAGCTTTCCTGGTAGAAGGCTTTCAAGAAACCTTAAGGATGTCCAAAACTCCCTGAGAAAGATGCAGGCCTGCGTATTCTAACTCTTCAAAAGCCAGGCCATGAAACTGAGAGACTGGAGATTGGGGTACCAGATCCTTCCCTGAGAGGAAATTAAGAGATTGTCTCTCTTGGGAAGAGACAGGGGGAGTGAGACTGCTAAGGAAAACAGAGGATACCAAGGTTGTCTGGCCCAGCCTGAAGCAACTAGAATCACTGTACAGGGTTGTGATCTGAACTTGACTATAACCCTGAACAACAGGGGAAAGGGAGAAAAGGCATAAAGGAACTTGCCTTCCCAATCCAATATCAGAGCATCCAGGGGAACAATCCCCAGTACTGGAGGTCTGCAGCAGAACTGGGGAAGTTGATGATTGTTTGGGGCTGCGAAGAGATCTATCTCTGGAGTGCCCCACCTGGTGAAGATTACTTTCAGGACGAGAGGATCCAGGGTCCATTCGTGATGGCCCTGGGAGATTTTGCTCACAGCATCTGCTAGCACATTGTCCTTCCTTGGGAGGTGGACTGCTATTAGGGAAGTTTGTAGGAGTAGGCCAGAGACCATACTTTCATGGCCTCCATATACAAGGCCATAAACCAAGTGTCTCCTTGCTTGTTGATGTACCACATGGTGGTGGTTTTGTCTGTCCTGACCTGAACCACCTTGTTCCTCACTGAGCCCAAGAATGCTGGCCAGAGTTCCAGAAGACTGATATGAAGGAGACTTTTTTGGAGACCAAACCCCCTGTGCTGTGAGGGCTCCCCAGCCCAGGAGAGAAGCATCTGTGTTAAGGACCACTGAAGGAGTTTGCTTGAGAAATAGGACACCTTGCATGAGATTGTCCTGGTCCAGCCACCACTGGAGAGCTTGGACCAGAATCTGTGTCACTAGAATCAGCTTAGTAAGAGAATCTTTCTTCTGAGACCAAAGGGACCTTAGGGAATTGAATGTCCCTCATCTGGAACCTGGCTCCTTGCACCACTGCAGTGGAAGCTGCCATGTGGCCTAAGAGCTGAAGAAAATGTCTTGCTGGACCAGAAACCAGAAGATGAAAAGAGAAAGTGAGATCAGTAAGGGTCTGAACTCTTGCAAGTGGGAGGAAGGCCTTTGCTTGAACAGTATCTAACTCTATCCCTATGAAGGTGAGAAGCTGTACTGGTTCGAGAACTGACTTTGGCAGGTTGAGAAGGAATCACAGGGAACTGAGCAGATCTTGAGTGACCTGTAGAGCTGACTTGACCTGGCTGGAAGACTGTCCTACAATGAGCCAGTCGTCCAGGTATGGGAATAGAGAAATTCCATGCCTTCTGAGGAAGGCCACTACTACTGTAAGGCACTTTGTAAACACCCTAGGAGCCGACGTTAGGCCGAAAGGCATGGCTCTGAACTGATAATGGCCTGAAGGCAACTTGAACCTGAGATACTTTCTGTGGGAGCACCTGATAGGAATATGAAATGGGCATCCTTGAGGTCCAGGGATGCTAACCAGTCCCTAGCCTTAGAGAGGAAGAATTACTCCCAGAGTCACCATTTTGAATTTTGGTTTTAAGATGTGTTGTTCAAATATCTTAAGTCTAGGATGGGTCGCCACCCCCTGTCTTTTTGGGTAAGGAAATATCTGAGTACAGACCCTTGTCCTGTGTAGAGTAGGAACTCTACATCTCTGAGAGCCAGCAAAGAGGAAACCTCTGCTTCTAGAGCAATGGTTTCAGAGATGTTTGCAGGTGCCAGTCCCTGGCTTACTACCTCCAGGACCCACTTGTCTCAGGTAAAAGACTTCCAGACCTGGAAGTACTAAGCCAGCCTGCCTCCTACTGGAATTGGGGAGTTGACCCGGGCTGACACATCAGGGTGTCTGCTTGGCAGAAGCCTTGGACTGGGAAGAGGATGTAGCCCAGCTCATTCCCCTCCTGCCTCTCCCTTGGAAGAAGCCCCTCTGTGGGAAAGAAGAGAAAGCCTGGGCTTGGTAGAAAGGCCTGTGAAAAGGCCTGCCCCTGCCCCCAGACTGCTGCCTTTGAGGAGTGCGTCTTTCTTTGGCCTGTGCATTCCTGTAGGTGGTCCTGTACTCATCCATTTTCTTCATGTAAGCCTCTGTCTGCTCTCCAAACAGAGAGTTACCCACTACAGGAAATCCATGGCCTTAGCCTGGGTGTCCTGAGAAAGGCTAGTGCATCTGAGCCAAGCAAATCTCCTGAGAGACACAGATGCAGCCATGACTCTTGATGCCACATCACTGGAGTCCACAGCAGCATGAAATTGCACTTTGGATGCCTCAATCCAGTCAGCAGCCACCTCCTCCAGCTCTTTGGCTAGTTGGGGGGACGCCTGTTTAAGCTAGTTCCAGAACAGTGTCCCACCTGGACTTCTGGTATCTGGCTGTGTAGGCCATATAATTCGCCTGCCTGAGTCCCAAGGAGGATGCCAAATATTGTTTTTGGCCATGGCATCCACTATCCTGAAGTCTTTATCTGGGGTGTGTGAAGCCAAAGGTATGTTAGCCTTGTCACAGGCTGCAGCCTGCGCTACCCCAAAATGGCTGCAATGATTGAACAAAAACTCTGTACCTCAGCCCGATAGCATACATCTCCTGTCCATTCTCTTATCCACAGGAGGTAAAGAATTTGGTGTTTGTAAAATTTTTTGTGTCTGTTTCCCCAGGGATTTATGGAGGGGAATAGACAACCTCTTGGACTCTGGGATGTTCATCATTTCCACAAGATCAGGCTCTTCTTCCTCCTCGACAGCTTCAACCATAGGGAGCTGGAGGGTTTCAGCCACTTTTTTGTAAAACAAGTAGTGAGATGGGGACTCAGAAAGCCTTGGAGGGGAGACATTGGAGGGTCTGTCTGGGGATATGTCCGGTTCAATGGGCAGATCCAGACTTTCATAATCACTGTTATCGTTATCTGGTAACTCATCATCCCCCTACCACTCCAAATCATAATAAGTATCCGGATCATAAACTGATGGAGTCGGATCTGACTGAACCGAGTGCCTAACTTCGATGACGCCATTTTGGATGGAACCGAGAAATGATTGTACAATACTGATTGCTTTGGCTATTTCTTCAGTGGTTGGAGTAAGGGATGCTGGATCCGAACCAGCTAAGTTTTTGCGCCTTTTGACAGAACCGACCCCTCAGGGTCAGCTCTCCTTTTGCCCGAGGACGTATAGCCTAGGTCAGTGGGCACCTCCTCAGGTTCAGCTGGAACCGAACCGGGCTGGCCATCCGGATCAGCGGACTTCTCGGCCTTCTTTTTCCTTTAGCCTAAACAATCTTTTTTCCAGAGTGGCCTTATGAAAATTTTTGCAGATTCGGCAGTCTGTTTGAGGTGGCCAAACCCCAGACAACACACACAGATGAGGGGGGTCAGCCTTAGCAAAAGCCTCCCCACACTCTAAACAATGTTGAAACCCAGTGGGACCATTTTTCTTGGTTTCTCAGACATGGCCAGACTAAACAAACACAGAATACTGGATGGGCAATTATGCAGAACCAGTATACTCTGTTAGGATTCTGATTCCTCTGACCTCGAGAGCTAAGTCGAGAGGTCCATGGGAATCAGAATCCCGAGGTGGTAAAACACATTGGTTGTGCATAGAGTTGCTCACCCTGTATTTGTTATAGTGTATAGTACTGTGTGAAAAATGTGTTTTGTAAGTTCTTTTGCTTTCAAAATGAAACTGACTTATGCAGTCTCTAGAGGTTCTGGAATGCTGTTCCACCACAGTAGTGTAGAACAGCATTCCATGACATTGGAACTGTGGGATTCTGATTCCCTCTGACCTCGAGAGCTAAGCTCGAGAGGTCCATGAGAATCAGAACCCGAGGTGGTAAAACACACTGTTGTGCACAGAGTTGCTCACCCTGTATTTGTTATAGTGTACAGTACTGTGTGAAAAATGTGTTTTGTAAGTTCTTTTGCTTTCAAAATGAAACTGACTTATGCAGTCTCTAGAGGTTCTGGAATGCTGTTCCACCACAGTAGTGTAGAACAGCATTCCATGACATGGAACTGTAGGATTCTAATTCCTCTGACCTCGAGAGCTAAGCTCGAGAGGTCCATGGAATCAGAATACCAAGGTGGTAAAACACACTGGATGTGCATAGAGTTGCTCACCCTGTATTTGTTATAGTATAGTACTGTGTGAAAATGTGTTTTGTAAGTTCTTTTGCTTTCAAAATGAAACTGACTTATGCAGTCTCTAGAGGTTCTGGAATGCTGTTCCACCACAGTAGTGTAGAACAGCATTCCATGACATTGGAACTGTGGTAGAACAGCATTTTGAAAGAGATGCAATTCTATACAGAACAACATTCCACTATACACTATAAATAGAATAATAGATAGGTGAGGGTCTATTACAAGGGAGTAATATCGAGAGGTTCTGGGGACAAGGAAACCTCGAGAGCGAAGCTTCAGAGTGTTCTCCTGTCCCCAGAACCTCTAGATGGTATTACTCCAGAGTGATAGACCCTCACCTATTTTTATTTTTGTAATATATGGAGCCCAGTTTTGTTTGCAGCAGTTCTGTGAATGTGGCTGCTGAAGCCGTGTTGCCGCCGCAGTGAGGATTCGCCACTAGTCTGTGTGTGTGTGTACTTTCTGTCCACCCATCACCACTGTTCAGCCATCCACCCACAAACTCAGTCTGTGTCCGTTTTATTGAAAAAGTTTTACCTTGCTTCTTTAATCAGACTGTTGAGGGATAAAAAATGCTGCCCGTAAAGTGAAAGGACGCTATTCTCGCTAGCGAGAGACGGCCGCCATATTTTTGAATTGTTCTGCCCACCCACAGAGGAACCAGTTCCAATCAGGAGGCGCGGTTTTAGGAACGTCAGCATGCAGGGCTAGGAGGTTGCCTTGGGGATGTCAGGAACTAGTGTATGCTACTCGAAGATCTTGCGGTTGCGCTCTTGAGGTTTGGTGATAATACTATCGTTCAGAGCTCGAACGATAGTATTATGAGCTCTGAACGATAGTATTATCACTTGAGAACGATAGTATTATCACTTTGGCTACTAGTGTATTACCGGGATTTTTTTGTATCGGATACTGTTGTGTTATTTAGGTATCTCCATATATTACATTACCCTTTACAGCTTGTAGCCGGGTAATACACTCCTATCGGTTACCAACCGTGTCACGGGTTGTGAAAAGAAACCGAGTATTTCAGTTTTTTTGAAACCGATAGGAACTGGCACACCACTACTAAATCCCAGAAATTAAATACACACACACAAAAGTTGGTTCTCAACCGGACCGACCAAGAAGGAACCGAGAACTACAATTTCCAAAAAGAAAATTTTTAAAAACACAGTTCACTACCTATCTACACCACTTACTGTACCGTAGACAGAGATCCGAAACCGTAAATAAAGAAATCAGTTGAAAACCCAATGCGTTTTTAAACTTTACTGAACTGAAGTGAAGAAGCAATCTCCGGAGTGACTTCAGTGTTAGGCGGAATAAAAAATCTGACAGTTACACTCTGAAGCACCACAGACAGAGGTTTGAAAACTGAGCTCGAACTCAATGTTCTATGCTTCTGCATAGAGTTAACTCTTTCCTCTCTAGGGCAGTTCAAGTGCTGGGGCTAACTGCATATGTCAGAATACAGCAAGACTTCATGTTGTTTGAATCCGCCTCTGGCTGTTCGCCGAAGTAGGGTTTACCCATGAGTGCATGATAGAGACGGTCAGCCTTCTTGGCCAAGGCAAGGGTGGAAGAAGGATGCTTCCAGGTCGCCAAAGTTACGTCCTCTTATGAGTCAATAAGGGGAGGCACTACTAGAGGGAGGGTCTCCTTTTTGTGGAGGTAGGTAGCTAGGCACTGGCGCTCAGGATATAACTCCTCTGTGTCCCACCCTATCAGGGACTGAATGTGCTGCATGACATTGTAAAAGGAGGGATCATTGGGAGGAGATCTGGGAGTCTCCTTGGGGGGGCTCCATATCATCAGAAGGGCCCCTTGAATCCTCCCCAGATGGGTCACTCTCTGGGACCGGTGTCGGCGAGTGATGTTCCTCCTTACAATGGTCCTTACGACCGATAGAAGGCACTGGAGACTGGGGATGGCTGGATCCTGCCCATTCTGTGTCTCGAGGAGGAGAAGGGTCCCACGGAGGAGGAGGAGGAGGAGTAGCGGGTCTCCTGGGGGTATTCCTTATCCTTCATAAAAGCCCACCAGGATGAGAACAGGGCATTATAATCCACCAGAGGAGGTGGATTATATGGTGGGTAAGGATACTGAGGCGTTGGTGGAGGAGGAAGCGCTGGGTAGCCTGGCGTTGGTCCCTGACATGTCAGATGACCTAGTGTCGGTGATGACGTCTGAGTGGGAGTTGTCCTGACAGGCGACGGTTGACTCCGGTCCGGCGAAACAGCCATCACAGGCCCCAAGGGAGAGGTGGGCACTTGTGGAGGGAAGTTCCCTCATGACGGAGGCAAAGATGTCGCCTGAGTGGAGGAGGAAGTAGTGCTTGCTCTGGGCAATGCCTGGAGGCAACAGCCTCAAAACGGGACTGACAATGACAATACCAGGGGTGGGGTTTACAGGCAAGGACTCGCCGCCAGAGAAGGTAACCCTGGTCAAGCCGCTTGACTGAGGACCCGTGGGATCAATGGGCCTGAGCATCAGGGGCTGGGGAACAGGGGACGAAGTCAGGGCTGCTGCCCGAAATGGAAATGAGAGCAGGCAGCCATGAGACTGGCAACCCCTGAAGGAGAAAGGGCTGCTGAAGGCGGAGGGACCGACCTTCCGCAGGAGGAAGACCCAGAGACGGCTACCAGCTTGTACAGCGACCGAGAGTGGGAGGCTGACCGAGGATGGTCACGATGCTTGTCCTGGTGCTTATGTTGCCCTGTGACTTCTTCTCCTTCTGGGCAGAAGAAAAGTCTATGCCCTAGAGGCCGGGAAGTAGATGAACTCTTGGCCTGAAGCTCCTTCCATCGTGGCTAACTTCTGCTGTAGCAAGACTATGAAGGATTTTCAAGCGATGTCTCCGTGTTGCCTGGCTGAAGTTCTGGCAGTGCTGGCAGGACTCGGTGTCATGATCAGGCCTAAGCAGAGCAGGCAAGAAGTATGGCCATCCTTGAAGGGAAGCTGCTTGCCGCAGGCACACCTTGTAGGCTGGACAGAAGATGAAACTGGAGAAGAAGACAGACCAAAATAAAGTAACCAAAAAAAAAAAAAAATAAATAAAAAAAAAATTGTTTTTATGGAAAAGAAAAGAATTGCGGGTTAGAAGCTGACGAACTTGCCTGCAGCTACTTCTCCATCGCAGCCAACTTTTGCTTAAGGAGATAGCTCTCCAAGGCCTTCAAATGACATTTCCGAGTGGCCTGGTTGAAGTCTTGACAAAACTGGCAGACTTTGGTGTCATGGCTGGGGCCTAGGTAGAGCAGGCATGTAGAATGGCCATCCTTAACTGGTATCCATTTGCTGCAGGCACACTTGGTCAGGCGATCACAAGATGAGGCTGAGGAGAAGACATAAAATTCAACGAAGAAACACCGAAAATTAGATGTTTTGACCACTAGAAAAATAAAAAATATGCGGTAAGCATGAGAAATGGTGGTCGACTGTAGCTGGCTTCCGTGAAGGTCTGACGTGCTCAGGTCGACGGTGGTAAAGAACTGAGGTAGGTGTGAGAGACCGCCTGATTACAAGATAGCAGATATCAGTGTGCTGGCGCCATCATGGCCCCATGATAGACTGCTACCTAGAAGTTTTCTGTGTGGTCCTGGTGCCTGGTCGCTTCAGTCCCATCAGTGTTAGCCTGCTGCAAGGGCCCCCTTGAAGTAAGATCAAAATTTCAGGAAGGCCGAGTCAGAGACTAACCCTTCAGCCAAAGGGTGATCTGAGAACCTGGTAGGGACTGCATACTTGTGGACCATACAGGTGGAGTGTGCTGGGCAGGAGGCTGGATGCTGGCAAAGCTCCAGGGCCAGCCCCAAAATTACCTCAGCCATGGCAGAGGCAACCCTGGGATTTATTCATGTCCAGGATATCAGCGAGGGGTATATAGCTTTGTTCTGTACTGGCTCCAAGGGCACACTCATGGACTCTGACATGAGGCAGAATTAAGCCCCTCAAGACACAGGCCTATAGCCAGTTGACACTTCCCCGACCGAGCCGCGGTTGAAAGAGTGAGTGGAGGAAAGCAGGGACGACCCCTCATAGATGTCTGAAGGCTCCTCGAAAAATGGTCCTTGATTGTTTACTGCCGTGGACCACCACAGAGTCCTCAGATTGGGTGATTTCCACTGAGAGCTGGCCTGGCAAGCAAGCAGCAGTATGGGAGTACTTCGGGGGAGCACTCACCAAAGCCTGCAATGATGGTGGCTCCACCCTTAACAGTGGAGAGCATCCTGTGGCAGTACATTTCCCTGCCTAAGGACAAGGAGGGTTGATGGCAGCACCTCCCGGTCGAGCAAGATGAAGAGTGCAAACAGCTCCTCGACCTTGACAGTCGACCTGAGGGCCGAAGTCAAGGCTGGTCCTCTGGAGGGTCATCATGGTAGACCACATGCTGAGGCTGTTCCCGCAGTGACCCAGATGGGGACACGGACTGAGCCACGTCCTCTTGTGTCAGGACCAGGAGCACCAGGGACTGAGAGACTGACTCTTCATCAAGCTCCTCCCACAGTCAGTCAACAAGCTTTAGGAAGATTTTGACTGCCTGGCTGACTGGAGTCAAGGCTGACAAGCCCAGCAGGGGGCACCAAGGAGCTCTTGACCTGGCCCTCGACCGAAGGTAGTTTGACAAAAGTTGAGTGGTCGTGGGAGCAGGTGGAATATGAATGCCCTCGATCCCATGACCTGTGGCCACAGTGCTTGTGCTTCATGGCCCGGTGAGAAGGTTCTCCCTGAGCAGTGCTGAGGCCGACAAGAAACTCATCGTGGTAACAGCTGCCTCAAGGGCCACAAGCTGTGAAGCCGACCTGGCAGCCACCAAGGCCTTCTTGCAGCCCTTGGGTCAATCCCGCTCCGAGGGTCAACCGAGGGCGAGCCTTGCGTCCCAGTCCTCAGTGATGAAGGGAGCATTGTCTGGCATAAGCCGTAACCCTCCATGTTGTTTGCCCACCCAAACAGTAGAGGCAAGAAACATGGGAGCCGGTGACTGACATTTTTTGTCAGCAGTGGATGCAACATTTTAAACAGTGTTGCTTCTGTTCTTCCATCCTCAATCAATGTTGAGAGTCAGAGCCAGAGACACAGACTTCGGTAATTATACTAGGATTTAATCGAAGAAGTTTTGCCAAAAGCACTCTGAAAAAGATATCCTTCAGACGCTGTAGAGCTGTGCAGGAGGAGATGTGTCCCAGCAGACAGAAAGATCCAATGTCACAGGGTGGAGCCAAAGGATATACCACCCGGGTGGTGGGAGGAGTTTGGCTTGAAGATGTCGGACAAATCAGCCTGTTCCATGGAACTGCCAAAGCGTGGATACTGAACTGTATCCATGTCCTTCGAACTAGCCGTCTGTGCCATGCTATTTACCACCTCCTCAAACCAAGTCTTATAGCCTGCACCCCCCTAACTGCTGTCACACCCCCCCAATCACCTGGATGGTTTGAATATGGTCTGTCACTGGTGTCCAGTGGTTCCCCTGCCCCCAGTCACCCCGCTGGTATAAAGAATTAATTTTCCCAGTGTCCAGTGGTCCCCATCGACCCTGAACACTCAGTCATTCAATCACATTGTTTTCCCTGATGGCCAGTGGTACTCCCCTCCCCCACTCCGAGCACTGCTCCGGTATAAAGAAAAAATGTCCCTGGTGTCCGGTGGTTCCCCTGCTCCCTAATCATCTTGCTTTTCTTCTTTCATTATACCAGTAGGTGATCAGGGTCGGGGCAGAGGGGACCACTGGATACCAGGGAAATTCTTTTTTTATATCAACAGGGTGATTGGCAGGGAAGGGGGGATAATTACAAGAATTAATGACTGGGAGTTCGGGGGAAGGGGACACACAGAACCACTGGACACCAGAGAACACGCTTTTGGCAACCTGTACTGAGGTCCTAAGGGGATGCAAATGACCCCACAGCGTCTTGCTATGCTATGGAGTCATCTGCATATTTTTTATTTATTTAGTTTTTGTTTACTGGGTAGGTGCACTAGCCAAAAAGACTATTTTCAGGCACGACCCAGGAGGGTACAGAGACAAACTACAGGAGAACATATTTGTACATAATACAAGTGACATGTAAGTGTTTGAGTAATTAGCAGTAAAAATGACAAAAACAATACAGCATTTAAGTTTACATGTAACAAATACAAACAGGTCATTTTAGAGTGATGAGTAGTACACAAACAATGAGGAATAGAGTGCTGTGAGATCAAGTAGTAATAAAAGAAAGAGTTAGGAAGTGAGATTGGAAGGAAAAGTGCTACCTGTTGGTCTGCATCCCAGGGGACAACAAAGAGAGGTGGGATTAGAGAGAGGGCTAGGGTGGGTTTGAAACAGGAGCATACATAGGAGGAGGAGAAGAGATAGTGGCGTAATTTCTCTTAAAGGAGATGGGATGTAGCTTGATGTAAGGTTAACAAGAGAGTGTTCCAGAAAAGGTGTATGACAGGCAAAGGCATGACCACCTTTGGAAGTGTGATGTCTTGGAATAAGAACAGGGATATGGTCTGCAGAGCACAAGGCATAGTTGGTTTTCTGGTAGAGAAAGAGACTGGCAGGGGTTTAGGTGAATGGGATCTGATGATGTTATCAGTAATGGATCCAAGAGCATAAGATCTAAGCTCTTGGGGAGGAAGCCATCCCAGATCTGAGTAGAGAAGACAGTGATGTTTCAGCGGGGTGGGGGTGGGGGTAGTAGGATGCGAGCGACAGATATTATTATAGGTAACATCCCACTTTCGTAGACTTGAGTTGCAGGCAGAAGTATACGTGGCAACCCCATAAGTGAGAGATGGAAGTAATATCCCACGGGCAATAGCAAGCCTGGCTGAGGGGGTGAGCACATAGCTAGTGCGGTAGGCGATACCAAGTTTGGAGTTTACCTGCTTACAGGTAGACTTAATATGGAGGTTGAAACTCAGTGATGGGTCAACAGTGACCCCCTAGATATCTGAAGGAGTTAACCACCCCAACTGATGAGCCATCCAGGGAGGAGACATTGAAATGTGCCTGGGAGTGTCTGAGTTTGAGATTAGAGCCAAATAGCATAGCTTGGGTCTTAGCTTTATTTAGAATAAGTTTATGATTTGCAAGCCACTGTTGGATAAGCTGGAAGTCACAAGAAAGTTGGGAGTTTACATCCTCATTACTATTGGAACTGGTATACAGTACAATGTCATCAGCATATAATAGAGAGAAGTTTTAAGGAGATTGAGATGATGCTATTTATACGTATTGAGAAAAGCAGAGGACCTAAGATAGACCCTTGGGGTACACCAATATTGATGGTAACCTTGTCAGAGAGGGTGGAGTTGAAATTACATATTGAGACCTATCGGTCAGATAGCTATTAAACCAGTTCACAATGTTTAATGAGAATCCTAGAGAGTCGAGAGTGGCAATGAGGATGGAATGGTCTACAAGATCAAACGCATTGGTCATATCTATGAAAATGGGCCCCGTGAGCCAGCCAGAGTCCATGGCCACTAAGGTGTCGGGCATGAGTTTGAACAGGGCAGTAGTGGTACTGTGTTCCTTGCAGAAGCCATGTTGAGCGTAAGTTAAGAGGTCATGTTTCAGAAGAAAGTCAGTAGTTTGGATGGCAACTAGTTTCTCAAGGATTTTGCTGAGTGCAGATAGGATGGCAATGGGTCTGTAATTTGTTGGGTCAAGTGGGTCACCTCTTTTGAGTACAGGGGTAACCCTGGCCATTTTCCAGACATCCGGGACAGAGCCTTGACACAGAGAGAGAGAGAGAGTGAAAATCCTTGCTGGAGGGGGCTGCTATGTGTGGGGCAGCTAATTTTAGGAGCTTTGGTTCCAAGTTATCAGACCTCACGGCTGCATACTCTGAGATGTTTCGTAGAAGTCTGATAACCTCATTTCTATGTACAGATTTGAAGTGGAAAGTGGGCCTAGAGGGGTTTGCTTGTATGACAGGATTTGATGGGGAAGTGAAAGTGGAGGTGTATTGAGTGAGGTCAGCAAATTGCATGTTAAAGAAGTTAGCAATAGTAAGGGGATTGTTAATAGTGGAAGCCTTTTAGAGACATGTTATTAGGCGTAGTGGACTGATTTGAGCCAAGAAAGTACTTAATATGGGACCCAAATTTTTTTGGGTCCCCCCTTGAGTCAGTTAATAGATCCTTACAGTATGAACTTTTTGCTTACCTGATTTCTTTCTTACAGGTATTTCTCTGTGCTCTGTAGGTATGAAAATCTTCTAGTAGACCATATTTCTTGTACCGAAAGAACAGGTTACTCACCTGTAACAGCAGTTCTAGGAGTGGTATATGTTGTTCATCCACACTTCTTGGCATGTCCCCTTCCACTTTAAATCATGCTGGAAGTCTTCAAGCTGGCTCCTCCCACCCACCCTGGTGGTATATACCTCGGCTCCACCCCATGGCGCCAGATCTTAGCCCACTGGAAGCAAGGTTGTGCGCCCGAAGCCGGGGAGGTCGGGTGGGTGTGTGTGGATGAACAACATATACCACTCCTAGAACTACTGTTACAGGTGAGTAACCTGTTCTTCTAGGAGCGTGGATATGTTGTTCATCCACACTTCATGGCAGACTCCAAGCAGTACTCCGGGAGGAGGGAGGCAAGCACATCCCTACTTGGGAAACAGATTGGAGCCACCAAATTTCTCAATCTTTATATATCTTAAGAATGTATATATATATATATATATATATATATATATATATATATATATATATATATATATATATATATATATATATATATATATATATATATATATATATATATATATATATATATATATATATATATATATATATATATATATATATATATATATATATATATATGTATGTATGTGTATATGTATGTGTATGTGTAGTGTGTATGTGTGTATGTGTGTGTATATGTATATGTATATGTATATGTATATGTATGTGTGTGTGTATATATCTATAAATTAGTGTCCAGTTTCCCATTACCGGATTATAAAGTTCTGCCAGTAGAGGGACCTTAGTTCTTTCTAAACAACTCACAAACGTAGGCTTGGTGCTCTTCCTCTTGTTCCATTCCACCTGAGCCTTAAATAGTGGACATGTCCTCTGCCACACTGCTACTGATCCTCTGAGTTTACACATGTGTAAGCATAGTAGGGCACCTTATAGACCAATATCCACTTGATTCCACTGCTAACATCGGGATCGAGTGCAGACAGCTGAAGCCACTAACTATAACTTCTTCTAATTACAGTCATGATTCAAATCGTGCTCCCTTATTTCATTCTCAGTATCTAAGAACAAGCAACGCTCAGGATTCTCTGGTGTCCTACCTACGTTGGTGGTGACTTTAAGTTGCAAGCATTGCCTAACCCGCAGACCAAAGAAATGCAAAAGTAAGCTCCAAGTCACCTTCACGTTCACATCAAGGAAAGTAATACTTTTACTGTTACTTTTGTCTGGGAATATGCACCCTAACCCTGGCCCTAGGGCTGGCACCAGCACTAAAGTGTCAAAGGCAAGTGGCCTTACAATTGCAGCTATGATTATTTGTAGGCTGCTTCCTAAGATGGCACAGCTTCAGGCCTGGGTTGCCCTGCATACCCCTGATTATCATTTGCCTCACCAAGACCTGTCTAACCCCTCAGGACAAGGATAGTGTAATTGCTCTGTTGGGGTATCAATCCTTTACAATCGATAGGAATAGCAAGGGGGTTGGGGAGGATTTTTTAATTTTATATATATATATATACACACACACATATACACTCTATTTCTATCTCTATCTCAGAGATACCTTATAAAAGTGGTACTCCCGTTAACTGCCATGACTGAGGACCATGAGCTACTAATGGTAAAGCTCCTGTTTGGTCCCCAGAAGAAATCTCCAGTCATGCGTGTGTCTATCTCCCACCCAAAAAGCCTGCTGAGGGACTCCAGAAAGTCCTGGGAGCCATAGATAGCATCTCAAAGAGCTGTGAACTCATTCTTACAGAGGACTGCAATATAAATTGGCTCAGTCCCAGCTCGGCAAAACTGAGGCGTAGTGGGTTTCTCTCCCTATCTCTATGAATTGCCGAGCCCACAAGGTTGAATTACAAATCCAGAAAACACATACTCCTTGACTGGCTCCTCACAAGCTCACCGGATAGGCTCACTGACATCTCGGTGCTCTCGGACACCCTGAGTGATCACTCCCCAATTATCTGCAGATGGATCAATAATTTTTGTATTTACCACCTAAACTTGTGGAAAGCAGTGTGCTGTGTAAAGGCAACTTGCCTCCTTGAAAGAAGCCTTATCCCAAATAGACTGGTCACCCTTAGACTTTCTGCAAGACCTGGACCAAGCATTATAATGCCTCATTGACAAGTTCAGTCAGGTGTGCGACAGGTATGCCCCACTCAAAAAGGAAGATCCAAGGTTATAACAATGGGTGGATTACCAGTGAGCTATTGGAACTAATGAGAGAACGGGATAACCTATGGTGCAGGGCCAAGGTCACCAGGGGATCAATGACATCCAGAACTACAGGGCTGCTAGGAACAGATATACCCACCTATCCACGGAGATCCAGCGGACTATTATAAGAATCAACTTGAATGCAGCTTGGGGGGCAACCTTAAGGAGCTCCTAGGAAAGGAAGTCAAGCAACAACCTTTACTACTCAATATTAATGGCTCCAATTCTATGGACCCACTCACCATAGCAGAAGAGTTTAATTCTGCATTCACGGACCTCAGCTCCATCCTCCCTTATGAATACTTGAAGCCTGTGGATGTGGATCTTGAAAACATACCCACGAGTGTACATCACGCACAATTCTGTTTCATGTGGGTTACAGTCAAGGAAGCCATGGGTTACGTCAAAAAGGTCTTGGGGAAAGACTAGGATTGGCAGTGATCGTATCGATAAAGAAACTGGTAGCTCAGACAATGGATATGGTTATTGTCTCCATCACTAAAATCTTTAAGTCCCTAACCCTGGCTAAGTTCCCCTCCCTCTGGAAATGAGCACTGGTCACCCCAGTCCACAAGAGCGGGGACAGGACTTGCACAGCTAATTATAGGCCCATCTCTATCCTCTTCCCCCCCATCCAAAGCACTAGAGAGGATCGTAGTCGACCAAATCACGGAATATATCCAGAAGTTGCAGTGTACCCAGCAGCATGGTTTCAGAAAAAACACAGCACTGCCACAGCCCTGGCTGATTTTGAGGATTACACTCACAAGGCTATGGATGTTGTCAGTGTCAGTGGCTCAGTAGGTAGCACACTCGCCTCTGAGGCCGGGAGATCAGAGGGCTGTGGGTTCAGTTCCCACATCTGGCACTGAGGTTAATATCCCAGTACTGACACTGTAGTGCAGCATGAGAAGGTGCTGCACTTCTGAGGCTCATCTTCGGATGAGACATTAAACGAGGTCCCATCTGCCTGGATTGGTGGTAGTTCAGGTGGATGTTAAAGATCCCATGGCACTTATTGAAAAGAGTAGGGGAATTTCCTTGGTGTCACGGCCAAATTTCCCTTATTCACTAAAAATACCACCAACAGCTTAATTCAGGTTCAATTTCAGTTGCTTACCATCTGTATCCCCCCTACCCCACCGGGTTGCCCCTGAAAAAGGCACTTCTAGGCCCAGTGGGTTTACCGGGTCAACAAAATTCAAACAGATGAGGGTAAACTGGTTGGATCCATCTTTACTGACCTGACGAAGGCCTTCAACATGGTCTGTCACCCTCCCCTCCTTCTCTCGAAGAACTACGGGCCCGTGGGCTGGCCTCAACGCCATCCACTGGTTTCAAGATTACCTATCCAGAGGTCTCAAAGGGTCAGAATTGGACCAACAGTTTCTACCTCTTGGGACATAGTGCTGGACGTTCCACAAGGGTCCATTGCTGTTCAGCCTCTTTTGAACACACTCCCAGAGGCATGTGCTAGCAAAATTATCCTCTCGCGCAGATGATGCGGTGGTACTCGGCAGCAGTGCCCACACTGAGACCCTGCAGGCTGAACTGCAGTCCACCTTCCAACAAGTGGAGGTCTGGTTCAGCTCTCATAGACAGTTACTCAATTCACACAAAAATCCATGCTCCTCTCTGGCTCGGCTAAGAGGTGCTCTAACAGTTACCTACAATAGGTTGGCCCCTGTAGAACAGGTTCATTCCTTTAAATACCTAGGAGTAATAAGAGATTATACTTTCTCATATGGCCAGCATATTGACCAGGTTGTGAAGGCAGTAAATACTAAACTCAGGGTACTTTATCGGCAGAAGAAAAGCCTCACTACCAGTGCTCTCAGGCTCTCCATAAACATGCTCCATTCTCTCCGTGCTTGACTGCAGCCTGGTGGCATCCAAAGCAGCAACTGATACCCCCTCAAGAGGGTAGGCACGGCTCTAAACAAGAGCCTGCAAACTGTTACTAGATGCTGACCGCTCAAGCACACATGTGCACTCAATGAGAAAACAATCGTATTAAGCCTCAAGAATAGAATATCATACCAGACGTGCCTCCTAGGTTGGAAAGCCATGCTAGGCCTAACTCCTCCCTGTATCACCGACCTGATTACCGTAACCAACTCCATGTACAGGACCAGGAATAAAGAACTACACCTGTTCTGTGTCCCATTCCGAAGGACAGCTCTTGGACAAAGATCCTTCTACTGTGCCCCACTGTGGCTTAATGAGATCCCAGCCAACACTCTAAATGCTGCTAACCCTAGAACCTTCAAAGTCAAACTTAAGCAGTTTCTACTGCAAAAGAATGTCGCTGAGTGCTAAACTGTTCAGAGCGGGTCTCCAGAGCTTGTACCAGCCCTGCCTACCAGCAACTACTCATGGACTCACTCATACGGGCCACCCGTCCCCACTCCCTACCTCTACTCCCCAGACTTTGGCACCTCATGCTCCATAGCTCTTATTTCGCAGGTGGTTGCGCTCTCTAGTTTGTCTCGTGCCTCTTAACCCCTCTCTCTCACTCCCCCCTCCCCTCCCACCCTTCTTTTCTCAATCAATCTCTAATCTCATGATACCTCCCTCCCCCACTTTGTGTCTCCCTCTTTCTCCTCTCTCCCCCCTCCTCCCTCTCTCTTCCCCTCCCAACTACCTTCTCTCACCTTACAACACGCTCTCACATGCACCATCCTCAGCTCAAAGCTGTAATGCGGTGTGACAATGCTCCTCCTGGGCTGCTCTATCCCCACGCACCATTCACTAACCACTCTCTCCCTATCCTACATTTTCCTCTCTCTCATATACTTCCTTATGCCATACAGCACTTAGTATTAAACCCTTAATGAAACTCATAAGAAACTTTTAGCTGTTTTCTATGTTTTTGCCACTTCCTATACTGATAATTCAACTATGTCTGTATTTGTACTGTGAATTCAATTGTGTCTGTATTTGTACGGTTTAACAGACATGGACCCTTTGTAAAGAGTTCTTACTCAAAGGTTGTTTCAAAATTCAATAAATAAACTCTCCACTAGGTCTTTTACTGTATTGGTCTGGTCCATTTGTAATTTAAAATAATTGATTTTATCAAACAGTAATGGTTCACACTTCTTTTTCTATTGGCTATAATCCATGACCACTACTGCTCCCCCTTTATCCCCACTCTTTGTCACTATGTTTGTATCATTCTCCAAATTGTTCTGCTGTTAGGTTAAACCTAGTTCTTCTGTCCAGATTTCTTTCTGATTGTAATAATTGCTCTATATCTCTGCATACCAATGAGATGTACGTCTCAATATTGTGGGGTATGGGGCCGGATGGTAAAAACATAGATTTCAGTTGTCATTTTTACTCAAAACCATTTTGTTCTCTCTTATGTACATTCACCTCCATATTTTCTGGTTGTGTACCAAAAAATATTTTACTCTTATTTTTCTAAACGGTTTAAGTCGAGTTTTAATTCAAAGTTGTTTATTGGAGAGTGGGGACAGAAAGAAATACCTTTTGATAGTACCCCTGCTTATAATGTAGTTAATTCCATATGTGAGATATTACATACTAATTATTTTTTTTGTTGTTTGTGATCTCGTGGTGATCTTCTGCTGTGCCAATTCTTGTTGGTCTTTACTTTTTCCTTTTTGTCCTGTATCTTCTCCTGCTCCTGTTCTTTCTGAGGGTCCTGCTCCTAGGTCTTCTCCCCCTCCTGCCGTATCCATGTGCCTGGTGTATTGATAACTCCTCTGACCCCGATTCCTGAATTGTCTCCTCCCCTGAAACCCACCCTCCCAAAAAAAATGCTTGTCCCCAACTCTTGTTCCTATCTTAGTCTGTTCCATTTCACTACCTGATGAGTGAACCGAAGAATCTGAATCCATGTTGTATTTGCAGTTCCTCCCATATCCATTTGCATTTTTGTTAAATGTATATACCTTGTTTTCCATGTAATCATTCAAGCCTCTTTTTAATTTATGCAATTTAGTGGCCCCTAATCTCCTTCCCAAACTGTTAACGGTATGAAAGTATTCTTGGAGTTCTTCTGCTGAACACTTTGTTCTAACCTCAGTTTCATGTTGCTGTATGTCTGTTTCCACCTTTTGTAGTTGTTTGGTAATAGAGTTAATATCAATAACATGAAGTCTCTGGAGCATCTGTTCCTAACTCCGCCCCACTTAGTATCTAATTCTGTATCTGTGTAGCCCAGATTGGCCTTAACAAATATCCTAAACCCCCTTGGAATACATTTCTGTTTGAGATATTGAGTCGTGGTTAGGGCATGCCATTCAAGTTTGGTCTGTTTCCATTTCAGAAATTCAAACTGATTAGTCACTGACTGTGCTGATGTAGTCCACCAAACTGTCTTTTTGTTTTAAAATTGTGTAAGATCTATTGTTCATCAGCGTCCATAATTGGTAGCGAATGTGATCTGTTGTCTTCAGTAATCTTGTCCAATTCGTCAAAGTTCAACATCTTATATAATCCACTTTATAGGCACGGTATTAGAAAAGTCCCGAGATGCTCAAGTCTCTTCTCCAGTCAATATGAGTGCAAAACCAAATGTTCCCGCGTACAAAAATCAAAATCCACGTTGTGAATCCGTGGTGTAGGCCCTCTGGAAAAGCACCTGCCAGGTGCCCTTTCATAATTCTATGGAGGATCCAGCCCAGCCAACCTCGGAAAAGACAGATAATTTATTCAGGGAAGCTCAGTTCCTATCAAGGCAATTGCAAATCTCTAGACAGACTGGAAAATACAGTCCCACTCACCCAGTAGTTATAAGGTTATATTTTATTAAGCAGATAAAACAGTGCATGGGTCAGTGATTATTCTGACTAATTTCCTCGTTTGCATTTCTCCATCAGGGATACACTATTCATTGATCTAAAATAAATTGTATACAAAGATATTTTCAAATTTTTGTTTGTTTTGTTTTTGAATTCTATCTTTGCTCCGCCCAGAGGAACTCTCCGACATCCACCCACTCTGAGAGCTCTACCTCCTGCCTGAAGCACCACCCCTCGCCCGTACCAGCCTAGCAGAGCCCCCCCGGCTCTGCACCTCCGAGGTAGGGCCGCCCGTATCCTTCCAGGGCGCTACAATCTAATTTGCCAGGTGGACGGGGAGGACACGAGAGAGGTGCCCGGCATTGGAGTGTGGCTTCTGGGAGCTAGTGGTGCCTTCGCCTAGCCCCACCGAAGGTTTTTCTTAGTTCGCCCAACCCTCCCTCAGGCCGGACATGCAGTGATGTCTGACAAGCGCCCGCGTGGCTTTGCATCCCACTACTCTAGCCCTAGAGCATAGCAGTGCCTCCGGCTTCCACTGGGGGCCACTGCGGTGCCGAGCTGTCCCTGGAACCCTCCCCGAGAGAGGAGAGGTGAGCGATCCTATGGATGCTTAATCCTCTCTCTCTCTCTCGCTCTCTCTTCTCCCCCCAACCCCGCCGGCCCGGGCTCATTCCCAAACCCAGGTCGCCAGCGTGGCATGAGGTGTGGCGTCCAGTGCCTCAACCCTCAGTGCCACCGGACCGGCCAATATTTTCAGTTTTTAAATAAATAAAAAATGCTGAACTTGCATAAAGGACTGCTTATCAGATAGATATAGATAAAAAATAAATATATTCACACTTGTATTGATTTATATGCCCTTTTCTGCTCACTTGCCAGCTTGTGCCAGTTAAGTAATCATTTCAGTTTGTATTCAATATGTATAATCAATGTCTACTAATTGACAAAAATTTTAACATTTATATATTAAGAGCAGAACTTGCTTCGTGCACCAGCTTTTCCTTATGATGCAATATTTAGAACATTTCTCCTATAAATAAAACATAACATATTAAAAAAAAAAAAAAAAGCAAAATGTTTTCCTCTGGAAGCATCCATTTTCAATTTTCTATGTAGAAACCGCTCATAAACTATGCATTTGTTTCTAGGTACATGGATATGGTGTTCATATCCACACTCCTGGTAGTATTCTTTCCCCTGTACAGCTTGCTGGAACATCTTCAAGCTGGCTCCTCCCAGCCACCCAGGTGGTAACTCCTTGTACCACCCGTATATCAGATCTTCCTTTCCGCTGGAAGAAGGTTCCCTCCTTACCGCTCTCGTGCTGAAGAGGCCCTTTGCTTTATTTCTTTTAACTTTTAATGAAAAACTTTGTATTCAGGCATTTTTCTTCTCGCTGCCGAAATGGACAATGCGAAGTCCGCTCTGGGGTTCTGGAAATGCCGTTGTGGGCAGAAGATGCCCCAAATGGATCTGCACACCTTGTGCGTATACTGCCTGGGCCATAAGCACGATACCCAGGGCACTTTCCTTCCCTCCACCTTGGAGTATCGCTTAGCCTGCTTGCTCCTTGGACATCCGGATGATCAGGACTCGCCCATAAGATCCAAGGATGCCCATCGGGTGCTCTCCGCAGCTGCGGTGTCTGCCGAACAACTTGTGGCATTCGGAGGGAAGCTGTACTCAGGCCACAGTGCAGGCCAGGTCGTGGGCTCACAGCACAGGCTTCCTCTGTTTGGCCTTTTGCCACTTGGGTGCCTCTTTTACTGGGGCATTTAAGGAATTGTGCCTAGGCCCTTCCACCCATGGGGGGTCCATTGGGCACTAAATCTAAAAAGAGGAAAAGACCAGGAAATGGTTTCATCATAGGTCATGGGATCTGAAGCTGTCTCGGGCCACAGATTCCTGAGCCGCGGAGATTTCCAGCCATGGTCGATTGCTTCAGCTGAGGCCGCTGACACCATGATCTTTCCGTCGGGCCAGTTAGTGAGACTCCAGTTGACACCCAGCAGAGATCTTTCTCCAATCCGGTTGACATGTCTGCCAGGAGGTCAGTGCCTCCCTCTCAGGACTAGGGTCCTACCGCTTTCTCGGGGAGGGACAGACCAGACCTTTTGTTCCACCCTCTCGATCTGGAGCATCCAGACCAAGAGAGGCCTCTACTTCGCTGGCCTGCTCTGATACCGCTGTTGGCTCTCCCCGGCTGAGGTCCCAACTCAGACAGCCCATGTCTATCCTGGCGCTCACGCTCTTGGTGCTCAGGCAAGCGGTGCTGCCACTGTTCCATCCTCCTCATCCTTGGGTGAGGGAGATGCACTAGTGCAAATTATGTCAGCGCCTCTGAGGATCTCATGCGGCGGCACCTTTTGGTTTACCTGGGTGAGCTGGTCCCGGCACCTAACCTGGTTCTTCCCTTGGCTACTGCTACCAGAGCTGCAGTTGACCCCGCCATGGCAAGAGCTGATTTATGCGGTCCGGTGCGGACCCCTCGGCGCTCCACCAATCCCAGTGGAGCTGCCACCTAAACAGCCGGCGTCCAGCTCTCTGACCAAGGACACTCATCCGGGCAAGGGTTACTCCATTGGCTGTCGGTCACTGTCACCCCAGATAGCCCTCGCGGGGTAGCGGGACCGGGTCGACTGGTCTTCCACGATTCTTCAGAATCAGATGGAGTCTTCCTTACACTCCCAACCAATGGATGTGGAGTCGGCAGGGGATCTATTGATGGATCAAGGGTCCATATCCTTCATGGGCATTCTCTGTCTTATTTCTGAATCTACAGGTCTCCAGTTGGAGCCCGTTCAGAACAGAATGATGCCTGCTGACAAAGATCTTGACCGGGGTGACTCTTCCATGGAAGCCTTCCGGTTCAGGATGCTGTCCTCTGTCCTGCCATGGAACTGTGGCAACACCGGCCTCCTGCCCTGCACCATCTGCCCAGATGGCCTGCAAGTATCACGGTCCCTACTGGCCACCTGACAGGATTCATGGAACATCCCTTGGCTGAAGGTCTTGTGGTTGACTCCGTGTTTCGCGCTTTCCAGCAGCGTGGAATGCGTTGACAAACCCCGATAAGAGTCAAGAAAGTGTATGCGCCTCCTCCTCTGCCTTAGGCAAGCAAGCTCAGCCCACCTAATGGCCCATTTTACTTGCGCCCTTATGGGTTCCCTGGACAGGTGATTCCCATCTCTCCTCAGACCTGCCGACTACCATCAAACCAGTCGGGACAAAAGCTGAGCAGTAGCAAAGCAGCAGTTTGAGACTACCATGGACCCGGCGATACTTGCACTACCATGTGCCACGGGCTTGGCTTCATATCTCTACCTTTATGGCTGACACACAACACAAATTGGCAGATGTTCCTTCTTGGGTAATGACTTGTTTGGGCCCAGCGTGGAAGGCACCTCATCAATTGAGAAGTAAAATGCCACCTTGGACTGTGTGACTTCAGCTCAAAAAGGACCCAATGGGCTCTAAGCCTCAAAGACTCCCTTTCAGCTCGCCTCTGCCCCAGTGGCCAAACCTGCCCAGTCCCCCGGCTGTACAGCAAAAGGCTTGACATCCCCAGTAGAAATCGGTGGCCTCAGTTGTCAGGAAGCCAGGAACTAGAGGTCCTGGCAGCCCCTCCACTGGCTTCTCCTCCACTTCCATGCCTACCCAGTGATGGGATGGGGGGGCGCTGCCTCCCCATATCTATCCTGATTCCCCTGGGGTCCGGCTCTGCCACTTCCTTTCCGCCTGGTCCGCTGTTGCCATGGAGAGGTGAGTCCTCGAGGTGGTTGTCAGGGTCTGCCTCTAGAGTTCAAGGTGTACTTGTCCTGCAGAGCCTGCGCCCCATGGGATGGCATAGTGTCCATCGACATCTTATTGGCCCTTCAGGACTACATAGCCCAGCTCCTCAGCAAGGAGGTCATGGCTTCTGTCTTGGACCCTCTGTTAACACCCAGGGTTTGTCTCCAAGTACTTTCTGGTGCCAAAACGGATTGGGGGGGGGGGTTGGCACCCCATTTTAGGTCTGCATAACCTGAACAAGCTCATCAGGCCGTGCACCTTCAGGATGGTCACTCTGTCCTAGATCATACCATCTCTCGAGCAGAACATGTGGGTTTGCTCCCTGGATCTTCAGGAAGCATTTTTTCATGTCCGTATCTGTCTGTCCCACCGCCGGTTCCTCTGGTTCTGGGCAGAGGGGATCCTCTAAGAGTTCCAGGCTGTGTCATTTGGCCTGTCCTTGGCCCCCAGGGTTTTCTCCAAATGCATCGCAGTGGTGGCAGCTTACCTGAGGCGCTAAGACGTCCGGGTTTACCCCTACCTGGACAACTGGCTGATCATGGTTCCCTCCAGGCAGGAGGTGGAGAGATCCAGAGACCTGGCTGTCCAGCCCTGTGTCTCTCTTGGCCTCCTGGTCAATGAGGCCAAGTCGGAACTCGTGCCTTCGCAGGTGATCAGCTTCATTGGGGCGGAGCTCAACTCTTCCAGAGCCAGGGCTCGACTCCCAGAGGACAGAGCAGAGGCTGTCTCCTCCTTTGCCCAATCATTTCGGGTTGGGCAGTTGCGCCCTGCTTGGTACTTCCTGCACCTGCTGGGATACATGGCAGCTTGCACCTGCATGGTCCATTGGGCGTGCTGGCGAATGCGCTATCTTCAATGGGAGCTGGCATGCCAATGGTCTCCATGCAAGGGCCCCTTTGACCAGTTAGTTACTGTGACCCAGCTGATGTGGGACGCCCTCCAGTGGTGGTTAGTCCAGGAACATCTGCAGGACGGTATCCTGTTTGTCCGCCCAGAGCAGACTGTCATTCTGACGACCGATGCCTTTCTCCTGGGCTGGGGGTGCCCACCTGGGGGAACACAGAGTCCATAGGCTGTGGACCTCCGAGGAGTCCTGGTACCTCAACCTGCTGGAGCTTCGGGTATTTCGGCTGGTACTGACTGCTTTGTTCCACACATTCGAGGTCAGGCAAATACCATGACCATGTACTACCTCAGGAAGCAGGGAAGCTCTCTGCATGTGGACCCTTGTACGTAGCTTGGAGGTTGGTCTCCTGGCCATCTATGTAGCTGGTGTCTCCAACCAGCTGGCGGACACTCTCAGTTGTGTGCGAGGCGTCTCACGAGTGGTCTCTTCACCCAGAGGTTGTACATTATCTGTTCTCCCAGTGGGGCACTCCTCTGGTGGACCTGTTTACCTCCAAGAAGAACGCAAAGCAGATTCTGTTTTGTGCCCCGCCCTCCCTCAGCAGGGAATGCTGCAGGAGGATGCCTTCTCAAGGCCCTGGACCCTGGGCTTCCTCTATGCCTGCCCTCCATTTCCCTTGATGCACAGGGTGTTGCTCAAGGCAAGGAGCGGCAAGGCATGGGTGATCCTGGTGGCTCCCGACTGGCCACACCAGTTATGGTGCCCCGATCTCCTTGGCCTCAACAGCAGACTCCCGAGGAGTCTTCCTCTCTGCCCAGATCTGCTCTCCATCAATCAGGCGAAGGTACTCCATCCGGATCTTCAGTCACTGCACTTGACAGCCTGGTTCCTGTGCGGACAGAGTTCCAGGCTTTGGGTCTCTCTGAAGATGTCCTCACTGTGGTAGTCATTTCAGAAGGAGTCAACCCAAAAATACTTCAAATGGAAGAGATTCTCCATTTGGTGCCAGGAGCAAGGGCTGGACCTTTTATCTTGTCCAGTGGCTAGCATTCTCAACTACCTTTGGCCCCTTCTCCCAGTCGGACCTTGGTCGACCATAAGGTGCACCTGGCAGCCATCTCTGCTTACGGGCATGGGCTTGCTGAAGCAGTCGGTGGTAGGAAAAGGTGGTTTGGCGCTTTTTAAGGCCTTGACTACATTTCCCCTCTGGTGCGTGAACCACCGCCTTGGGACTTGTTGTTGGTGTTGGCATTCAAATCAGTGCACAGGTGTGACATGTCTCACCTGTCATGGATAACAGCCTTCTTGGTGGCTGTCACGTCAGCCAGAAGGATAAGTGAGCTCCAGACATTCTCGAAGGAGTCTCCTTACTTGGTCTTCCACACAGACAAGGTTGTCCGCCCCAACCCGAAGTCCGT